>VZRM01004423.1:475659-533765 GCA_013397955.1 Grantiella picta | reverse complement strand
TATGAGTTTTAAGCCAATGTATTTTTATGGCAGCTAAGGTATTAGGGAGATACTGTAGGAGTTGGTATCATTTCTGACTAACCAATGTGCCGTATTCCCCTTCTCACCCCGTTCTTTTAGAAGTAGTTTCCCTTGTCAAACATCTTGAGGCTAAATCCCTGTTTGGGCACCCAAACAGGTCATGTTTCTGCTGTCAGTCTATGCCTTAAACCACAACATGAAAGAGAGCAGGAAATTCTACAGCTGTTTCTCCTCATCATGCATAAGTAGTTATTTCAAATTTCCTTGAGAAAAGTTTTGTGGAAATTCAGCCATCCCAAAACTCTCATTTAGCTGTTACTAGCTGCTTTCCCCAGGTCACTCTTCCTATTTGCTCCCAAAAGTGAAATATTGCTTGTTAAAAATTACCAGTTACCGTCATTGCTTGTGTAGAGCTGAACTAACTCTTTTTTTCACAGTTTCTAGCATATTATATTTTATTTATAATATTTCCTTAGCTTGAAAAATAACCTAGGCTGCAAAAATGATTTTTAAAAAGTCTATGAGTATGAACTATTTTATGTGTAATCCAAAGAAAGCCGTATGCATGTCCATAATTTAAAGGCTATTAATCATTGCACATTTCTGTCAGTCAAAGTAAGAGCTACTGTAGTTTCATAATAATGGCATAACTTTTAGCTAGGTAAAAAGTAATACCAAGTAGTCTGATAGAAACCCCATATACACTTCATACACTTGCTCTGTGAGCCACTACATGAGCCTACTGGATTGAGGCTACATTCAGCAGAGTAGAGAATTCTCTAAATTCTTAGTTCAGTTTCTTTATGCAACACAACCAGCTAGCACTAATATGAGGCAATGGTGATCAGCCTTTTAATGCCTCAACAAACTTCTTCATGGAAGTATAAACAGATGCCAGATAGGTAGGAAGAGAATGCATTCTTCTGGCTTGCAGATCAGTGTGCTTCCCCTAGGCTACAGAGAATTTATTTGTTGGAAACAGGTAGCTGAAGGATACTAATTTTGTCCTGAGTAGCCAGACAACAGGCAGTGGGATTTGACTGAAGACCGGATGCTACTAATAGTGAAAGCCTTGATGTATGTTTTCCTCATAAACTTTAAGCGCTTATGCTGCATTAAGCAAAATTAAGATCTTGAGATTTTTGTCTTCATATGTGTTTGATGTAGTATTCTGCTATGCATTTCCATTTTGTATAGGAAATAAGGATCAAATGTTTATTTTTTTCCCTGAAGTTTTATTTTATTCAAATTGGTGTTCTTCTATTGTTCTTTCCCTTGCACATCTCAAAGGTTACAAGCATAGCAAATTTTACAGGGTGAATTTCTATCTATTTGATTTTAACTTGTCTTTTTGAGTTTGTGATAAATCAGTACAACTGTTGCTAAAGTCATGACAGAAAGTATCCATTATATTACCAAATCTGTGGAAGGTCAAAACTGCCCTGGAATTCTTTATCACCCTGTCACAAGTCATGGCATCAACCTTACTGAAAGGTGTTAAGTCAAAAAGTCAGTCTTCTTTTTCCTGATTTTAGCAGCTGTAACTGAATGCCAGATAATTCTTGACCCTACATCTCTCTGCTTTCCAGAAGCCTGCACACTTTTATATCTGACAGTATAGCAACATAGGTTGTTGCTCTCTAACCCATTTCTATCAAGAAGAGACAGCATTAACACTAAGGCCACATTGAACTGGGCCATACTGGCCGATTTAAGAACAACAACTTATAGACTTAGATCCACAAATCCATGCTGTGCTGTGTTTGTGACAAAGGGCATTTGGGCCTGTATGCCTTTGACTCTGTTCAGCTCTAGGCAGCATGTAACATCCTAGCACAGCTTGATGATCATAGCTTTTCTTTGCATGTGTGCTGGTTTTGGCTGGGGTAGAATTAATTTTCTTCACAGGGGCTGGTATGGGGCTGTGTTTTGGATTTGTGCTGAACACAGGTTTGATAACGTAGAGATGTTTTTGTTATTGCTGAGCAGGGTTTGCACAGAGGTGAGGGCTTTTCTGCTTTTTATACTGCCATGGATGGTGAGGGAAGTTGGAGGTGGTTAGGAGGTTGGGAGGACACAGCTGGGACGGATGACCCCAAGTGACCACAGGGATATTCCAGACCATCTGACATCATACTCAGTATAAAAAGCGAGGGGGAAAAGGAGGAAGAGGGGGACATTTGGAGTGATGTCATTTGTCTTCCAAGTAACCATTAGAGGTGATGGGGCCCTGCTCTCCATGGGAAGCAGTGAATTAAGTCCTTGTTTTGCTTTGCTTGTGTGTGAAGCTTTTACTTTCCCTATTAAACTGCCTTTATCTCAATGCACTTTTTTTTTCTTCTTTTACCCTTCTGATTCTCTTCACTGTCCTACTGGTGGAGGAGTGAATGAGCAGCTGTATGGGGTTTGGTTGCTGACTGGGGTTAAACCATGACAGCATGTGAGCCTAAAAGGTGACCTTCTACTGATGGTATGCATTACAGTTGGTCAAGCAATGCTTAATTGTATTGCTTTTGCATCAGTTCTTCAGTCACTTGATAGATCTGATGGTTCTTTACCAAAATACCCAAATATCTCTGTATTTGAGAACAGGAGCTCTAGGACATCATCTAAAAGCCATTAGGTCGTGGAAGATCCTGTTTAATTCAAGCTTGAATAGGTCTCTAATAGGACATGTCATTTTAGTGCCATGGTGTTTATGAGGCAGGGAAGGAAGCTGAGCTGTTGCAGATTAGTCAGGGCAGCTTATGGCCTTTATGCTCTAAAGCATGTGTGTGGTTGCCAAATCAACAGGACAACTCTTTTTTTTTTTTTTCTTGGCTAATGGCCAAGCTGCCAGAAGCTAATAGTGAGGTAAGTTGAGAATGAGAAAGTTGTTACCATTAATACTTTGAGGAATGAGCTAATGTCCATCTTTAAAAAAAAAATAATATTCTTAAAAGAACTATTTTCTGATACCTAATTTCAAAAACAAAGCTTGGTTAGTGTTTGCAATAAATCTTTCCTTTATAGTGCTAAGTACCTGAGTGACTGCTTTCTCTAATAAGCATCAGATGAATAGCAGCACAAGCAACCTCAAGCAGATACCATTTAAATTACATCCTTATTAGTCCGAAAGTGGCAATACTTTCCTCCTGACCTAGGACCTTTCCATACTGTGAATAGCTGAATGGACAATTTATTTAAATTATTTGGTAAGAAAGAATTCCCAGATGATCAAGAAATGCTTTGAAATGTATTATCTTGAATATAGTTGCATTATTTTAAAGTGTTCTTTTGCATGCTACCCAGCAGAATCAGCACCTTGCATTCCTCCAGCACATTTCCCATGCTTTGCTGTTAACAGTTGCTCATGTGGCAGGAAATGATCAACCCATGAGCTCCTTCCCCTCTGCTGAACTCAGCAAATGCTCTGAGCAGAACTCCAGCAGATGGACCTTTTATCTCCTGACGACACATGTTCTCTTATGGGCCATTTTATAGCTTGTGCTTGTTCAGTTCGTACTTTAATAGATACACTAATAAAGAGATTATCCATGCAGTTCAGCTCTTCACTTCAAAAAGGTGAAAGGTGTAATGAAAAATAAATAACTAAAAAGAAGATGAGGACAAATGCCTTGATTTCAGTGAGACAATGAGATACTTATGCCTGCTGATGTATACCCTTTGTCTATAGTAATCCCAAATAAAGAATGATATGTATTCTTTTAAAAGTAAAGAACACTGAGTTTTTATTCTATTCAAATATATTTTCTTGGTATGACTTACAGTCCTAAGCTGTAGGCAAATCTCTTTCCGGGATATACTGAATTCCATTCTGACAGTCCTTTACTGAAGAGTCTCTGAGATGGGGATTAAACTCACCATGACACAAAGATCTTAATAATTAATAAAAGAAAATTAAGTGTTACTTGAAAAAACATTATGTATAAGACCTAGTCAGGATGGGATTTAAACTGCAGTTGGCATGCTTGCTTCTGTGGTCAAATTTAAGTGTGCTCTGCAAGGAAAGGGTGACAGTGCTAGGGAAATTTGTACAGCAGATCTGAAACAAAGAGATTTGGAAGACAGTAGTAGCTAATAAAGGATAGAACAGGAATATAAGAGAAAAACATGCAGGCATAAGCTTTAGGGAATCTTACCTCAGATATGCCAAGCAAACAAGATTTTTCAACTTTGCATATACCTCTGTCACTCAGAATATTTTGAAGTATTTAAAGTAATCTGCCCCTGTTTGAAAACAGAAGAAACCCAATGTGAATGAGTTCCTGAACAATCCAAACACTATTGTTTGAAATAATGTCTTTAACAATGCAGCAAAAAAAGGATTAGACATCTCTTAATTAAAGAAAACTTTGGGGGAAATTATCTTTTCACTCTGGCTTTTGTGATAGCAGGGCTGTGGGCCAGGGTAGGGGTTTGGGAGCTTAGTAGTTCTGACAGCTCTCTAGTAGCTACTGTAGGCTCTGACTCATTCTGCTGTGCTAGTAGGGATATACTTTCAACACTTGTTGTTAAAACAGTAGTTCTATAATTGGCAGCATCAATTGTCTGAGGACTGAGAGGGAGGAATTTTAAATACATCTCTTCAGGCTAAAAGGATATTCTGTTTATTCAGTTTTAACAGAGATACACTTACAGGAGCCTTTATTCCAATGCTGTGGAAGATTCCCCATTTTTAAAAAAAAAGATTATTTTTGAAGATTCAGAATGTCCAAGCTATGAGCTAAAAGCTTACAGCCTCAATTGCCATTAAGTATTCTGCTTCTGTGGGGTGTGGGAATTTACGAGGCTGGGCCTTACAAGTATGCCTCTTTATTTCAAAGAGGACAATAATTTTGCCAATATTTAACACTTAGAGTCATGCAATCTGCTGTCTTAAAGTCAGGGAGTGGAAGGACACACATAGGGAAAAGCCTCTTGGATACTGCATGATTGAGAGAAACAGCATTGATTGTAAATCAGTTTCTCGGGTTCTCCTCACCATGCTGTGTGGCTGCAGCAAGAGCAGGAGAAAGGACCTGACATCCTCTCCCTTTCTCCCAGCTCTCAAAATCCTCCTACATCCTGATGTTTACACCAGAATTCACTACCATATACTCACCCATCACTCGGCCTCTGCAGCATATGGCCTTATGTGAATTATGGGGTTTTCTTGGCTTACAAGGCCTTTTCATGTCTGATGCAGAAATACCAGCTTTTCTACCTTTCTAGAACAATTTTGACATCTGTAAAATTCTATTGACTGCAAGAATACAACATATAATCTTACACAAATCAGTGAGAATCCCTGTGTGTACAGAGAAAGAAAAAGTAGGTCTGTTTAAATATCAAAATCTTTGCTAAAATGATGTGAAACGACAGTTTGAAGGGAAAAAAGGTTAAATAATATAGAGCAAATAGATTTCTGTATTTCACATGACTGTATGACTATGTAGTTGTGTAATTCAAGAACCAGGTGATTCAGACAGAAATGTAGTAATTGATCTTTCAATTATTTCAATTTCTTATTTTTATTCTCTGAAGAAAAATAAAGAAATGAGGACATGGGAATGAAGAAGTTTTCAAATCAAGAAGGCTGCAAATTTTATTGTTAGTTTTTTTTTACTCTCTCATAAGGAAATTAGTTCTGTAGCTCTTCTAAATTTAAACCTAGGGGCCCTCTTTTCTCCTTTTCCTGGAATCTGCAACTCGCTTTATATTGAAACTCAGTATTGGTTAAACAGGGAGGTAAAGATAACAAGAGAGTAAGAAATGTCAGATGATTTTTATATTACTAGATTCCGTTGTACACCCAGTGGATAGGGATCTTTGCATGATGCTCTTCAGACCACTGCACCCAATAACCAGTGAGGAGTTGGTCTTCTTATTGTGGCTTATTGACTAAGCTTCAATGAGCCCCTAATGGAAGGGGGCAGGAGAGACCCAAAGGCAGAGAAGTTGGCAGAATGACTCAGAAAATCTGACTGGGGTTTCAGTAGTCCCAGTAGTCCCAAAACTATCTCTGTACCTGAAAATGGTCAGTGTTAGTTTGAGACTATTATTTTTTTTATTAATTTGAACCAGATTTGGATGGTTTGTTAGGGGGTAAATGGCAATCTTCTGGACCCAGTGCTGCCAGTTATTCATCTGGGAGTCACACAGGTATTTATGTTTTGAAGATACCCAGTTTCGAATCACTGGCTGCATTAAAATTTATCTTACTTGTGTATCGCTGGCTGAGCTAAATGCACCATGCAAAAGTTAATTTTTTTAATACTATGTTTTTAGTGTGATAGCTGTATAATCAGTTCCATCAATTCCAGCAATTTCCTAGTGAAATTTGGACCGTAGATTTTGAATCATAGCAGTCAATGCCATGAGACTTAAAATTTGTCAGGTTGCAATAGGGTACAGATTTTTCCATTGTTTCACCTCAAACTTGCACACTCTAAAGGTAAAAAGGGCTAATCACAGAAATACCATGGAAAATATTCTCAGTGAGAAGGTTCACCTGGTGAGGGCAAAATTTCAATTTCGGGCAAATTATCTACAGAAGCATCCCTGTTTATCAGTTTGTGAAGAATTCCAAACTCATCTGTTCTGGAGTTGTATTTTGCTGCCAGTCATTCTGATACTCATTATATGCTGCAGAACATCATCCTGCACATCAGTTCCAAGATCTTCTCCTGTGCACAGTGCCTCCAATATTTGCTGTTTGCAGTCCACGATTACCATGCTAAGTCATATGATAATTTTCTGTAATTTAGATTTATATGAAATCAAAATATTGGACACAGTATCTGTTCACTGGAAAAAAATATAGCAATGCTTCTTATTGGCTGGAATATTTAAGTCAGTTAACTACTAGCTATAACACTGAAAAAATATAATAGCAATAAAAATCAGGATGAAAGTCCCTCTTAGGGTTCCTTTTTTTTTGTGTGTGTGTGTGTGTGTCTGTCTGTTTTGCTGGGTATAATTGTTTATTGTTTTTAATATGTTTTAGAAAACTCAGTCATGGCCTAGGTCTCTGTGTATGAATACTCAACAAAATTATATTTGGTACATTTAAGGTCTGACCACATGTCAGGAAACTGCCCCATCAGGAACGAAAGAACAGTGAAAGAAAATGCACATGAAAAGTAGTATGTTAATATTCTAACTTTGTGATGGCTTCAAGACAAAAAACTTATAAAAGGCCATAAAGGAGAATAATGAGGTAGTTCTGCATGTGTTTACAAGGAAATCTTCCAAAATCTGAAAAGCAAAACATGGAGAAGAGAAACAGATTTTTAAAATCTTGTAACTGGATGAAGGCTTGGATCATGAGCTAATCAGTGGCAGAACTCAGTTTTTGTGACTGATGAGAGAGAAATAGTCTTGATAATTGAGGCTGATACTTGAGTCAAGAGTGAAGGAGAAGACAAGTGGGATGGAGTGAAATGGATGCCCCTCAGTAGCTCTGGATACTGTGATTGAAACTTCAGATGACAGAGACTTTTATAATTTTTATACATGCATGTGCAGGTGAAAAGGCACAAAATATGTAAGATATTATGCAGTGAAAATCTGCAAGGTTAAAGCTAAATAAGTACTTAGGTTTTTGCAGGGTACAATCTGGTTTAACATCTTAATTAATGATTTCAAAGAACTAAATGACATGTAAATGAAATTCATAGATAACAAAAGTTGATAGGAAATGAAAACATATTTAGCGTAGAGAAGGCATCCAAAAACTGGAAGGACTGGTTAGTGAGAAAATATGTAAATGCAAATGTACTAAAGCAGGACTGTTTATAAAGGGCTGGGGTTATAGAAAAAAGGCCTGTGATCATTAAAAATTGAATATCTATAGGTCAAGATATGTGACAGAAGCGCAGAAAAGATTCAGAGGTCTAATTTGAGAGTTGTTACAGATTGCCAATGTCAGGTTGTAAAAGGTTTGGTGCAATATTGTTAGTATTACAGGAATAAATTTCCTTTGGGATATTTGAAGTTGCCTGATTAAAGAACAACTGCTGTAAATCATAGTAGGTTTCATGTGTTTTTACACCACATAATCAATTTACCAACAAAAGAGTACTTTATATCTTACATTGACCAGTCATTGTATAAAACCTATCGCATATAAACAACCTTGGGAGTGTTCCTAAAATGGATCGATTTGCTGGATTATGTAAAGAATATATACAATGCACTTATTTTTAGAAAAGGAAAGGTGAATAATTATGTAGACCATCTAGTAAAACTAAGTGGACTAAACAGTTCCAGAACTGAAAAATTAAGAAGATTTAGAATTTCCTAAAGGGTGAATAAAAAAGATAATTAAGGGAAAATATTTCATTAAGAATAGTTAAAGTACGCACAGATAAATAAAGAGCTCTTGCTTTTTTATTTTGTTTTTCTTTTATGAGTGTAAGCAGACAGCTTTTTTTTTTTTTAACTCGTCAATATGAAAGCTACATATTAGAACTTGGCACACACTAGGAGTGTGAGAATTGTCAACTATCAAGCCAAGCTTCAGCACACAGAAGGTAATCAAAACAAATGATCTTTAGCCATGCAAAATTAGGAATAAAAAAGGAAGAAAAAGCCTTTTTATTCTAGGATTTGACAGATGTTAAAAATGGCTCTTTCTGCCCCAAATCCTAAATTAAAATCTTATCAAAGCTTTCTGTAAAGGCAAAGGTGTTTAACACAGAGAAAATTATGAAAATGAGGACATGGAAATGTGACTTACTGTTTCACAGAGAAAAAAAAGCTTAAAAAAATTCCATGTAATCCAGATGGGGGAAATTAGAAAGTCTTCATTCCAGAACTTTGACAAAAAACATGATTGAAACCACAGATCTATTCAATTAACTTATCCTTAGTCAACCTTTCCCAAGATATACCATGTATTCAGGGAAAAATATTAAAGCCAACACTTTAAATTTAGCAGAGGTTTTACACTGAATTTAGAGATTTGGGATAGTGGATTCATCTGGCCCCTATAACGTGCAAAGTTTTAGAAAAAATTTCAATGGTAATTATAAGGGAATGTATGGAGGCAATTAGAAATAGGACAAAACACGACAAGTTTTTAACTACAATTTTTTTATTATAAATAATTTTCTAGGCAAATGACATGCAGTAAAACTCATCTATTTGGACTTCAGTTAAATATTTGATTCAGTGCCAAAAAGTAAATTAAAAATAGGATTGTTACAAGAAGTTTAATGTGTTGCAAGGAAATGACTAAAGGGGAGAAAATCATGTGTGATATTAAAAAAGATAAGATATACTGAAGGGGAAGGGGGTTATTGTGGGAGATTTTTAGCATTTTTGTGAATAAATGTTCTCTTTTACTGTTTTCTTTAATGACCTTGGTCTAAATGGCAAAAGTATGTCATTGGTATTGTCTATGGTACATATGATCAATTAAAAAAAAAAAAGCCATAGGAAAAAGAAATAATTTTTAAAATTTGAAGGCTTAAATAATAAAAATGGGAACATGGAATTAAATTAATTAGGGCATTGGATATTAATATATTTAGGGACTGTCACAAATTTGTACAATAAACCAGGAGATGCTCAGTAGGTGAAGGGGGAAAACAGTTGGGTATATTCGATGACTGAATCATCAAAATCATTCGGACAAGAAGAAAGCAAATTTAGTTGAGGGGTTGGCTCTGAAAATTAAAAAATGCTAATGTCATTGTGTATGGAAGTATTAAGGCTTCCTCTGGAAGTCTTTTTAAAATTGAGGTTGCTAAATCTAACAAAAAATGAATTCACAGTTCAATCAATGGATGAAAGCATCCCAAAAGAATCGAGCAGGGGAAAAAGGTAACAAAATAGAAGATACCAAGAAGCTGAAAAACCTGAAGCTGAAAGCATATGTGATTGTTTCCTAAAATTCCGCAAAAATAATAAATACAGGAAAGGAGAAAATGACGAAGTTAGAAATTAGTTTTACCAGGAGAATTAGTTGAATACAAACTGTCAGTTAATTATTTCAACCTGGAAATTATAACCATGACAGGTTTGTGTTTAAAGCTTTCTATCAGAAATAGAAAAGTAAGAAACTAACTTCTTTGAAGATAATCCATATTTACTTCACAAAAAATCAATTATGTGAACTAGCACTATAATAAAACCAGTGAGCCATAAATTCTTCCAATGTTCCTTTCATAACCAAAGGGAAACATGGTATAAGTATCTGAACATAATTTCATTTTTCCTTTCCGTTATTGTTTTTAATGTGGTGCAAAGTGATAACATTACTGTAAGAGTGCTGGTATACAATTTCAAAAGAATAAAATTACTCTCTTTCTTTTGACTTAGAGATAGCTCTTTCGGAAAAATGATGGTAGCCTCATCTCTTGGGACCTTTAAAACAGATTCAACATCCTACTAAAGAAGAATACTCTAGGGAGCAAACTGACAGTGAAAGGATGAGACTTAACAAGCAGTTTCCCCCCTCCCTGCTTCCTGGAGTGCCAACCCTTCTGCTGTTCTTCACTCTGGTATGGCATCTCCAGGTCTGCACACAGTGTGGCTGCTCTTCTGAATGCACAGATTGGCAAAGTAGCTAATGCAAATATTCAGTAGCTATTTCCAGTTTTAAGTCACTTTCTATTTCACTTTTTCCTTTTAATTACAACAACCGCTCGCCCGTAAATTGTGCATACCCTTAGATTGTTAATGGGAGATTTAATTTTCTGGTTGAACATTCTGTTGAATATTCATTCTGATTGAATATTTGACTCAAAGAAACTAGCAGTCTCTGGAAACTAGTAGCATATATCAAAGAACTATTGAGAAAAATATAGAACTAGAGAAATATTTTCTTTCTATTTTAGTATGAACCCAAAGAGTAGACAAACTTGTCTGTGAAAAATAAGTACATTCAATTTTCTGTGAGAAACTTCACTTGCAAATAAAAGCAAAGCATCTTCTAACACTTTTCTGAATGTGCAGAGTCAGTGTGGCTTTGGGAGTAGAGCAGAGAAATCTCCCACTGTCACATCAGAAATATGTGCTTTTGCTCACAGAGAAATCAGTATTTAAACAATGAAATATACCAGGACTGTAGACTTTTGGAGTCATTGTCTTTTAGGTAGAGTTTTGCAAGAGACAATTTGCGAGCAGACCATTAAACATTCACAGAACCTTTTAGACTTAACAATGTTTCACAGAAGCCAACCACTCCATATGTACATTTCAGCTTTCAGAAACATTTATACCACTGGGAGCCATTCTGCACTGGCATGGAAAGGCAAGTAAATTGTGACCTAATAATATTTCTTATCATCGGACCCTTTTTCTGAATTCGCACAAAACCTTTAACTCATTGGTTCAAGGATCTACAATTTTTGTTTTTTATATATATATTTGTATAGATTAACCAAGTTAAAAATTTGTACTAGGATGTTTAAATTCTCACTTTGAAAGCCCAGTTTTGAAAGAGAAAATAAATTAATTGTGAACTTTTGCTAATACTGGTAGGGCAAAGAAGAAAATTTTGCTTCCTGGGTTCAGCACCAAACCACTGAAATTACCTAGTTTAATTTTCTAGATGTCTTTGTGAATTACTAATCTGTCACAAAATTGAAGCAAAACCTAACTCTTTATGTTATGAAGACAAAGTTCCTTCCTAGCTTGAAGAGAGTGTTTGTCGCAGTTTTAACACTTACTCTAGACTTGTGTTTAAAGTCTAAGCTTTTCTTTAGAGATGTGCAGCAGCACAATGCTAAGTTTTATGTTCTTTACAGTGCACTGAGGAGTTCATTGAGGTCAACAGGAAATAGAGTTGCTGTTATTTAGTGGCACCATTTTCGGTAAGACCGAGTTGCTAGGCAAAGTATTGTTAGGTGTACTATAAATTTAACAATAACATGTTATTACATGTGTAAATTGGCCAGAAATTCTCCATTAAATAAGTACATCTTGTTAGTTGACACACAATTATGTTAATGCAATGGAATTGGAGAGTAATTTAAATGTAATTATAGTTTTAGGGCTTAAAAGATAAATCGTACAGAGCATGGAACTTGTTCTCGTAGAATATGTCTGAAATACCAAGTATGTCTGAAATATCATCTTACTGTTTTATCTTTGAAATTAATTTTTCTCAAATGGAATAAAATAAGCATAATTTGTAAATCAAAATACAATCCTGCTGCTCAGTGGTTCAGTTCCAAGTTTAGACTTGCACAATTAAGTCAATCAGAAAACACATCTTTAACTGAGGTTCAGTATAATCATATATGTTATCATGGTTTCAGTTTTTCTGTTTTACTAAGGTATAGTCTAATAATAAATTATAAATAATTTATCTTCATTTGTAACTCTACAATAAATTTCTTATCAAGCTATCTTCAATGTTTAACTGTCTGTCTGTCTATGTATGCATATTCACATCCTATTTTAGAGATAACTTAAGATTCATTTTCTGCCATCAAAATTATGATAATGTCAGTTTAGGAAAAAATAAAAAATAACTGTGTATTATTTATTGATTTCACTAGATCCTTATTTTTTAATGATAGCATTTAGATTTCTTTATGGATTTATTTATTATGAGATATGTTGTTATGTTTTATATTTCATGTCTTGGTTTGCATTTAAAATTCCTCTGTTCCCTATTAAAATATCTTAATACCCTTTTCTATTTTTCCACATGCATTTCTCTTAGATACCATGTGGCTAAGTTTAAGGTGCTGTAATTCTTAATTTTTTATTCTTTTCTTAAGAGTGACTGCATAAATTCTCTAGCACTATAAGATTCTTTTAGTTCTTTTATCACAGAAATAGATGATTAATTATGGTCAGTCTTCAAAAGCCACTTTATTCCATTTGAAAACTTTGCTAGTAGTTCAGTAGTGAAGAGTTTGAGAAGTTGTTGAATGTGTACAAATCTTTTTCATGCCTGTTTTCCTTGAGGCATCCATTTATTTTCTACAGTATTTTTTTTATTGGGACTAGATTATTTTATGTTCTCCTTAAATTTTTCTTTCATAACAACAGGCTATCACTCCTCCTTCCTGTATTCACATACCCATATTCTTACATTGTTAGCTTGAATGTATTTATAGTCTGCAATAATGATTTTCTTTTTGTGGATTATAAATTTTAGCATTTCAACCTTGGCTCATTTTTCTTTTCCTGCTCACTCAATAACTTTTTTTCCTGTTTCTCTTCATATTTTCTCATGTTTTTCTATGTCTTCCTTGCACTGAAGAGCCAAGAATAGAAGATTTATAAAGGGAGAGTGAACAAGATAAAATACACACAAAGCTGAGGACCTAAAACTTTTTTATTTTTTTGGAAACCATATGATTATCTGCTTGCTTTGTATTACAAATCATATCCTCTGCATGGCTGGGATAGAGGCATGTTCTCCCCACCTTTTCTGTCTCATTATCAGGTGTCCTATCTCCTGGGTTAGTGATTAAGTCATTGAGCTGTTATATCTTGAGGTGAGGGCTGCCACCAAATCCAGTTATTTTGTCATTCCTGCCATGTTTTTTTCTGTAAATGGCTGAAATGCTGTAGTTTGTGCTGAATTCAGGTATTTACACCCTGAACTCTCACAAAGGACCACACCTTACATGGGATTTGGGCACCTGCTTTGTAAGTCTGGAAAAAACTAGGTAAAGAGAGAGGCATGGATTTTCTCACCTCTACAAAGGTTATTATGGAACTCATTCATCTGTGTGATGATGTGTGATCCAAGTGTAGATATTTGAAGCCTTGCTTCTTTGCTTCCCCCGCCCCCCATTATATATTTCAACTGAGAGCAAAACCTAATTTAGTCTTTTAGAAGCCCAACATTAACTTCCGCCATACGTCAGAACTTTAGGTGTCTGTCTCAGGTGTCACTATACTCAAAAGCTGACTAGCATCTCTAGCTGCCAGAATGGCTGCCTCAATTCCTTACAAAGCATGTGGCAACAGGCATCTGAAGACATGCAGTGATGGTATGGATACTTTAGCTGGCCTGATGTGTTTTGGTTATGCACCTGACCAGGAGTTCTTAACATGGCCCTGCTCCATGTAATGCACTTTTGGAGAACACTAAAGCCTGTGTGCACCTTAGAATGAAAGCTGGCAGTTTTTCTGGATCAATGCTCAACCACTAAGCTGTCGAATAGGTGATAAACTCCATTTTAATGTAATTTAAATACTGGTTAGTTGCTTGATTCTAGACCGTAATGGTAAGAAATATCATCTCCCATGCCTTTTGAGGCAATTTTGAGTGTGCACAGATAAATAAACAGGGTTAACCAACATGGTTACTTTAACCACCTTCAGAATTAATCTGCTGGGAAAAGGAGTTGTTGGAACTTGATTTGGGGACCACATTTGGGTTTAGACAAAATAATCTAGCCTTTGCTGCCAGGCAGCAAAGTGGCATCCTAAACATTTTTCCTGGAAACTCCTCAAACATATCTGAATCCAGAGATTTTGCTTTCTCCTACTACACACTGAGTAAGTAAAAGACCAATGCAAGGGCCACCCCACAGTTTTGAGAAAGCTGCATTGGCTCTACAGTCTTCAAATAACTGTGTAAACACAGTAAAATGATACAAATTTTTTTGTTCTGAAATCCGTGGAACATTAAGCAAAGTCTTCTTAATTTAGAAAAAGAATATTTGTAATTTTCGGAAGCTATATTGTGACAAGTGTTTCAAAAATCTAGAAACTTTGGTCAATATCCTTCGCCTGATTTTAAGTCTGCTCTGCTTCATTTTCTTTTAAAAAGTCATTTGCAACACATGTTGTTTGACAAATGGAGACATTGTTTTATGTGTTATATTCTTGTGCAGTTTTTTAAGCAGCAGGGATCTCTGGATATCAGAATGGTCTATAAGCATAAGTGTTCTTCACTAAGGGCACTGGCATTTCTCCAGCCATCTGTTCCAGAATAAATTCCATCCAGTATGAGTTTTTAAAATCAGTATGCTTTTTGTTGTTTTGGATATGTTTGACTGAATATTTTATTGAAAAGTCTACGTCATTATGTATTGGTCAAACAACACAAGCTGCCATTCTTCTCAGCAAAGCTTGGTTTGGTTCAGGTTTCATGTTGGGGTAGATGTAAAATGAAGTTTAAGAATGCACTTTTATACAATGGGGAATGTGCTCTGAATTTGTTACCAAAGAGGTAAGACAAGAGAAGGTGCAAGACGAGAAATCCAAGAGCATTTTAATAATCCCAGTGTCTCCGGACAAGCACATTAAAATGAGAGAGCATCTTTTAAAGGGGTATAAATTAACATTCCACATGAAATTTTGAATTCTGTTTGAGGTGCATATCTGATCTTGATCTGCTAAGTGTTGCTTCCTGAAGCATAAAACTGTCTACATAAAGTGTTCTTGAAAAGTCACTTAGAGCTATTTGCCATCTTAACAAGAAAATATACAGGAGGAAAAAAAAACTTAAGAAAGAATACAGCTTCACAAGTGAAACTAAGGCTGATGGAGGGAAAAGAGATGGATACAGGGGTAGTTTATATAGAGTGGGAAGGGGAGGAGGAATGAAATTTGAGTGATATAGCTTTGCAAATGCTTGTCCCTCCTGGACTCTGAACAAGAGGTATTTAACCCTAGAAGAAAGGTTTGAAAGGCCTGCTGACATAATTTAATAGTTTTTAAAGTATTGTCATCCTTCCTTGCACAACAGTTACAGTTTCAAAAACAGGAGATAACTTGCTTATATGGTAATTTCAGTTTTCTATTGGAATTTTTATAAGTAGTATATATGTATAAAATATAGTGCAAGGTATTGGATTTGGTCTATGTGACCTAAAACTCATATTTACTTCATTTACGCATTTCCCATATTTCCTAATTGTTTACATCATTGTTCCTAATACATTGTTTTCCCTAAAATAATACTCCAAGTGTGCAAAGTGTTGGCTAGGCAAAGAAGAAAGACACTGAATTAGTGGCATCATTGAAGACAAATCTGCAAGACTGCAAGGGAATTTAAAACTCTCGGTTATTCTCTGACCTGCTTGGTGCCCACAGTGTATCTTCATGTGCACCTTTCAGTGCAGATGTGACTCAGAAGCACCACAGCACAATCTTGTCTTTTCCTCAGGTCATTGCTGGGAGCCCTGGGAAAGGAAATACAGAGTGTTTTTGAAAACTGTGGGTTGTCATTAGTACCTGGACTTATTGCTGGACAATCAGCAATAAGTCAAGGTCATAAAGGTCAGAACAAGAATCAAGGCTATTGTGACAGTGGTGGCTTAAGGACAGTGATTTAGATAGCCTGCCCATCACTACAGTTGTTCAGATTTTATGTCTACATATCAATCCTCTTGCTTCAGGTCAGAGAAGTCGCATTGAAACTGAGGTAGCAATGTGTCACAAACAAATCTGTGTTGTAAATGTCAATGCAGCAATGGTTTCAAGGGTGTTTCAATTAATCTTCTGTACTTGTTAAAGAAGTGGATTAGGGCTGATTTAGAAAACTCTGAGATAGAGATGTTTTGGGTACCCTTTTTCAACCCTGCAGTTAAAAAAGAAAAAAAAGGAGAGAAAGAGATTTATTTTATGGATTGAAAGACAATTTCTGAAATGCTTGGCTGAGGGCTTACCAAAGGTTCATTGGCTGCAAAGTACAATTCCACAACGACCTTTTTTCAACAAAGACTATGAAAAAGGTGTCATTTTTACATAATTAAAAGTGTATACCAGAGAAAACAGAATCTTTTATATGTTGATCTGAGGAAGAATTCAGAATTGAAAACTGTTTTTATGATGTGTCACTCCAAACTATTAGTACTTCTTTTCACTGTGAGGTATTTTCTTCCCCAGTTAAGGGAAAAAAAGTTATGAAATCCATTGTCTTCACACAAAGAGCAAGACAACAGGCTTTCTTCTGTTCCTTTTTCTGATGTTAGGTTAATTATGTTGATCCATTTTCAGGAAGAGCAGAGACAATAATATCCACTGTATGAGAATTACAATTATCCTCACTCTTGCAGTTCTGTGAGTTGTCTGTATCCAGAGAAGTAATCTATCAAACCCATTCAAAAAATCTTTTTCCAAAATAACTACTTAAAATCCAGAAACTTCACTCTGTCGAGAAAAGCACCACAAAATTGTCCAATTGTTATGCCACAGATTTCTTTCTATCTCCGCTCTTTCATCAGTTTGTGAGTTTGCTTTTCCTTTTGTTTTGTAAAGTAACATTTTCAATCTCTTCTTGTCTTTTCTCCTTGAAGAATTATACTCGTCTACAATTTGACCTTTTGCCAAAGAGCTTTGTAGTCTATAAACCCTTTTCTCTCCTTGCTACTTTCTCCAGAGTGATGGCTCTCTGGGAAATGTATTGCTTCCTTCCCAGGCTATCAGGACTAATCCAGTCAGGGATCCCCACTCCTTACTAAGACATAGGGAAGGTGCTGCAGGCATTTAAACTAGAACGTGCTTCACCCTATTGACAGTTTCTTGGTTTGGCATGTGGGAATGATCATTGATTTATCTCAAAGTTCTGCCTCTGGCAGTGGCTTATAACACACAGTGCCAAAAAAGACATCACACACATGGCACCTGGACAATTGGGTTATTCTGAGTGAAGTAGGATAAATTGAATCTTTTAACTTGATTGTGAATATTTTTTAAAATTATTTTTGTAACTGGTGCACCTATGACTGCAGCATGTCTGAGAGCCCATTGTCTGGAGTAAAACAGATGAAGAGCTGGCATTATGTGGTAACACAGGGTATTGTGGAGAAAGCCAGATACAAGATTTAGGGTTAGATTCAAACAGAACCTGTCCTCCATGCAAGGTGCAGGGAGTGCAGCACCCTCGATAGAGTACTTTGCAATCACAGCATTGGTAGGAAAAGCACTTTTGGCCAATTACATTGGAAAGATCTAGTATATTGAAATCAGTAACAGTGGGGAAGTTTAAATAAAAGGCTCATCCAGATTCTTCTTTCTCTATGTTTAAAGATACAAGGCTTTATCTCTAACAAAATAAATGACCAGAACAAAAATGCTGTTAGCTGTCTGTATTTGAACACATTTAATGATTTCATACAGCTGCATTTAAAAATATATCCAAAACCAGACCAATAATTTGTGAACATCACATGGAGTAATCACATATGGATTTTTCTGATTGCAAAATGAAGGTTTTATGTTTACATACAAGTCAGGTTTTGATTTTGGCTTTTTTTCTGTTATTTAATCTTGTCATTTATTTGTCATTTATTTATTCTGTTATTTAATCTTGTCTTTAGGAAATAACATGGCTTTGTGTTTCCAAATATCAGAGCCAGAGATATTTCATTTTAGTTGGAGATTTTTGTTTTGGTTGTTTTTTCTGGGGGTGGGGAGACGTGGGCTTAGGACTTCATTAATTAAAAGTGATTTGTTTTCATGATCTGGATGAATTTTTGCCAGATGCCTAAGATACCCCTGAGATTCAGGCAGAAATTTGTCACATCAGCCAGGAAATCCTTATCAAAACACAGCTTGGATCTCTGGCGGCCCTGAGTGTATCGTTTGATAAGTGAGTCCTATTTTCTTGTCTGCACACCAGTCCTTTGTAGCAAAGGGCATTTATTAAGAAAACAGATGGGGAAACATCAGTTATCTTTTGTGCCTTCTGTTTTCTATAAAGGCCAGCAAGACAAGGCAAGCTCAACCAAAATAATTGAAGGCTTCGTAGAATAAGTCAGGTAAGTCAGGGTAGAATAGATTCACTACAGCTCCAGTAGCACCATAGTTCCTGATTAAAAAAAAAGGTAGGTTAGCAAAAGGTAGGTTTCATGTAGGTTAGTAAAATAGCTCAAATTTTGAAAAGCCACAGAACTTACCTTTCAAAGAAATTTTGATCAATGAAATTACATTCACTAATAAAAGCTGTTGTGCTTTGTAAAAATGTAACTTGTATAAACCATTTCTGAACAAAGATTTTTTTGAAAATGGAGAACCCCAGAGGTGCTGAACCACCAACTGCAGTTTTTATAGACTTCTGCAGAAGTGGTCAATTATAAAAATCCTACGATATCTTTAATCAGAATCATAATCATTAAGAGCAGTACTTTTTGTCCTGCTTTTAAGTTTGTCGTAGCCTTGTGGTGGGCTGACCCTGGTCCACTGCCATGTGCTCACCCTGTGTTCTCACTCCCCTTCCTCAACAGAATAGGGGTAAAAAAAATTAGATTAAAAAGCTCATGGGCCAAGATAAATGCAGGGAGATCAATTATTGTCATGCAATTTGTAAAAAAAAAAAAGCCACCTAATTTTTTTGCCAAAAAGTGGATTTGGATGGTATAAACAAAAACTAAACACTTTACCCTCCCCCTGGCTTTTTTTCCCAGCCTCAACTTCTCTCTGTCATTCCCAACTCCTCTACCTCCCCACCCTGACTGGTGCAGGGGGATGGGAAATAGGGCATTAGGATCAGTCCATGACAGATCCTCTCCCCACTCCTGCCTTATGCTGTTTCCCTTCTCAGCCTGGCCCCTTCAGGGACTACAGAGAACCCTATCCAGGCACGTGGAACATCTCCTCCTCCCCGACTCCATGCCAGGGCAGGCAGAGTTTTATCTCACACCTTTTTCCCCTCCCTCTTTGCTCATGGGCAGTGTCCTGCCCAGCCCTACACACCTTTTCCCTGAGGCACTGCCATCGCGTCTGGGGGGCTCAGTCGTGCCCTACAATGGTGAGTTGGAGCCCGCTGGAATTGTATCTGGCACATGGGAGGTCCCCAACAGCCTGGGCACCCAGCACAGGTTTACAAATAAAATGGGAGTCAATTCACTGTACTAGATTGAATTCAACATTCATTTCAACAGAATGAAACAGAGTCTATTTCTTTCATCTGAGCTTTGTTCGTGGCTGGGCTTCATACTTGTCATAACTATGAGGCTTTTAATTTTGTTCACTGATGATGTATTTCTTAATTTATAGTGGTAAGTTAAATAAATAAAAAGGTGATCACCAAAACCTGAGGGATTTCTCATAAAAATTCTCCTGGAGAAAGTATATAGAAAGTGAATAGTACCAGTTTAATATGACTTCTATTTTTTGAGACAATATCTGCTATATACATGCATGGAATTACAACAGTTGAATAAAATTTAGTGATTAAATGCTGCCCTAGCAGCTATTGCACAGTCAAACAAACTTGTGTTAGGCAATATCCCATAAAACAGGCTCTGGAAGGACAGCATGGGATTCCTCAACTCTACACTGTTCCACCAGTGAAGGACAGAACAAGGAGCTCTGTGATATGGAGGAGCAGCACAAATTAAGAAACACATTAAAAATGAAAAATATCACATTAACATACACCATAACATCAGAAATCTCTCTTGTGTCTTAACACTATCTCAAGTATTTATGAAACAAAAATTAGTAATATTATTTTTTCTACAGTGTAGTGTATTGTTTCATATTATTTTGCTTATGTTGAGATATCTGATGATGTTATCCCTCAGACAATATAAATAGGTTGCCTGGTAGGTTGTCATAATATCTAGAAACAAGTAGAATTGTATTTCACATTCCTAGATTAATGAACCAAATGAGTAAAAACCCACAATGACAAAAGCAGATTTGTAAGCCCATAATATACATGTACATAAGTAACCTTTTTAGCAAATGCTAAGTGTCAGCCTAGTTCAGCTTAAATCCATGTTTGCTGGCTTTGAATAGCAGGAAAAGAAGGTTGATTCCCTACCTTGGTACTTTCTGTGTCCAGATCTGTGTTGTTTTTAATCATTACCTCTTTACCATTGATATCACTGCTTATTTGCAAGGCAATTAAATTGTTGTGTCATTGAAATAATGCAGTTTTTCTATAGACTTCTGATACCAACAGTGGTTTCTGATATATCTAGTCACTTCCCTTTGTGGATTCACAGCAAGAAGAAATGCTCTAATTGTGATTTGGAGGTCTCCTAAAATAATATTTTTTATTTTAATTTTTTTATTCTTCTGTGATATATATTGTGTAGCATAACATAATTTTACAAGTTTAAGGAGACTAGAACTCAGAGCTACTTGCCTCTGAAGGAAACTATGCAAAGTCCTAGGAAAATCCCTTATCCAACCCAAGTTCTTGTTCATTCAAGTTCTCTGGCCCACAGGAAATGGATTGCTAGTTTAGATATGGAAAGCTTCAAGTTTAAGATTAGTTTTATAGAAAGATTTACAAGGATGGTTATCTGCAAAGTCTTGCGTGCCTTGCCCCCCACTCATTATTTCAGTTATGTCTGTTCTTATCAAAGCAGAACTTGAATTTCTTGTGTTTGGAGACAGCTGTTCATCAGTAACCAAAATTGCTGCACTTTTCCACTAGTGACAAAATCACCTTTCCTTTTATAACTTAAAAAAATGTAGTTTTTTACTGGCCAACATTCAGTGGTTGGCAGGTGGCTCATGGAGCATGCAGTGGGGTCTTTCATCTGCCATTCTTTTCTTCCTATGCAGACTTCATAGAGTACATATTTTCTCTTCAGACTTTACACTTTAGGCTTGCAAAAGACTTTTTCTGTCTTGTGCTCCAGCTTGCATGATGTGGCACTAATCTGCCATATCTGAGTGATATTTTTTCATCTTAAAATACTCTTATTGGTTTGTTCTTATTGTAGTGACAGTTTTGAGTGGGGGTGTATCCTGTAGCAGCTACCAGATGTGTCACCTCTTGGTGCCATGCTAGCAATGCTCATATGAAGGAGATAATTAAAATAAGGAAATCTTCATATTTTCTATGCTTTTAAAACTGCAGGGACATCATCAATTTATTGTTAACATACCTGACAGTCTCACATTTTTTCATGGCATACATTATTGGTGCCAGGTAATAATATAAGTCACAGATATTTATTAGAAATGGATATTTGACTCTCTGGGTTCTTGATAACAAAAGGAAAGTGCTACCTAACAGTTGTCTTCAGTGCAAGCAATGGCTGTGTACTTCACTCTCAGCTCTGTGCTGGTGTATTAAACTGGGTGAATTTTGATAGATCTCTATCCTACTTTTCTTTAAGTCCTTATTTTTAAAATTAAGATAGTGATGGTTCATATCCTTTTACAAGGGACTTTGGATAAAAGTCATAGTAATAGAATTGTGAATTTATTTAATTATTTATGTAGTCTTGCTAATGACCACAGTGGATCTGAACAATTGAAGAGGAAGAGCTGAGTAGGATCTGCACTGCAATACCTATCCCAGGGTACACAAGTTACCCATCATAAAGGATTAATAAATCCAAACTTGAGGTAGATTTCTTGTACTCGGATTTTATCCACAGATAGAATGAGTTGTGCTTCAGCTTTGCCCTCCCTCTTTGTCCCCCTTTATCTTGACAAGTAAATAAGTGGAGCCTTTTACAATATTATTCCAAAGTTTTGAATTAGTGCTGTTTAACATCACAGTTATGTAGGTGTGCAATAAGCTGCAAATGAAAACAAATGGATAAGGAATTGTGAATAAAGGAAGAGATTTCATTTTATACTCTCCTAATTCTAGGTCTTTCCCATTAGCCACTAGAGAGCAGCTTTCTACAGGACCTGAGATTACTGTCCTGTGGAGTTACTGAAATGTAAACAGGGGATGTCTTTGAAATGATCATGTTTAAAAGATATTTTATAGGTTAGTTCAGGCAACATGATTTCAGATCATATTGATTTTGTTCCTGACCCAATTTAAATCTTAGCACTTCATACTTCATGTGTCTGAAGGCTTAATATACTGTGGCTGAAGCATAAGTATACACAAGTATACATTTCTCATATGCCATCAATGGGCATCATTTAATAAGGTTGGTGATTTTGCAGATATATCATTGCAATTTAAATTGAAAAAATAAAACCCCGAAGAAAACAACCACACCCAAAACTGTAAGCTGTTTCAAATGGAAGATAAAAAAGCCACATTAGATGAGAACAAAAGATCACCTAAGCACAGAAATTTGCCTCAAGCAGCAGCCAGTTGTAGTTGCCTAGTGAACAGTGCAGGACCCTGTAGAGCATGGACAGTCATTCCATTTACCCTCTCAGCTTTCAGCAACTGGTAATTACAAGACTTCTTAAACCAAAGGCTGTGGCAAGACCATCATTTTTATCTGCTATCAATGGACTAATTTTCCATGAAATTATCTGATTTTTTTCTGTCTAAAACACAAAAGCCTGTGGAAATATATTTCGCAGTTTCATTATTAATCCTGTGAAAGTATATTTCCTTTTCTCCTTTTCAGTTTTTCTCACTTCACTGCAGCCAACTGCCTCTATGGCTAGTGCTAGAAAAAGTAATAAAACTTGTTCCCTGCCTATTTACTTTTTGTAATCCTTGATTTTAAAGAGTTTTTCATATTCCCCTACAGCTCTCTCTTTACTGACTTCAAGAGTCCTAATTAGTTTAGTCTGTCCACAGCAGAAATCTTCCACTGTTCTGGTAATCCCTGTTATATTTCTTTGTACTTTTCCAGCTTTACTGTGTCTACCGTTGCAAGTGTAGTGCTCTCTTCAATAGAGCAATTTTCTATGTCATTGCCCACTCTTTCCTAATGATTTCTAAAAATGGGGGGGGGTGTTTATTATCAAGCTGAAATTTTATGCTAATTATCTGGAAATATATTATAGTTTCCTGAGTACTAATAGTTAATTTAGAATCATCCACTGTGTGTGTTAAATATTCTTTCCCATGGAGGTACATAATTTTGCATTTATCAGGACTTCATTTCATCTGCCATTTTGATGCTTAGTTGTAATATCCTTTGCAACAATTTTCTGGCAATTTTAATGTTGTCCACCTTGCAAATTTGGATAGACATAAAATTTCAGCATTTCCCCAGATAACTTCCTCTTACAACATGCTTCCTTCAAGCGTTCAATATTGCTGAAAGAAGTTACACTGGGAAGGTTAAGTCACTGATTCTTAACATCTTTTAGCAAAAGTAGTGTTAATTCTCCCATAACAAATTGCATACATCAAATATTTTTCCCAATCTAACATCATTGTAATAATCTGTACAGGAAGAGATGAAACTGGTTGAATAGCATTTGACCAAATTTATACTCTGTCACACTGACTGTTGACATTTGTTGGTGTCACCTCTGATTCCTGGCATCCTTTTACCAAGAGTAAAAGAGAAAACCCAGCGTATGATATTGGTGAAAGTTAGTACTTGCCTTCAAACAGTTTTCACCTTACAGATTAAACTGATACACAAAACAAAATATTCACAAATATTTAAACAAGCTAGGAACTTAATAGTTAGGCAGTGAAATTTACAGTTCCAAGTGGCTTCATTTTGAGATCAGGATTTAAATACTGCCTACCTGTATTACCCTAAAACAAAAAGATTTTTGTCTGAATCCCATAGGCAAACTGTGGCAATCCCTGGAACAGCATCAAGCTCAGTAGACTATTCCTGGACTATTACATGCATCGATTAATTTAGTAATAATTATAGCTATTTTAGATTAAATGGAGGGATCAGATTCAGTTTGCCTCACTTAGATACCTGCACCTAGTCAGAATGGATCTGCCTCTAGAGGCCTACAGTGACACACATTTTAATTCCGTATACCACAAATTTGGTGGAGGTTCAATACCTAAAATGTAGATAGAAGTTAGAGTCCTATGTTAGGTAGGTTGGACCTCACTTCTGCTTTCTAAATAGAAATTATGACTGGGATGGGCCAGTGGCTTATTTTCTAGGATGGTATCCTTACAAGAGGAAGTTCTATTTGCTTAACTCAAAGGGTTTTGCAGCCATGTGTGGGGTGAAACCTACCAGGCAGAGGATGAAGGGAGAGTTTTGCAGTTTAGCAGTTGTCATAGCAGGGAAGGCAGTTCCATCTAGAGGAGTGCAGCTATGCAGAAATTAGTAGTTTCTACCTGAGCTTCTCACAAGGGCAGAATGTGAACATGGTTTCCCAGAGTACAAAGGTGTCTTTACCCTAAAGTTTGGGGGGTTTATTTACCATGATATTCTTTGTATAGTGAGATACATTACAGTAAATTTTGATGACTCCTGTTTTTATTTCCTATATTCTCAAATGTGCACAAGCCTTATCTATTCCTTCTCTCCAATTGTGAATTACCTGTCAGTATCAGGGCATCTTGAATGGGCATTGATCCTTTCTTTCCTTGGCTGAGGTAACAGAGCAGCAGGGGTGAGAGAGGTTGATTCTGCTTTGGATGCTTTTTCCTGCTTAGAAAGAAGGCAGTTCTCACTAACCCAAGTTCCTTTTTCACCTAACTACACTGTTTGCCAGGGACAGCAGTTTCCCATCTCTTCATAGTAAATGGAGTTCCAATCAGGATGTCATCAGGCTAGAAGCAAACCACAGGGTAAGCCATTACCACAGTCAAAGCAGTGCCATGCAGCACAAAGCAGGAACCAGCAGGTGCTGCATTCATGGCACAAAAGTATGCTGTTGCCTTAGCAGAGAAACAGCAAGCGCAATATTATCAGATTATCTTTTCCTTGAGTTAAAAGTACTGTCTCTAGAGAGGTCACCTATACCACTAAGAAACACTTAGGCATTTGATGGCATGTAAATGTTATTTTTTCCTATTTTTTCATCAATAATAGGAGTTTCCTTTGGAAAAGATGTTGTAGTTAACCTCAAATAATTGTATTAAAATCTGTTGTGTAGCAAGGGTTAGAAAGTCATAGACATGCATCATTTAAAACATTGATTAATACATTTATTGTAAGAAAGCTTAACTGTCAGAATTTTTACAATTTTGTGTAGGATATCATGCAATATGAAATGAAAGCAAACACTGTTAGTCTTCCCCTCCTAGTGTAATACACAAAATTGGTCAAAACCAATTATAAACACCTCTTTTTTTGAACAGGTTATGATTGGATAGAAGATTGGGTTTTTTGTAAATTCAAGGACATAATTTACTGAAAAAACAGGGCATTTAAAAGGCTAGATTTAAGCAGCTAACCTAAAATTGTCGGGCAGTTTTTTGTTTGGTTTTGATTCTGGGTTGTTGTTGTTGTTGTTTTGTTTTTTTGTTGTTTTTTTTTTTTTTTTGCTAGGCACTGTAGAAAGCTCTGGCTCAGGCAATGTAATTTGCCTTTCATAGTCTATCACAAGGCTCATGATTATTTCTTACAACAAAATATTCAGTGCAACAAATTAGTAGATTCTGCTGTGTTGGTTGGGCTACATTCCAATTCCTGCCTTAGTGATGCTGGCTGCCTTCAGCACTGCCAGCACAATAATTATTGCTGTGTTTCCTAGACCTCATGAAACCAGCAAGGTGATCACCCCCTTGGAACAGCTGGGGATATGAGGTATGAAAAAGTGGAAAGAAATTGCTGCAACTCTGTGCTATCTTGCCAGCAAGTACCACTTGAATGATGACAGCTATTGGCAGGGAGAGGCCTCTGCTGGAGGAGAGCTTGCAGCAGTCCTAGATTATATAGGTTTATAGCTCTTGCTGCTTCCAGGGGAAATTGCTGTGGGCACTGCATTAAAGGAAGCAAATTGGAAGGTGGGTAAAACCAAGATTCTAAGGCGAATGCAGAAGGGTGGAGGATAATTTCTGAGAAGGAAGCAGTTTTTGGTTTAGTGTATGGGATTGTCTTTCCTTATGAAGAAAAAACTTCCACAAGCACCATGATGTCAGCCATGTAGGTTTGTTAGGCAGCCCTCTCCAGCCTTCCTCACAAAGTTAAAGTACCAGCTAGTGTCAGCTAATGGATGTTATTCTTCTTCCTATACAGAGAAATATAATACTTTTTATCAGTGTTTTACCACATGCAGAAGGAAAGTTTAAAAATTCTTATTTTAGGTATTGAACAATACTGTCGTCATTAAAATACCTTCTGAGAATGTGCTGCTGTGTTTGAGTGCATAGTTTGTATAAACAGTGGGTTTAATCCAGGGCACAACACTAGCCTTCAATACACAAAATAAACACCCAGTAATCTGACTTTAGTCCCAAATTAGTTGATGTAAATTATTCTCAGATAAATGTTTTTGACTGCAATAAACATTTATGCAAATAAGCAGGCCAATTATATCCATATTCAGTATCTCTGTTTCTTTTCCAGTAACTCCCTTTCCTTTGAAAATTTTAATTTTAAACTGTTTTTTTTTTTCCTGAACAATCTACTTTCATGGAAGTGGACATTTTTACGTCATTTCATTGCTAGCACCTATTAGCTCCATATAATATAGCAAGCATTCATCTTGTGTGTTTAGTCTTATGTCAGAGTTTTGCATCTATTCTTTTCCTGGTCCCTCCCATTTTAGCTTTTCAGTGTTACAGACTGGGAAGAGAGCTTTGCAATTCACTACATTGGAACCTTATTATAGTTGTCCATTTTTCTGTATTCGTTAGTTTCTAAGTTGATAAAACTTGGTTTCAAATAAATAATATTTCAGAAACAATGTATTAAGAGAAAGAGATATTTGTATCTATACATGAATTGACTACTAAAAAGAGTTCAGCACACTGTTTTAGTACATTACTCATTACAGGCTAGCTTTTTATTCATTGCATTTGTCATAGGGGCTAGGGAAAAGGAATGATCAGACTGCTTCTTAATTTTATTGAAGTTTTAATGTTGGAAAAGGCAAGAAAATGAGACTGTAATCTTACTGCTTATTTATGTTACAGAGGCTGTACTTTCCAGGGCAAGTATTAGGTTTTGTCATTTTTCATAACAGGAAGCTTAGGAACCCACTCATTTAAACATATTGTGTCATAAAATCAGGAAACAAACCCCAAACCTTTGTGCTTTCCTTGAAATGATTAATAGGGGCAATGTCTGATTGACTCATTTTAGCGGTTGGACAGCAGTTGGAATAATCTAGAGTTTTCCTGTAATGACTATGACATCATAGAGCACTTCATATGCTGTTTTTTTTTCCCTTATAATCATGTTCCAAAGCAGATTGAATAAAAGTGATGAAATACTGCAAATCAATGTAAATTAACTGGTTCTAATCAAAAATTCTTGGATTGAACCAAGTCTTGAACTAGCATATGAGAATATCAGTTTTTCTTCACAAAAAAGAAAATGCTCGAGACTTTGAAAAGAAATATGTATTTGTAGAACTGAGTTCTAAACAACAATTGAATTTAAAGGCACTGGACCTGGGAACTGGGAACTCTGTACCTCTGGAAGAGGAGATCTGAGACCTTGTGCTCCCTTGGACTCTGGTGTAGAGACCAGATGACAAATCTGACTCTAAGGTAGCCACGTTGCAGAGATGCATTGATTCCTTCCGCCGTACTTGGAGTTCCCTAAGGATGGATGACTTTATACACAGGTAATAGGCAAAGCTCAGCAGGTAGAAACTTTTCTGTCTATAACTGATGTCCATTATCTTTCTTTCATAAAGTGATCTGCATAGTTTAAACATTGGTTTTCAGGTTATGCCAAGGAAAGAAAATGTAGCAGGAGCTTCAAATATTCTGCATAGTAATAAAGATTATTTCAGCAGAAGCATCTTAAGAGAGGGATTTCTGTAAGGTCAGACAAAGTCAGCATCCTGCTTACTCAGGTTTAGTTGTGGAATGAGGGACTACAAAGGAGTCCTCTGGGCCTTACAGTGCTGACACGGACTACTTGTCATTCTGTCTCGATGTCATTTTCTTGCTTGCTTTGTGGAGGCTCTTACATGCCTGATTACAAATAAAACCACCAGGACACAACAACTAGTGACATTAGATTGGCTATTTTCACTTGATACAGTCCTCTGATACCAAATGCCTGGTTCTTGTTATTATGAGACTCAGTCCTGATGAGATAATGAGTCATCCCTGCCAATACCACGCAAAATAATTTGGCTAATGAGGTTTCTTACAGGTGTGCTTTTCCTGCTGAGAATTAGAGACTAATTTTTGCTGTTGTTATAAGGTAATTTTTTTTTCAGGTATTAAGCCAGTTTCTGGGCTGAGAATCATACACAGAAGGTAGTTTCACTACCTGAAGATACCTGAGATACTTCCTTTTGTAAATTTCATGGCAGCATTATCACACCTTTGTTGATTTTACAAATGTAATATAGTATAATTTGGACCATTGTGTACGAACTAGTTGTAGTTTTTTGAAGGAAATCAAGACCTGTTTTATTGTTAAATATCTCCATAAAGACAGAAACAATTTGAAAGTATTTGATAAGGCTAATCTTTCTGAATGTTTTCTGAATGCTTGATTTTGCCTTCAGGCTTTACTGCAGGCAAATTCAGATTATTCAATTATAAATTACTATTAAATCTTAATTCAAAAGTAGTTTTGCATTCAGAATTCATTCAAAGCTTTCTCAGCAGTGTCAGTTAAATTGAATTTGGCCACCTTACAGCAAGATGTGAGTGCCAGTACTTCAATGTTCTTGCTAGAAGTATGAGAATGGGGGGGGAGAGAGATTAAGAGAGAGAGATGGAGGGAGAAATAAGGGTCAGCCAAAGAGATGGAAGGGAACTCCTATTTTGGCAGTGTCTAAACTTATTCCCACTGGTGGTAACCAACCCATCTGTCACGATCCCTCCTTTGGCCACAATCACAGCTTGCCTGCTTGTTATACCCCCTTGCTGGGACCTGGCAGCTGAGTATTTTGTGCTATAACATTAGCTCAGGTTTAAAGTAAAAGTGAACCTCCTAACTTGACCCAATTTATCAGTTTGAGAGTGAGCCACTTTTATAAACCTCTTCCTGGGCTGGGAGGAGTGTGAATATGTCTTGCTAAAATAATGCACAAATTGTTATTGCAGGTGTTCATGAACAGGAAATAAAACACTTTACAGGGATTAACATTTTATCACCTATTGCTAAAGTTTATCCTGTAGCTGAACTACTAACTTCTTGATAGTCTCATGTGTAGAACAGTTTACATGAGATTGATTTTTCAAATTTTCTTTCGGACCCTCAAAAGCATGTGTTCTGACACAACTCTAAGTCGTGCTACTGGTTACCAGCTAGAAACAAGAAACTCTGTTGTCTTAAAGCATACTCATATGCACACACACACACAAAATTTGCTGTACCCTGCAGTTAAAATTTGTGATCTAGATTGTGACACGAAATTAAGGCTCTAAACCATCTAAACATGTCATTTGGATTAAGTGTACAATTGTATACAAAAACTTACTCTGAAAATGAATGAACTGAAATGCTCTGCTGGTTTTAAGAGTATTGAAATCTAATATGCCTGAAAAATTCTGGATTTTTGTTGTTGTTTTAAATATTAGAAAAAGTGAATTTAGTCTTGTACAGTAAAAACTATAACCATCTGGGCCACAATTGTAATCTACAATGCTGTGTAGATATGCTTCTCACTACTAAATAACATAAAACCTACTGTAGAAAACTTGTGTTTACCATTTTTTTATTCTTGCCATGTTCAGTTAGGGAAGGCAGCAGCTGAGACTTAGAATGCACTCTGTACCTGTGGAGAGCTCTGTTGTCCTTAGTTGGTCACAGCAGAAATCCACTTATACACAATATGATGGCAGGAATGTGGTCCTACACAGGATTTTTAAAAACTATGATTACCTTCTTATCAAGTGTGGTGAAGGCCTATTCCTTCTCTCAGCAGCATCAAACAGATTAAGGATGGCTCTTAGCATTATATATGTGATTCCTTTGAGGAGCGAATGGACAAGTGGAAACTAATTCCTTCTTGATTTTAACTTGAATTACCTGTGCTTGCTATGGTTTTGATGGTTTTTATTAGATTGGCTGAGAACAACATTGTGTTCACAGCTCACAGAACTTCATTTTAATTTTGCCTTTCTTCTTACCAGAAAAATAAGCAATCAAATTGTTTTTATTTACCCTGATATCTTGCAGTGAAGGACTTGACTCACATGTGCCTCTACACTTGCAGAAGTGCATTTTGTATAGATTTGACTTTCAAACTATTAATCTGTTTTTCTGCTGGGTGACTGTGGAGAATTTTTTGAGTAACTGGGCCCTCTATCTCAGGATGCTATCTGAAATTTTGATGAAAAATTAAATGAACCTCTCTAAGGAATGGCACAAATAAATGCATTCTGCCTCAAAATGATGGAAGTGCTGGAGGAGTGTTAGCTGGGGATATTGTAGTCATGCAGGCAGACTTTAGCATTAGAAATCATTCATAAGCCAAAGGCCAAAAACTACTTGTATTTATTTGACTATTTAGCTTCCTATGCCATAAATCAAGAACTGAATTTCATTAAAAAACCTAAAAACTAGCTTAAAAGCACAAGCAAGTTATTAGATTCTGTGGGCATCTGATACAACACAGTTTTGCTGAGGGGACTTAATGAGTTAGTGATTAGAGCCTAATTTCTTGAGCTCATCCTTAGCCTGCACCAGTCACTGATATAAACCACGGTTGCATGATTCTCCTACACTGTAATTTAAGATAATACTCTTCTTCCTTTGGAGTTGACTGAGAGCCTGTGAGTCCATCGGCAGTGTGACCCTGCCCAGCCCCGTGGTGCTGAGTGCCTGTGTGCTGTGTTTGCTGTCCAAGGACCTTGGCTGGCAGGGGCTGCAAATACCCTCTTGTGTATGTGTGTGTGTGTGCCTGTGTGCACTTTAATTTAGATCAGTGCAAAGTTTGGACTCTCTATCATTGTGAAGTAGTCGTGGTTGAGTTTTTTTCTAGGAGCTTTCTGAGCAAAGGCACTTAGTCATTTTCCATTTTGAAGTTTGTGTTATAAATCATCTTTTGGCTGGTTTCTCCTTTGTGGTTCCTGTCTGAAATTCTAGTCCAATCATATACTTTGAGAATCATCTCCAAAAGGTTTTCATTTTCCTCTGGAAATTCAATTCTTAGATCCCTCAAGGTCAGTAACACTGTTAATCTATTAACAGCCAGCCTCTGACAAGAATCTGGAAATAGTTTTTGAGCTATGCCAATTTGACGGTATATGGGTTTGTTTTATTTTGTTTTTGTTTTTACAACAGCAGAAGTCTGGGAAAAAATAATGCATTAGTAAAATGGTTTCCTTTCAATAGTCTTCTGTAATTTTATCAGTGAATACATCTTTCTATGATATTTTATTTATTTGGAAGCCTAAGAAGGCAATATGGTGGGTGTTTATTTTCTAAAATTAGGAACTGACTGTCCATGACCCTACTTTCTGAGTTCACTGCATTATTAAAGTGGAGTTGAATTAAAACATATTTTTCCTTTTTAACTGGACTATACATTTTTGCCCAAAGCATCAATTTTTCTTTCTTGCTGTTCTCATTGTAAACTCTTTTCCAGAATCATAGAATCATACAGTCATAGAATGGTTTGGGTTGGAAGGGACCTTAAAGATTATCTATCTCCAGCATCCCTGTCGTGGGCATGGACACCTTGCACTAGACCACGTTTCTCAGAGCCCCATTCAGCCTGTCCTTGAGCATCTCCAGAGGTGGGGGGTCTACAACTGCTCTGGACAACCTGTTCCAGTGCCTCACCACCCTCACAAGAAAGAGTTTCTTCCTAGTATCTAATCTACATGTACCCTCTTTCAGCTTAAGGACATTCCCCCTTGTCATGTCATTACATGCCCTCATTAAAAGAGTTGCTCTCAGGCTTCTTGGAAGCCCCCTGTGGTACTGCGAGGATGATGTAAGGCCTCACCGGAACCTTCTCCAGGCTGAGGAGTCTGTCAGGATAACATCTCTTCCCTCCAGCATCTCAACTGCACCACACAGCTTGATGTCATCAGCAAACTTGCTGAAGGTGCATGAAATCCCACTGTCCATGTCAGTAACAAAGATGTTAAAAAGTACCAATACCAATACCAACCCCTGAGGAAGAAGAAGAAAGAAAATTCCTTGTCTTTAAAGATCAATATTCCTTTGTTCTTTTCTCTCTGTAATATCCTTGAAACATCATTAAACATTTGAAGCTAGTAGGTATGATTTGAAGAAATGCAGTTGTTTAACCAGAAATTTTGAAGTAAAGGAATAAAATGCTTTCAAAATCACATCTATATTTTATCTTGCTATGTAAGGAAATCCCTTATGAATCTGACATCTGTGGAAGAGGAGGAAGCTATATAATGCTATTTTTAATTGTCTTTGTCACTACTTTGTCCTACTTTCCACTTTTCGAAACACACCAAATGAGATTTTTTAAAAGTAACTCATGTAGAAAGTCTGTATTATATTTATGTTTGTTTGTGGATTAGTTTTATTTTCTCTTCACCTTCATCTCTTCAGGAATTGGGAGTAAAAGATCTAGTTCCATCCTGTAATTTCCATTTGATAAATCCACGATGCACCTTGCTGTGTTAGTCTGATCTTCTAAGGAAGAGCTGCATTTCCACAGCATTTCATCTGTGCATACCCTACCAGAAAGCTGCCATTTCACATATCCAGCAGCCTCCACACATAGCTGATTCCTTGAAGTGATGTGAGAAAATCTAATAGCAAGTCTGCCTGTGGCAAATGAGAGGTAGATATGCAGGGACAGAAGTGACGCAGACTTGTCTTTTTCTTCTGTACAGCCAGCATTTACACACTGCCTTGCAAGTCCTGCTTTCTGGTAGACATACTCACCAGAAGTTCTACGTGACCACAAAATCTGAGTGGTTGCTTAGTACTCAAGAAATTGGTAGTCACAGAAAAACAAACAAACCAAAAAGTACATTGGTTTCTGAAAAGGAAAGATTCTCACAGAATAGCCATTTATCCAATGCACTATAAACAAGTTTTGGAGGAACTGTATCTTTCACCAAGACAAGCAAAACAAAACATGTTGATGCATGACAGCACAATTTCCTATTAGACTAAAAATCATAGCAGGGATATGAGGTTTTCTACTTTTTGTACAATTAACTAGCATGCTGCAATTTTCCTCTGTAATTGGCATACTTAACTGGATGATCTCCTGCTGTTTGAATGATTTTATATCTTTCCATGTATTGTTTTTTGCTTCCTGAATCTCTACTGTTACTAAACTGGAAGCTTGTACAGTCTAGACTCTTCTTGCTACTGCTTTGCCATTCTCAGTTACTCTTTTTGTTTATCTGATGAAAATAAGAGCTCTGTGCCCAGAGGGAGCATTTTCCCTTTGCTGCCTGTTTAACAGCACTTAAGGTGTAACACATCTTTTGCAGATACACCTAGTAGACTTCACACTGACCTACAAAATACTGCTTCATGCCACGTGTTGGCTGGTTTTTTAGTACAAATTACTGTGTCTGTTGTCAAGGAAATATTTCTTAATGATAAACTTAGAAGCACAGGCAATCATATTTTTCATTAAGTTCCTAATACAGCTTGATCTTCCTTTTATTTCTTCATCCCATTGTCACCATTAGACATTTCTTGGGATTCTGGGAACTCTTCTATGACATACCTCTGCTAGGGAGAGTTGTAGGATAGCACAAATCAGTTCAGAAAGATTTTGTAAAATGTAGGAACAGAATCTCTTTCAATAAATATGTGAAATAAAGTGATAGTCAAAATACTAAGACTGGTTATAAACAAGAGGAATTGTGTGGAAGGGGTCTTTGTTGAAGAGAGAAATTCAATGTTTGACATGAAACCTGAACATTCAAATTTGAAATTACATGGCTGACAAACTTTCACAGGATTATTTTGACATTCTCCATCTCAAAGTTCAACATGTGTCAGTACATAGTATATAATTAACAGCCTTTTCACATTTGCAATGCTGATGTAAATGTAGGCTGTCTTTTAATGGAAAGCATTCTTAATTTCTAAAAGAAAGTGGTGTGATAGTGGACAGTGGCATGAAAATTGAAAAATTCTCCCATAGCTATATCATGCAAGAACAGTGGTGAATAGTTAATTACTCATTTAGTACTTGATCTGAAAAGTTGTTATTTCTTAAATGAACGGAGCGGTGGCACATAAACCTAATTCAGTTCATCCACTGCATAACATAAACTCAGTAAATAGTCACCTGCCATTTAATGAAACCTAATCAAGAAACAACCTGCTTGTTTTCTTTCTTTCTTTCTGTCTCNTATTCTTATCAATAATAATTATAATTATTTTTTATTTCTATTTTATTATTCACATTTTCATGAAGTTCATCAATTCACTATTCCAGTCAGTGAAATCGTTGGAATGTGGTCAAAGAAACTCCTTGATCTTTCTGTCTAAATTCACTTCACCATTGGATTGCCTTCTAATATTAAAATAAATATTCTTTTTGTCAAAACATGCCATTCTATTTATGGGCTGAGCTACAGTACTGTATTTTTAAATAATGTCCAACACCTTTGAAGGGACATCTGCTATTGGAGTTATGAAATTATTTCTACTGATACTATTAGAAAGGCAGTTTATCTAATATCTGTTCTATCTGTTTGGAATAATATTGCTTATAAGCAGTAATCATCAGCCTGGGATTGTTCCTCAATTGATTTTTGAAATTATTTATCGAGAGTCTTGGAAGAGTTTATACTTCAGGTGACATTTGTGACAATGGAAGAAGGTAAACCGGAGTCATTATCAGTAGAACGAGGTCAAAAAGTTGGGTGCATTTGGTTACGGGCAAAAAGCCCATTGATAGGATAGCTGGGATAGAGAGAAGAGGAAAAAAATCCAAATGCAGGGAAAGTGTGCAAGTGAAGAGACAGGGCTAGGCTAAAGGATAGTATTGTGAATGGAAACAATGTATCTGAGAAGATGTAATAAGCTTATCACGTATTTTCAGCACTGATACCCCCAAACATAGCATTTGCTGGTGTGTGTAACAGTGTTCCTCCTCCTGCAAACATACCATTCTAGTGAACGGTTTTGTATCTTGGTAAAATATAACTCAGTAACCACTGAGAAATGCAGCTTTCATTGAAACAAGAAGTTGAAACATGTCAAACTCTTTTCCCTGTTGACAAGTATTTTTTTAACTCCGAGCAATTGTCTTGGGTATGGGAAGGGGAAATACCCTCTTATATGTTTTCTGGTTTGTTCTAATCTATTTATGCTTTTGCTTTTTAATCATAGGTTTCTGTGCTCGAGAGGCAGATATTTGACTTCCTTGGTTATCAGTGGGCACCAATCCTCGCAAATTTTATACACATTATTATAGTCATACTTGGCTTATTTGGAACCATCCAGTATAGACCTCGTTACATAACAGGAGTGAGTATTTAATTTCATTTACTTATTTTGATGTGCATGTAAGAAACAAACAAAAAAGTGCTCCAAACTGTATTGCTCATAAAGCAAATAGAAATCTTATCTTGGTTTAATTTTCTTCTGTGTCATTTTACATTTACTTACTGTGTTTTGGGACACCTGCAATAATCAACTGGTAACAATCTACAAAACTTAAAAGTCAATATGATCATTAACTGCATGACAGTATGAACTTTCAAATAGAGTCAACTTAAGGGATTACAATGTCCTCAGTGTTAGGGGAATTTGGAGCTAGGCTAAATGTTAGCCATAACTTTCCTAGATATGTTGGACCTCCTCAACAGAGGAATAATTCATTATAGCTATTCATTATTGTTATTAACTACTGTTGCCAGAGTGCCTGTTATGTATATACCTCCTAGAAATTATAGTCCAACCTAAAAGTGAGGTATGATGAGATGGTATGAAATAATGGACTGAGAGCTCCAATAGGTAAATAAGGATTTGGAACTTAATTTATATTTTTAATCCATTTCTTTCCTTATTCAGCTACCCCTTATACACAGACTTAGTATTTCTGTTCTCTCTGGCACAATGCAGTATTAATTAAATCCTCATTTCATACTCTGGGTTGGTGGGTTTTTTGCCATTTTTGCTTCTACAAAGAATAACAGCAACTCTGAAAGCCATCATTCAGAACACCTTTTGTTAGATTTTCTTAACTGTTACTGTCAAAATTGACTGTTAATTCACTTAAAGCTTGTATACATTTCAGAGACAGACAGGAGTTGAAAAGATTCACCCATACACAACCATATTTTCATGTCAGATGAAAATGAGGAAATCTTAGAATGGTTTGCATTGGAAGCAAGCATAAAGGTCACCTGGTTCCAGCCTGGCAGAGGCACCTTTCAGTAAACAAGATTGCTTTAAGCCCCATTCCAACCTGGTCTTGAGCCCTTCTGGGCAAGGATGGAGCACCCACAGCTTTTCTGGACAATGTGTTCTAGTGTCTCACCAGCCTCACAGTGCAGAACTTTTCCTAATATCTAATTTAAACCTACTCTCCGTTTATTCTTTCAGTTTAAAGCCTTTTCTATGATAACTCCACTGAATCGGTACCCTCTGCTGCAAAGTCTCTCTCTGAACTGTTCCCTTATATACCAGCAGTCACTCAGAACAGAGAAAGATTTTGCTTTTACCCCTGTGCTACCATCCATATTGCATTACTGTGATGCTTGGAGATACGTTAATATTTGTATCTGTGTTTCTACCTCTGTGATCTCCTGTATGCAGAAAATTTGTATCCAAATGTGCAATGCCTCCGTGCAAGCACAAAATTTCATGTATTCCAAAACATTTACTATCAACATTGAAAAATGTGATGCAAGCCTTAAATATTTAGTTTTGCTTCAAGTTACAACACGGGGAGTCATGTGAATGTGAACTGGAGTTTTCTTCCATTTCTGGTACTTTAACCAGTACAAAAGACTTGAAAATAAAAATGCAAAAATCAAGCATCAGTTAAAGAAAAAGAATTAAATGTTCTATCCCAAGGCTATTCTGGGGCATAAAACCAAGCATGAGCATAAAAAGCATAGCTGAACTAAATAAAAAGTTGGGTTTAAATGGCCTGCTACTGCGATAAGCACATTGTGAATGTGGAGGAACACCAGCCATATAAAATGAGACCATTCACATGAATTTCTGAATGATATGGTTTGTGGAACACTGTTCTAACTAATTTTCAGACACATCTTTCATAGAGCTCGCTCCAACTGTGTAGCCCATCTGGCTTTGTGTGTTTGCCTCTCTGCATCCTCTCATTGACCTGGATAGAGCCAATCTAAGATTGAACCATCTTGCTCAGAGTTTATAATAGACACCTGAATGTGCTACTTATCACAGACTGTTTGAATAAAAAAACAATTATAAAAATGTCATCCTTTATTTAGTTGGATCAACAGAAGAGCTCTGTAGCCAACAGTAAAAGAAAGACCTGTTAGAGCGGGTCCAGAGGAGGGCCCCAAGTCAGTGGGGTGGAACATCTCTCCTCTGGGGACAGGCTGAGAGAGTTTCAATTGCTCAGCCTGGAGAAGAGTAAGCTCTGGGCAAACCTTATTGTAGCCTCTCAATATACAAAGGGGACTTACAAAAAGGGTAGAGAAGGTCTTCTTACCAGGGCCTGTAGTGACAGAACAAGGAGCAATAGGTTTGAACTGAAAGAGAGTAGTGTTAGATTGAACATAAGTAAGAAAATGTTTACAATAAGGATGGCAAGACACTGAAACAGATTGGCCAGAGAATTTGTGTATGCCCCATCCTTGGAAGTGTTCAAGGCCATGTTGGATAAGGCTTTGAGGAATCTAATCTAGAGAAAAGTATCCCTGCCTATGGCAGGGGACTCAATTATGTTTAAAGGTCCCTTCCAACTTTATTCCTTGTCACATCAAGTTTGTGAGAAAAGGATAGTTTATTATTATTACATTACTTAACATGTAGTTGCTGATATGCATATAAAAAAATCAAAGAGAAAGAGGCAATTACCTTATGTCTGAGCTTCTTGTAACATCATCTGTCTGTCAAACCATTAGGCCCCTGAGAGTACAGGTGAGTTAGTCTATGTCTTTCTAAAGACTAGATATGGTCAATCACTCAAAATACCTTGTGGGATCTACTTGATGCCTTATATGAAAAATAATCCTGACTCTACCAATTAGGGTTTGGAGTATTTCTGTTGTAAATTGAAATCCATTATCTTCCATTTTTAAAAAATGTTTAAAGTAGTACATGAAAATGTGCTGCAGTTCATCTGTCATATGTATGTATCAGGATACTATCAAACAACTGTAATCATGCCATGGGAAATGGTACAGCCTCTGAGCTACCTTTCTGAATTTTAAAGACAGTAAGACAGTCTCTGTATAGTGAATGATTTGGCCAGAATTATTGGTGAGAAAACATTTCAGAAGATTGTTTTGGTAAATCTTGTTAAGAGAACCAATTTTCAGATAAAACAGTTATTTTTAATAAAAGGATTCTTATGCTTAACATTTTTTAATGAATTCTGGGATTAATTCACCTTATTGACATAATTCAATTTATCTTCCAGCTAATGGCTTTATTTAAAATAAGAAAGTGTGTGTACTCAAGCTCAATACAGAAATTGTTAAAAATATATTTTCACAGAATCACAGAATGCGTAAGGTTAGAAGGGACTACATTGGGCTACCTTGTCCAACCTCCCTGCTCCAGCAGGGTCATCCTAGTGCACATGGCACAGGATTGTGTCCAGATGGTTCTTGAATATCTTCAGGGAGGGAGACTCCACAACTTCTCTGGGCAACCTGTTCTAGTGCTCATGCACTTGCTCAGTAAAGAAGTTCTTCCTCACATTTTACTTCTACTTTCTTTAGAGCTGTTGGGAAAAAAATATGTAAATCCATTTAATAAAAAGGATGATGAAATTAAATGGAATGGTTATTGTGCATTCTTGTCAGCGAGGAAGACACAAATTTTGAAGTCTTTGAAGCCAGACTACTACCTGAACCTGCTCTCTATAAAAGGTTTTCTTGGGAAGTACTTCTCCATTCTGAGACAAACTATTCAGTGCCTCAGGTTAATTGTACTTATGTGATGATTTACTATGTTGCAACTAAAATTTAGGCATTTATTTATAGAAGGAGGGACACAGTCACACAAATTACTTCTCTGCTGTACACAACTTGTTAGAGCAAATGATAATTTGGGAACATAAGCAATAATTTTCTGCATAGTCATTTTGAGCTAATGCCCAATAATGTTATAAGTCCAATTAGGTAAATGACCTTGAATGTGTTAGTAGTAGCTCTGTCTGTTGGCTGTCACAGGAGACTGTGAATCAAGATTCTGTTTCAAATTGTGCCATTGGAAAGATGTTTTGTTTGTTCAAGTTTTTCAAGAACACATAATAATATCATTCAGTTTCTTCCTTGATTCAGTAGTTTGACATGGATAATCATGAATGTGAACATTTTTTTCTGTAGTTCATAGAATCATAGAACCATAGAATATGCTGAATTAGAAGGAGTTCATTAGGATCATTGAGTCTAACTCCTAACCTTGCACAAGACACTCCAAGAGTCACACCACGTGTCTGAGAGTGTTGTCCACTTTTCTTGAGCTCTGTCAGGCTTGGTGCTGTGGTCACTTCCCTGGGGAGCCTTTTCCAATGTCCAACCACCCTCTGGGTGAAAAAACTTTTCCTGATATCCAACTTAAACCTCCCTTAACTCAGCTCGATGCCATTTCCTCAAATCCTGTCACTGCTGCCAGAGTGAGGAGATCAGTACCCATCCTTCCACTTCCCCTCATGAGGGTATTGAAGACCAAAATGAGGCCTCCACTCAGTGTCCTCCAGGCTGAACAAACCAAGTGAACTCATCTACTCCTCATAAGGATTCCCCTCTAGACCCTTCCCCATCCTCACGTCACTCTTTTGGGTGCTCTTTAGTAGCTCAATGTCTCTTTTATATTATGGTGCCCAAAACTGCACATGGGACTTGAGGAGAGGCTGCCCCAGTGCAGAGCAGAGCAGGACAATCCCCTCCCTTGCCCAGCTGGCGATGCTGTGCCTGATGCCCCCCAGGACACAGTTGTCCCTCTTGGCTGCCAGGGCATTGCTGACTCATGTTCAACTTTCTATCAACCTGAACCCCCAGGTCCCTTTCCATGGGGCTCCTCTCCAGCCCCTCATTCCCCAGTTCTATACACACACGCAGGGTTGTCCTGTCACTGGTGGCAAATCCAGCACTTGCACTTGTCAAACTTCATATGGTTGATATTGCCCATCTCTCTAATTTTTTGAGGTAGCTCTGTGGGACCTCTCTGCCCTTGAGGGCATCAAGAGCTCCTCCCACTTTGGTGTCGTTGGCAAACTTAGCATTCCCTTGAGTCCTGCATCCAAGTCATAAATGAAGATGTTGAAGAGCACAGGGCAGAAGATGGAGCCCTGTGGAACTCCACTAGTGACAGGACACCAGCCTGATGCCATCTCATTTACTATAACCCTTTGTGCCCAACCCATGAGGGAGTTGCTCACCCATCAGGGTTATCCAGCTGTGAGCTGGATGTTTTGTCCAGAAGGATACTGTAGGAGACAGTATCAAAAGCTTTGCTGAACTCCAAAAATATTACATTTCCTTGCTTTTCTAGATCAACTAAGTGGCTTACCCTGTTGTAGAAGGAAATCAGGTTCAACAAGCAGGATTTTCCCCTCATGAAGCTGCGCTGGCTGTGACTGATGACTGTGTTGTCATCTAGGCATTTTTTCAATTCCTCCCAACATAATATTTGCCATGATTTCACCAGACACTGAAGTGAGACTGACAGACCTGTAGTTTCCAGGGTCTTCATTCTTGCCCTTTTGCAAACTGGGACAATGTTAGCCAGCTTCCATGTCAACTGGAAATAAACCTCTCCAGATCCCCAAGACCACTCAAAAATCATCCAGAGAGGCTTTACAGTGTCATCAGCTAGCTCTTTGAGGATTCTGGACTAATTCCATCAGCCCCCATAGATTCGTAGGGATCCAGCTGGGGCAGCAGATCCCACACATGTTCAGGATACATTGGGAGTTGGTCATTCTCACAGTTATAGTCTTCCAGCTCAGGGCACTGAGATCCTCTTGATCCATCCTCTGTGTTGAAGACAGAGGCAATAAATTCACTAAACACCTCTGCCTTGTCTCTGTCCATTGTTTATGAGTTCATATCTATATACTCATATTTATGTATTTCAATGTATTTAGCTAATGAATGCATTATTCCTAATAGTTACATAGATTTCTTGTAATTTTCTTTGTAATTTGAGCAACAAAAAAATTAGCTTTATAAAAATATAGTTATTGTGTCTACTATCTTTCAGAGAAAAATAGCCCCTTAGATTTGTATTTCTGGCAAAAATGGCCTTGAAAAAACAGAATTTATTTTCTGCAAATATCACTAATACCAGCAACAGAATGATTAAGTTTATTAATCATTATTATTAATGATTAGGGTATTCTGTCAGTCTATTTACTAGTATCTTTGCTGAATGTGGACTAGAAAACAAGCTAAACAAGACTGAAGTAAATCCACTTAAAACTGGAAGTCGTATTTGTATGAAACTTTTTTCATTATCCATGTTGTTCTCTGTGTAAAAATTTCCAGGATTTATTTGTTTCACTCAGGTTAAATGTATTGCAGTGCCAGGTGATTTATATTTTAGTGCATACAAGCCAGATCAACCAGGAAGTGTGCGACCACAGTTACATTTCCATGTTAGCAGAAAAATCTGTGTCAGTGAAAACTTAAGTAATTACTAAAATGTCAGAAGTAATCCAAATATACACCTACCCACTGAAAAAGCTAGAACAAAACAAACAAGAGAGGTATTTCAATGACAAGCAATGAAAGAGAATGTTGACAGAATACTAGTTTCCCCAGATAGTAGAATTCCAGGAATTAAACTCTGTGTGTTCCTGAAATAGGGAGAACAGAATAGACATTTCATTTGAGAATTGCATGTGTATTAAGATGTTCTTACACTTGGGAATGAAAAGTGGAGGTCATCATCATCCACTAGTTTCAAGTTGCCGTATATAAGCACACTACCATTACATTTTCAATCAGAAAACCCAAGAATATTCAGGAAATACAAACTATTCAAGATCAAGAAGATGATAGCAACCCCGGGAGTGGCTATTATGGAAAGCTCTGCCTACATCTAAATAGAGCAAATGCTCTGGGGAAACTTTAACAAAATAGTTCCTCAATGCTTACTCATTTTATTCTTGGGGCTGTTGATTAAAAATTAGTAATGTTAAAAGTTTTCCTTCAGCTGAAAGAAAATCAGATGAGTTTTTTAAAACATAATTATGTCTAGTCATCAACTAACAGTGACTACAATATTAGTGGTTGCTGTGCCTCAGGAAATGTCATGAAATAAACTTTTTTTGCTAGTCTTCATCTTGGTGAAAAACCATAGAATGATTGAATCATTAAGATTGGAATGGACTTCTGTTATCATTGAGTCCAACTGTTAATCTAACACTGCTAGATCCACCACTGAACCACCTCCCTAAGCAGGATAATTACATGTTTTCTTTGAACACTTTTGAGGAAATAGGGTATTGCTCATACTTTAGGATCCCCATAAATACCCAAAAAAGTAGATAAACCAAGGGAGAAACAGCACACTCATATAGCTGGTAAGCAGAGATAGTTAACTATAGTAAACATCTCTGTGAGAGGTTGTGTCTGATGAAATAAACTAAGAAATAAAATTGATAAAACTGTAAAGCAGCATAGGACTGTATAGAAGTAACAAAAAGATTTGAAGTGCAATGTGTGTGATGAAGAGGATGAGGGCAAGCAAAAAACACAGACTAAATCTAGAAAACTTGAAAGAGAACTAGTAAACTTGCAGAAACCTATTTGGGACACTGGTAAAATTCCATAACATAAATAAGGGCTCTTACAGTGCTGGAGAGTCCACCTCAGCCCTGAACGAAGTTTTAAGTTTCATTCATGGTTTAAATTTTGATGCTAATGAATTGATGCTAATGAAGCACTGGTATTTTATGGTGTACTATTTCTTGCACAGGGACATTTTCTTGAAATGCTTTCCATGCCATGAATAGCAACGTTAATTTTCCTTAACATTTTCCATGATAAGTATTCAGTATTAACATTCTTTTCATTACAGAATTTATACTTAATATTTTGGTTGAGGAATGCTCACCGTTTGTTAAAGCTCATCTTCTTAAAAAATATCCTTTATTCTGGTCACCTTTTCAGTAATCCTTTTTAAGATCTTGTTGGTGTTTTCTGAATATTTCCATGTTCAGAAATACCTGGAACATGTTATTGTAGCTTTTTCTCTTAAAAATTCTCATAAAAGATTGCTGATACAATTTGGATGCCAAGAAAGAATAGAGTTTGGGATTCTTTTTATACTCTGTCCTTTTGCTGCTGATGCTACCTCCATAGGAATGACCTTTGTAAATTTGGCTAACTGCTATTTTATCGGAGGGTTTTGCTCACTTCTGGGAGATGCAGTGAAAAATCAGTGGGGATGTAAGTAGAAGACTGCCCTTTGGACTTTGAACAACATATACTGAAAGGAATTTTGATTCATAGGGAGGTATGCTGTTTAATAGAGTGCTTTTGCTGCTGTTATGTTGAAAGATTAGATTTTAGTATGTTGTGGATTCAAATGTGCTTTAATTTATATTTAAAAGGAAAGGCTCAGCAGTTGACTTTTGTAACTGAATCTAGCCTGCTTTGAGGTAGGGATGGGAATGTGAAGGGAGTAGAAGTTGGTGAGTAGCTGGCTGGTCAGTGTCATAGCACTGATCTAACTTTTGAGTCTAACATCTAACACCCATATAGGACTTGATCAAAGAAAAGCTTAAGTATTCCAATGGTCAAAAAGTAATTCTTTCTCTATGCTTATCAGTTATTTTATTGGTGGAGTATTAAATGCAAGTTTAAAACAAATGGGCTTGTTTTTTACCTGATAATCAGGCCAGAAATTTAGTCTAGGATTTGATGATCCCAGGCTTTTGACCTCTCTTAGATATATTTTGATAACTTGGAAGACATCTCAATTGATTTCAAAGTCTTAAGCCCTGGAGATTCAGCTAAACCTTGGGTAAATATGTTCAAGAATCACTTCCAGTATAATATTATACAGAGTGCATCTGTCTTGACTGTATGGAAGTAGATGAAAGAAGATAGTCTATGGTAAATTTCTCTGCATTTTCTGCCCTTTTTTTGGCTCTTGATTTTAAACTTTTTATACTATTTAGGATAGAGTAATTTTTGTTTCCTATAAATTGTCTGGGTGAAGTTTGACTACTTTCATCTGCTCTCTTCACTGGGGATGTATTTAGGTGTGAGGCATTGAGGTAAAAACAATTAATCTTTTGAAAAGGATGGTTCTTCTTTAAAAAAATATAACATATTCTTTCAAGATTAAAGAGTACCCAGACAGTTAATCTGCCAGCCTTAGGAAAGCACAATGGGAAAAAAAAAACCAAACAAAAAACCACATCACAAAACCCCTGCTATTCTGACAACTAGTCAAGACATAAAAAGGAAGTGATTCCATGTAAGATATCCTTAGTCTCTAATGCCTCTAAGTTCTGTGTAGGACATTACGTTCTCAGCAGTCCTCTGCTGTCAGAAAACAGAGTTCCAAAGAGCAAAAGAGAAACTGCCAGACTCCAAGAATATTTTTAAATAGTAAACATTTTAAAACGCAATAGACTCTTCCCACTTATTTGAGCATAAAATCTATTAAGTTCTTAGAGCCACTGAGTCTGGAAAATTAATTTAATACATTTCCAGAAAATATGGTGAAAGACACTCTGAACAAGACGCTGGGACAGAATTTACTTCAGCAACAGCTCTGCATGGAGTTTTGTCTTCTTTAAGACTGAGATGGATTTTCATTAATTTTCAGAGTGTTTTTTGAGTTTTGTATTATTTTAAAAAAGTTCTTTTAAAGACACTTAGCTAATACTGTTTTTTAAAGTGATTAAAATGTTGATTATTAGAAGATGAAAGATTATCATTTGCATCATACAATTAAGTGCAGCGTTGATTCCCAGGAAATTTTATGCAGAACCTGTTCAGTGCACGAAAATTACTGATATTTTTAATTTAAATCCACACTTATTAGTCTCATGACAGGTTTGACTGGTGTAGAATTCAGCTACATTCATTCTTTCCCAGTGCTTTTATCCCCTTTCAATGAATTGTATTTACATTTAAAAAGTTGCTTTTCAAAATTGCTCTCCCTCTCCCATTCCACAGAAAAGGAAGATGGTCTTCCAGGGAGTCACCACTGTAGAGTACAGTTCCCTGTAGAACTGAAAATAACATACAAAAAATATTGTATTTTATTTGTATTCAAACCAGAGAGCTCACCCTGGAAGGGTGAAAATATGAAGTTCCTCTACAGTTCATTTCTTTCTTTGGAATAGATCCTCTGTTTTGTCACCATAATAGCAAGTGGGTTTTATCCTAGTGTGGTTTGTGCTTTGGTTTTTGTTGGTTATTTATTCTCTTCATAAGAACTAGCAACACTTTCTAAAAAATAATGTCTAATTGACATGTCTTTTGTACTTGAAACACTATAAAGACCATGGAGAATGAATGACTTAGCTGATGAAGTCTTTAAACAAATATGTAGAGGAAGAGATTAGAGAGAAAATCCGTGGAGTTTGCTACCTCTACCTAAACTGCAGTGGAAAGCATTAAAATTCTCTTAAGCAGCCAATAGCCCTGGCCAGGTTGAGATAATTAAAATCAAGCAAGTATAAAGTAATGTTTCCACTGCTCTGAGATGACTTCTGTAGTTCAGTGCTAAATATTTCTCTTTATCTAGCATAATCAGGTTTCCTTGTATTTCCCAGACTTACACCTCTACTTGTTACTGTGGATTTTCACATTGTTTACTTAGTATTTTTTTAGCTGGTGTATATCAATTATGCTGACACTTGCTTGTCTAAGAGGTTATAGCTCTATCTTTTTATCTTGTATGTGGTTATGGCATGCATTCATGGAGTTATCTGTCCACCTCAGAGCTTTCAATGTCTCTGTCCTTGAGTCATGTGAATTCCTTTTTCTCAGCTTACAAGCCAATGTTTTATCCAATGCATCCAGCAAACATAAGGATGCCACAAACTGTCTATAAAGTTGAGAGATAAAGATTGGAATCACAGCTACCTAACAGTGTGGAATACTTCTCTAAGGAAAAAAAAATAAGAAAAGAGTCTTTGGACAGTATCTCTCTGTCCCAGCTGTCAGCTATGCCCCATACAGCCACTCGCTCACTGCCCTCTGCTGGGGTGGGGGAGAGAATTGAAAGGGCAAAAGTGAGAAAACTCATGGGTTGTGATAAAGGCAGTTTAATAGGTAAAATAAAATCTGTACATGCAAGCGAAGCAAAGCAAGGAATTCATTCACTGCTTCCCACGGACAGGCAGGAGCTCAGCCATTCCCAGGAAATTAAGGCTCCATCATGCCTAACAATTATTTGGGAAGACAAATGCCATCACTATGAACATCCCCCTCTTCCTTTCTCTCCCAGCCATGTTAAATACTGAGCATGATGTCATATGGTATGGAATATTCCCAGGGTCAGTTAGGGTCAGCTGTCCTGGCCGTGTCCCCTCCCAGCTACTTGTGCACCCCCAGCTGGTAGAGTGGGGTGAGAGCCAGAAAAGGCCTTCATGGGCTGCAAGCACTGCTCAGCAGTAACAAAAACATCTTTATTTTATGAACACTGCAAGACCAACCCAAAGCATAGCTCCATACCAGCTACTCTGAAAAAAAACTCTATCCCAGACAAAACTGATACATTCTTTCAGCAAGGGAAAAGTTGCTGATGTCTGAACCTGGCTTTGTGATAACATTTTTGTCAGACTTGGTGGCTGTTGCAATGGCTACTGGCATCCATTGTTGCGCTCCTTCCAAGAAGACATTAATATATTTTAATTAACAGTTTATAGCAGAATGAAATATACATTAGAAAAGAACAGGAAACTTTGCAATTAGTCCAAATTACCTGTTCGAATCTCACACTTCTCTGTTGTGCTGCCTGTACTTTGCAACTGGCTACTGGTTCAGGGCTCCTTGTGGAGTGCCATCACATAACAGCAGCTCAGCAGCTGCTCCTCTTTCTATTCCAGCTCCTTCTGTACTTTTGTCTATGTCTCCCTCAATTCTCTTCACCTTGATTCAGTTGCTAATCTCTACATGTATATTTTAAATGGCATTGTACTGTGTGTAACTAAAATGAAGTTTTAGCTTTAAATTACATTAAGTCTGAGCAGCACTACTTACCTGTGCTGTACTGAAACTAAGTTCTTCTTTGTTCCAACTGGTTAAGATTTATGCAATCTTAGTAACTTGAGTGAAGCTGACTTTATTCATAGTTGTCTTATATCTCTGGACAGGATGACTTAACAGTACCTCCACCCTCATTTTTTTCCAAGAGGTTTCTTTTCTAGGAAATGTGGCTGATTCTTTTTTGTGAGCTTCATTGTCACCCTGAGGTTATGCTACAAGAAAGGTGCATTGAGAATCACACAAAGCTATACTACCCTATTCATTTACAAATCCCCGTTTCCAATTCTGAGAAAAGATGGAGATGCTTTTCTTCAGTTATATTCCAGATGTGGGCTTTTTTTTTTTTCTGTCTGAACAAGAACCTACATAAAAATCATTTGTAAATCTTGTCACAAATCTCCATTTCAGAACTTCAGAGATGTTTTTCTCTTCCCATCTGTACCTACCTTTTAAAAGTTTTAATGTTTTCATTATGGTTTTCAACTCCCAAAGCTCCACAAGAAACAGGGCACAGTACTTCTTTCAAGCTTTCCTTGTTGCTGTGAGTACATTACCAATAGATATACATTTTCTGAATGACACTGAAAGGCAAGATAAACAATGAGTAGAGTTGTAAAATGCACTATTAAACATGTTCCAAAATTTCCAATGCTCCCTACTTCTATAATTTAGCTGTCAAGGGCACTCTTTATATGCAGTTTGTTTTATGGGGTATTATGTATATTAGGCATAGATATTAACGCTACATACATTCGTGTTGGTTGGATCATAGTGAAGCAGCATTTTACGTGCTATGAACTCAGCAGGTAAGATTTGAATTATAAATGCCTCTAGGGACAGAATTTTGCATATCAATATAAATTTTACTTCTAAACAAGTCTAGTAAAGTAACACTGTAGTTCTACAATTAAATGGTATGATTCCCCTATACGAATTTGAGCTACCAATAGTGTTTCTGCTCAATTTGTTTCCTAGCTGTAAGTTCTTAACTATTTCCAGTCACCCTGTTTGTTAGATTTCTATTCATTTATTTATTTTATTAAGCTCTGCAGCTGTTTTCATTGATTTCAGTACCAATTTTTGGTGAATGAGACATAAATAATTTTGGTTTTCATGCTGTTTTTATCAGCTACTAGGCCACATAGAGATTCTGTGCTGATTGTGCTCTGAGACCAATGAGTGTTTTTGCTTTTCTTTTATTTATGGCTCACAAAAAAAAAAATTACCATTTAGGTGGTGGGTTTACTGCCCAAGCAGAAAAATGCAGAACTCATTAGAAATATCTACAGAAGTTTCCAAGTTTATCAAATCACCATCTTTTGGAAGACCATATATGTTGTTCCTTGGATAAAAATTTTGTTAAAGGATAGCATTTATGTAAGTAATGCATACAAAAGCAAAATTATTGCAACCATGTGTCCTTTGTTAAACAGTTTGAATAGGTGATAAATTTGAAAATAAAATAATGAATTTTAGTTGGCATCATTTATTTTATTAGCTCACTATTTATCAGTTTGGCTTTTCTAGGCTAGATCTAAAGTAATCTTCAAGATGTTTCTGTTGTGAGTAAAAACCAAAAAGTTATTCATAGCCTATGGCACTGAGCACTCTACATATTTAATTTTGTATCTTCCTGAAGAGCATATTCCTGTTTGAAATTTAATGTTGGAACAAGTCTGTCACTGATTTTATTACAAGTTTTGTTTTACTTACTTACTACTTTTACTTTCTGTGAAAAAAGAAGCACTCTCCTGTCTTTAGTCTTGTTGAAATACCTATTCATAGATTTGAAATGTTTTTAGTGACATAAATGGTACAAAGGTTTTGGGTTTACAACTCTTAGTGGTCTAGTTAAGCAAATTGTTCATTTCATATTGATGCTCTGAATTCTGTAGCAAAATCAGATCCTATTTCTGTCTCAAGAGACTTAATCTTGTAATAAATTTAATTGCTACCAGTATTAATGGGTTTGTCTGCATGTCTTAGGGTGCTTGACAGTGCTTTTGCCTCTTAAAATGTCATTGTTAAATTCACATAGGTATAGACATGGTGTGAATAAGCAGCCTTTTGTGATATATGTCTGTTTCTAAAATATGTTTCTCTTTCTGTATGAGAAGTCTCTTTGAAAACTTTATTGATATTGACTTTTTACCATTTGATATTTGAATTCTAGAAAACAGATTCTAAAATTGGCCAGTTTTATTTATGATCACAAAAAGTCTGAAAATGGGCACTGACCATAAAATGAAGTAAAAAAGTCTTGATCCTTATGTTCTGTGATATGCACTCAATTGCACTTTAAAAGATGTGTGTAGTAGGAGGATTCCTGCACAAACCACATCACTGAGAGTCTGTAGAAACAAAAAAGGTCTTGTTAAGTCAGGGAAGTGTTGTGTATGTTCATTCCTGACAATGATCGGAAAATTTAAATACAATATTGCCTTTCCCATAAGAATAGTCTTCATTCCACTGGTAGGAGAGATGATGGGACTCTCAGATTTATCTCCTTCTGTCACCTGGGAAAGAGAAGTGCCAAGTTAGTGCTGGCATTGAAAATCATGAGGATTGAAACACATTGAGATACGTGAGAATTCTTTTTATTTGTGTGAAGGAGCATGTATCACCAGAGATATCCTGAGAGTAAAATTTTCTTGTCTTGTAATTGGATAAAATAGAATATGGACTTAATCACACTTTATTATTCTTGGTCTTGTTTCTCTGTAGAAAACCTTCATTTCGTAGTTGCAAAACTTGATGAATGTTCTCTCCTCACCATTCAATAACTTAGGTCCCAGTATTTGATCTTGTGCTCCTTAATGTAGGCAATAATGAGATACTCTGCCATCTCTGGTCTCCTGAACTTTGCTGTGGTGCAAATTCTCTGCTGAGTTTCCATTCTCAAAAATGGAGTCTGCACAGTTCTGCTGCCTATGGACTATGCTTTAGTTTACCTATCTGTAAAAATTATCCCTTCAAGGTTCAACTATGTGAACTTTTTGTGTCTTAAATTTTTCCATTTCTATTAATCCTCTTATTAGCCTTCATGTCTCTGTTGGACTTTCTTACTGGATATACCAATCAAAACAACTTCCTATTATAAAGTACAGTAGTTTTTCATCATCTTTCAGAATGTGTTGTATTTTGGAAATTCAAGTTTTCATTCCTATCTCTACAAAAAAAATGAGATAGCAATTTTTGTTTGTTTGTTTTTGGCTTTTTGGTTTTGGTTTGTTTTTTGGGGGTTTTTTTGTTGTTTGACTGCCTCCTTGGCATAATTACTACTTCCTAAGGCTGGGTTATTCCCTGCTAATTTGCTCTGAGTCCTGTTAAGATAGGGTGGTGCATATTTTGGGCTTAACTGAGTCCAGATCCACATCTGATTTTTGACTTAAATACCCCAGACAAACTGTTAGACTCCTTAAGTTTCACACTTCTTTCTTCCGTAGGTCATTAAAACTATGCTGATGAGATGAGCTTCAAAACCTTGTCTTAGTGCTCCAGTCACATACTTCCAGGGAGTTTAGGGCAATTAGAGAGCAGCATGATGATCTGAAATTATTTTTTAATTAGTTGCCAAATAGTACATAAGTATTTTGCCATTATTTGAATGGCGAAATACTTCAGTATGTTTCCATGTTTTCAAAACACTAACTCAGATGTCCCATATCAGTTTTGACATCTAGTAACTATCCAAGTTTAGCCCAAAAAATTTGCTTTTACTAATGTAGTGTACATTTTCACAGAAACTGGTATATATTAACATTAATGATTAGGATTTGATCAGTCTCTATGAAATCCAAGCGGAGATACGAATGCTTCAAGCTGCAGTTGTTTGCTAATTGAACCATGAGTTTACCTCATGACAAAAGCAAAGTAACTCACATTCACTAGCATTTTTATTTAGTTTGTTGTTATTGCTAGAAGCCTAATTTTATTACAATTTAAATTTGACATGGTAACATATTTGTTTTGACAATTAATTGCTTTCTACCAAGATAATTCAAGTCTAGCTATACAAGGAGTCTAGTAGATTAAAGTAGAATTACTCAATACAATAATGACTGTTCAGCTGAGATATGAGGGAAAAATGTCTGAGGCTCTATAGGCTCTGAATTACTCCTCCACACCCTGGGCTGGTGCTGTATTATAAGGCCGGTTTCTTGACAACTTCTATTATCTTTTTACATGTTTTTGGTTTCGTTTGTTAGGTTGTTTTTTTTCTTCAATACACCTCGAAAACAAACCTTAAATGTGAAATCTCATTTTGTCTAGTAGGAAAGAGATTTTTTGGGGGCAGCTTTGGTGTTCAGTATGCTGTGGGGGATTGTTTGCCAGTTTGAATTTGGATTTTTGAGTGAGGTCTCTAGACTAGGTAGCTGTAACATTTGTTGCTTCCTATTTCATTTAAATCTATCAAAGTAGTCACAGTCAGATCCTGCCGTTAGTTGAATGGGAGGACAGTTTCCATTTCTTTACAGTGTAACCTTTATCCTGAGGGAGTACAAAAATCAGAGAAATGTTAGTCCTCTCCCTGTAGGGCTTGACTCTCAATGAATAATCTATCATCTGTCTCTCCATCTTTTTTATGTAATCTATTTGAAGCTCCATGGTGTGTGCTGAGTGCTGAATGTCAATGACAACTGTGTTAAGACAGCCAGAAATATTCATTAATATGCTTGTGCATAGTTTGCTATGCCATTTCATTGATACTTGGAACTATTTCTACTCACTTATTATGAAACATTTACACATACTGATGTTTTTCTGGGAACTTATATATGGAAATTAATGGCTTAGTGGTATATATTCATTTATATTCTTTAAAGACCTACTGCCCATTAGGACTAGTTAGCTGATCAGTGTAGCATAGAAAAGGATTGATATTTTCTTAGCAAACAGCCCATAAAGTAGTAATTCAATACCACCATTGTATCATTGTTTCAATTTCTTTGGGCAAATGAGCAAATGTTTTCTTAAAATGGTGAATTCAGAAGGTCCTTCAAAGCAAGAAAGGAGTGAGACATGGTTTCAACACTTTTCATTTTGTTAGGAGAATGCCTTTAATTTCTCTGTTGTTGGGCCAAGACCCAATAAAATTTTGAAAATAGGAAAAGATACATTCCGTGCTTTTTTGCAGGTAGGTACCGCTGTAAACAGAGTTGCATAATTGGTTCACATTCAACATTTCCTTTGAATTTACAAGTTCTTCTAGGACAGACCAGTGGAGGTGTGTTAAAGACTCATGACACCACACAGCTGTCTGTTCACAGAAAATCAAAGAACACATAGTTCAACTACTTTAATGAATGAGTGAAATGAAAAAATCTAATTAGATCTTGTGTTAGCATTGACATTAACCTTTTTTACTCTCCCAAGCTTAACTGGAGAGAAAGAGATGAGAGAAGACTGATTGCTTTCTGTAGAAAACATCTATAGGTGTTTAAAACATTATAGATGTAGAAGGAAATAGGAGCATGAACATGTGAACTGCAACACACAGATGGCAGCACGATGCCATGGGGCCAGTATGGTACGGATATTATACAGACATTGCAATTGGAAGGGACCTAAAGAAGTCTCTCTAGTCCAGCCTCCTGCTCAAAGCATAGTATACACTGAATTTATATCAGGTTGCTCCAGCCGAGTCTTGAAAACCTCCAGGGAATCACAATACTTGTTTTTGGTCTTTTATACCAAAAGTAAAAACCCTTTTCAAACTATTCAAAGTGGTTGAGGTTTGCACCAATTCTTGTGAAAAGAAGGGTTACTCCCATAACTTTAAAGATAGGATTATGGCAGGATGAGTAAAGATCTTGACAAGATCTTGATAAGAGATTTGCCAAGAAGGCCATTAACACCCTGGATTGTATCAAGAACAGTGTGGCCAGCAGGACCAGGGAAGAGATTGATTCTCTGTACTTAGCACTGGTGAGGCCACATCTCAAGTACTCTGTCCAGTTCTGGGCCACTCACTTCAAGAAAGACATTGAGGTGCTGAAGTGAGTCCAGAGAAGGGCAATGAAGCTGGTGAAAGGTCTGGAGCACAAGTTTTATGAGGAGCATCTGGGGGAACTGGGGTTGTTCAGCCTGGAGAAGAGGCAGCTCAGAGGTGACCTCATTGCTCTCTATGAATCCTTGAAAAGAGGTTGTGGCAAGGTAGGGGTCAGTCTTTTCTCCCAGGCAATCAGTGACAGGACAAGAGTATATGGCCTCAAGCTGCACCAGGGGAGGTTCAGGTTGGACATCAGGAGGAATTTCTTCACTAAAAGGGTAGATAAATGCTAGAATGGACTGCCCAGGGAGGTTGTGGAGTCACTCTCCCTTAAGGCTTTCAACAAACAGCTGGAAGTGGTACTTAGTACCATGGTCTAGTTGAAAAGATGGTGATCAGTCAAAGGTTGTACTCAATGATCTTGAAGGTTTTTTGAACCTAAATGATTCTGTGGATCTGTGATAAGAGAGCCATGCATAGTTCTGTCTTAATATGTCTGTCTTTGAAGCTAGACTTGTTCTGTCTTTGAAGCTAGACTGCACTGCTTTCAGTTATACTTCTAATTACCAAACCCAAGAAAACCACATGACAAGGAGACATTTAGAAAGTCAAGGCATATAATTAATATGCTATGCTGCAGTAAAAACTGATTCTCACCTGTCTAAGGCTGCCCTGCTCTAAAGCTTCTGTGAGAAGTAGCATGGTAAGAGAATGGAGAATGACATCATTAACAGTTTAACTATTTGAAGTTTTCGTGAGCTAGAGATGAAATATTTATATCTACCAGAAGGAGAATGCTATTAATCCATTCCTCATGAAAAGCTTTTAATCAATGGTTGTGTGTATGCTGAGGTTGTCACCAGTGAAAATGGAAAGCTTTTAATATACATAACAGATAACACTTATAATTGAAATTCTATTTCTTTCCTTTCACTAATCCAGGGAATAAACAACATCTTAAAAAATAAATAGCTGCATTTTGGTTAGATACTTATTTTAAAGTGCTTCTCCAATTGTAATTTTTCTCTCTATTTATATAATTCTGGATGTCGTTCCCGTATAAAGACTTATCCAAAAATTTGCCTCTGCTTTTACCAAAGGAGAGTTTTGCTATAACTAAATTATATGTGACCTCAATTTGATTCTAGTAAAACTTGCAGCCCACAAAATGCCAGGCATAACTTGAATATAAATTTCTACCTTTTCCTTTAAAAATTTAAAGGCCCTTTTGGAAGATAAAAATGCGTACAGAATATCACTATTTTATTAGTTTCCACAGTCTTTAGCAAGTATCACAAGTACTGTTAAAGGTAAAAAAAAAGTTAATGTTGATGCTAACACAAGATCTAATTTGAAGTTTTTAATTTCACTTATTTATTAATGTAGTTGAACTACCTGTTCTTTGATTTTCTATGAATAGACAGCTGTGTGGAGACATGAGATGCTTGCTGAAGTGAAAAAAGATATTTGGATAACTAAGTAATCAATCCTGCATACACCTGCATGCACATTTTAACTTTTTATTTATCAGCAAAACACTGATCTTAGCAGGACTACTTAGGTATAAAGATAAGCATGGCCACATTTGGGGAATTGTGGTTATAAATTCTGATTCACAATATGATTGACTGAAAAGAGAATTTCTGCTGGAATTTAATATAGAACTAACACAGAACAGGAAAAACAATCTCTCTTTTTAACTTAAATCAAATTTAAATGCAAATCTTCAATGTGAAATGATTTTTTGCCTACTGAGCTTTCTAACCCTCATAATCAGAATAATGACTTTGCATTTCAGATCTATGGAGGATGTGCACTTGCAGCAAGAATTTGGAAGATATTTTACCAAACCAATATATCTGGTCAACCTTGCAAAAGTACTTTCGATAATATTTATGCAACATATCAAAAAATTTACATTGCTGTCTATGTCTATGTCTGTGTCTGTGTCTATGTCTATGTCTATGTCTATGTCTGTTTTCCCTTACTGGGAGTATTCTTGTAAATGACCTTAAGAAGCATGAAACTTCAAGGCTGAGAGACAAAACAATCCCATGGTTATAACCCCGTACACTTGAATATTGAAGTTGAATGCAAATCCCACATTCATGTATAAGATTCTTATTTCACTGTATTGATTGCTCACACAGGTAAAGCAGCCGTGTTTCATGTGAGTTCTGAAACAGCCTGAACAACAGAAAAAGCTACTATCTTCACCCAAACTAAACAGAGGATTAAAGTATTACCATTGTTTAGTATCTACTAGGTAACACATCACAAAGTTGTCTCGTATCATTTTGAGTATATACAATATATTTACAAAAATACCTTTTGATTAATTGTGAAGTAAAAAGGTCCAGTTTACAAAATTTTCTTTCTATGCATTTTCAATTTTGAAAGGGCACTTCTGAGCATTATCACCTACTTATGTGAGTAATAAATTATACGTTCTGTGGAAAATTGCAGACTAATTTCACACCATTTAGTTTAACTAAGCTTTCTTGTCAGCATTCTGGGATTTGAATTATCACACGGTAAAATGCATGGTCTGTAAAGTTGCTCCTGTTAATATCATTATTAATCACTTTTGTTGCAGTAAATCTAAGAGCTAACCAAGAAGGTGCTCTGTTGTGCTAAGCAGTGTACAAATACAGCAATGGTGGGATAAGATAGTGACTTGGAGAGAGAAGGTAAAAAATGAGAGAATGTGGCAATTACAAAAGGCAAGAGCAAACCCTAATGAGGAGACACCTGTGTTTTATTGCAGGCTTATAACAGGCTGCCATTTTTAAAGGCATCCCATATTTAGATCCTAACACCTAATGACCATACTCTAGGTGAGACTGAACTTTTGCTATAGTTTCCTATGGCTGTCAAACTCCCTGGAGACTCTGGAAGTGGGAGCATCAGCCCATGCACACTCCCAGCATGCTGAAAGACACTGCTGGAACAGAAGAGAACAGCATTGACATGCAGAGGCTCAGCACAAGGGATTCAAGGACAACTGCAGAAAGGTCTGAGCCTAATGTTCCCTGTCTGGCTTCTTTCTGTGATTGTAAAGGCAGAAGAGTCCCTCTGAAGTTTTACCTCATTTGCCTGGGGAACAGAGAGGGATCACTGTGACTCTGTCCAGTGTCTGCTGTTTGAAGTCTGCTGGGGTGCAATTATTATGGAAGAGTTTATTGATTATCTTAAAAATAAGAGCTTGCAGATAAGCGTCTTTTCAGCTTCGTCTCCTTTTCTAACAAGATGACACGTTAGATGCCACACACGTTATTAAATGTCTAGCCTGTATCAGATACAGGATGTCACAAAGAGATGACACAGTTATCACAGGCCAGCAGACACAAGGATTTAAAATCCTTGTCTGGATTATAGCCCTGGTGTAAATACATGGGGAGCTATTGCTTCCAATGGAATTTAACTGAATGTACTAGCTAAGAATTTGTTGTTAATGGCTAAAAGTAGCACTGATAAGATGGTGTTTTTTCCCCATGGTAAATGAAAAGAAATAAAAACACCACATCCAAATTAGCAGCATAACTGTAGGACTACTTGTATTAGAGGCTGAAAATAACCAGTATCTATTTTGTCAACACCTTCCTCTCTTTCATAAATCTCATGATATTGCAGGTGCAGAATTTAGTTCAGGACTTGCTTTTTATTTTTGCTACATGAATTTAATTATCATGGAAAGACATAACTTGATAGCATTAAAAATTAAGTAATGGTTTTTTGGGGTTTTTTTTTATCATCTGAACAGCCATGAACATACTATAATTGACATCTGTGTTAGCATCTGCATTACAACCTGACAGGTAGCTCATCCTAGGCCAATAGGTGAAAGAGCGGATTAGTTCCAATAGTAACATATGTAAATTTTCCATGACAGAATATTTCAATCTTTGGCCTGTCTGCCACACATAATCTAATCAAAATAAGTATTTTCACAGCACTCAATACTGTTGTTTCTAAGTGCTTCACAACTATTTCACATTATCAGCATTTTAAAACAGAGAAAATTCAGTCATAATTCTAAAAAAGAAATATATAGGTATAAGCAGAACCTTTTTCTGCCAGCATAATCTGCTGCTTTAGGAATTTTCTTTTTTTTCTTTTTCTTTTTCTTTTTCTTTTTCCTCTCCTCTCCTCTCCTCCCCTCCCCTCCCCTCTTTTTCTTTTTTTTTTTTG
>VZRM01004423.1:382625-475645 GCA_013397955.1 Grantiella picta | reverse complement strand
CCTCTCCTCTTCTCTCCTCTCCTCTCCTCTCTTCTTTCTCTTTGCTTCTTCTTACTCTATTGTTTTTATAGAGGAGGTTTCACAACATCATTGCAAACACTGGTAAGGGAATTAAGTTTTGATATGTGCTGTCTGTTAGACAGCCACTGAATTTAATAAAACCAAAACTGAAAGTTCATTCTTCAATAGCTTTGCTTTAAGGTAATAGTTTATGTTTACATATATTTTTAAATTATTATTAGATTAATTGTGCTAGTTTAAAGTATTAGATAACAAACATGTGTAGATCTTTGCCCATTGAATAGATACTACCTGATGATGACCCTCGATTTCCTTCATTTATTGCTGTTAACCGAAGCTGATTGGTCCTGTCACAGAAGAGAAATGGTTAAGAAATCTTTGACTTGTCCTCTCGAAATCTTCATCAGTTGGACCTACATTTAGGATCCATTTTGAAATTCCTGAGAGTGCTGTGTAAATGTTTTCAGTGCCAGCTTAATATTTTTCCACTTTACTTGTCACATAAACAATGTACTGTTAAATTTTGCACTGTGTGCAGCTTGCTAAAGGGGAAGCACAAATGGACATGCAGGAGCGACGTATGGCATGCACACAGAGAGAGTGCAAACATTAGTAAACAGGTTCTACAGCAACTCCAGCATGGGTCATTAAGGAATGAGAACTTTGCAAAGAAGTCATGATAAATTGCAGCATTGTGTCTCTGATTTTCAGCTCTTGAAACCAGTGAACTGTGAGTCAGGTTTAATCATTAACACATTTGGGAGGTGAAAGGGAAAATACTGGGAGACAAGAAATTCAACAAAACAAGTGAATGCTTTTGTGGGTGGTAAGAAACAGCAAGGGTTCTGTTATGAAGGTAGAAACTGTCGCCGTAGATACAGAGAGAGCAGGTTGTGGAACTAGTTAAAATGTCCATGGAAAGCTAGCCAATATGTTACAATATTGCTAAAAGTGAAAGAAAAAAGGATGAAAGTGTTGGGAGAAAAAAAACAACATGGTGGACTTCAAAGTCTACAGCTATGCAGTTTTGCTTTCAAGGGTAAATATAGCAGTTATTGCATCCTCCCATTCGTGAAGTCATGATTTTGCTTACAGTGTACTCTAGGAACAGAACACAGAGCTCAGGAGCTGAACAAGTGTTGCAGTTGAAATAACTGCAAACATTTCTCTGCTGTTCAAAAATTCTTTCAGATCAATAACCTTTGCTGTCTTTAGAAAAGGACTGAAAAATTTCTGGCAGGAATCATGATAAGATGATCCTGAAGTTGTTGTTTGGTTGCTTCTTTTTTTTTTTTTTTTTTTTTTTTTTTTTTGTTAATTTAGGGAGTCTCTTTGAAAATATGGCAACATTTTTTCTGATTCTTGTACTTGAAAATGAGTCAATAAAGCCATCAAATCTTCTCACCTACTTCATCACAAAGAAACAGAAGTTGAAAGATAAAACTGTAGGCTTTTGAGGGAGGCCATTGCGTGGACCAATTTTTTTGGTAAGGAAATTACAAGAAAAAAAATAACTCATAGTTAAGAGAATAAAAAATAAGGTAAATAAGTAGTTACTAAGCCAGGAAAAACACTGAAGACTGCTTACCTGATCTTTCTTAGGACAGCAGCACAAAGCAGGAAATCTCATCCTACTGGGAAGTCTCTAAATATGCCAGAAGCAACTAACAAGTGTAAAACTATTCTTGGAGTACAGCAAAGCTACAAACAAGCTAAAAAATATTTCAACAGTATGTCTGACAACAGAATCAAAAAAATAAGGACTGGAATTCAGTTGTAAAGTCAGTGTAGGACAGAAATTATATTAGGCGGATATTTGAATTTTACTATCTGCACGGGCAATGTTTGGAGTACTTGCTGTTTATATTTGCACAGTTTTCATAATATCATTCAAAATAAAACTGAACTAAACAAAAAATAATATCCTTATAAATAACAATGGACTAGAAGCTTTGTATCTAATTTTTTTTTTTAATAACATTAACTGGAAAGGAGGATAATATCATAATGAAGCAGCATTTATATTTAGGATTTTAACAGCAGTATGTAAATGTAGTTAGATATATTTTCTGGAATATATGGAATGGATATCATCTCAATTTCCAAATAAAGACTGGTTTTCATAAAACTCTTTTTTAATAAATGTTTACCTGTGGAAATGACACAACCCTTGTGATAAATGTTTCAAAATATAGCTATGTGGCTAATATAATAATATATGGCTTGGTGTCTTCCAGCTGTGAAATTAAATGAACCCAAGACTTGTCTTCTGCTTAGAAATAATATAAAATGAGAAAATTTGCCATAATTCTATACTTTACCTATCCAGTTTAGCCTCCATTTCTTAATTACTTTCTAACAAGTAGAAAATAAAGAAAGCAAACTAATCATATAAAAATCTTTGCATTTCCTGGGCAATACATTGTCTCTTTCGGTTGAATTCCTGCAATTTCTTTATTGCTACATTTAATCCACAAGGTTGGGTGTCAAAAACCTATGGAAAGGAGCGTGCCACCGCAAACAGATATTCTCACTTGATCTGTCATATCAGTGATTTGTGCATGCTGGCTACATGTCATTTTGAGGATGAATTCTTAACACTGCAGTTCATGCCAGAATCAAGAATTTAGGTGACTAACATGTTTCTTTAAGACAAAGATTCAGGACTTTCCTCTATTTAGGCAGATGTTCCCATATCTTTCTTTCATCAATAAAAATATTGCACTGGAGGCTTTTTAAGGCCTAATTTCTGCAGGTTTATATTTACAGCAGTCTTTTATTTTCCACAACAAAATAAGATATTAAGACAGAAATCCCTGCTGAATCAAAACAATTGTACAGACCAGTACTCTCTTCACTGAAAGTTAGGGGATCACATCTGCAATCTGTGCTTGACACCTTCTCTAAGACTTGCCATCTATTAGTTTGAATGTTCTGAAAGTATATCCCATGGGATAAATAGAAAAGGATCCACTTCATTGCTTCCTAATACATGTTCAGCAGGCAAAAGCTTCAAAACACTTAGAGCAGCGCTGAGAAAAATAGGAAATGTGAGTTAGAATTTAGGCTACACAGCAGCCTCTTCTGCTGCTTCATCTGCTTTCTGCAGCATTTTGTTGGCAAAGGAGTGCCATGGGAATGTCACCACCACAGCAGGTTCTCACTTTAACTGGTAGTAGGCAAGGTTGCCACAGAATTAAATCAGCCAAAGACACTGCAAGTGGGGGAGGTGGGAAGAGTACCAGGGTGCACTAGCTATCCTTTTCTCCCTATCCATGCACCTCCAGGCAAATGTGGTTGGGTAAGACAAGAAAGTGTTTAGTAATAGGAAAGGACAGAGATTTTCAGGTCTTTTCCTCTTTCTAGCTCTGCATCTGCTAAAAAATCCATTTAACACAATGAGCATTTACATAAGTCCTCAGATGAATCTATGTTTATACTGCTCAGCCAAGACTCTCTAATTTCTTTGGACCAATTCCATCTGGTAGGGGAGAGTTTTCTAATTTTGTAACCAGATGTATGTGACAAGTCTATGATTGTTCTAGATTTCCATCTTTTTGTTTTAATGCCAAACTGCTTTGCAGTTGGTTCTACTGCATTTCTATTGGAAGGGTGGTCCTCCAGCTGAGATTACAAATATAAGCTAATTGTTCTTTTATCTTTCTTGCCATTTCATTAGTGTTATGGGACAGAATCCAACTGCCATAGAAGTTTTCTTAATCCTCCAGGTCTAATTTCTTGCTGATCATTACTGACCTGACAATCATAGTCTTCTTTTTTTTTTTTCTTTTTTTTTTTTTTTTTTTTAACCTCTTGGGGTTGTGGAGTTTTATCCTTATCTTTCCACAGAGCTTTTGTTCCCATGTGCTTACACAAGACACAGATCCTGTCTACATTTTAGACTTATCTTTTCTTCTGACAATAAAATTACACTTTTTATGCTTTTATTCTTTAAAGATGTGACCATACTCTCCAATAACCTCTTGTGGCTTATATATTTGAACATTATCTTATTTACTTAACCTTTCACTTGCTTTTTTCTGTTTTGAGACTTTATCTCTCTCTGCAGTATTAATACTCCTATCTTCCTTACCCTCTTGGCTTTGGAAATTCTCCTGTTTGTTCTCTGTATTACTTATACTATGGGATACATTTAAAGTAGAAATGAAAGCAAAGGCATATTTAATAATGAGGAGTGATGAATAGAAAAGAGCAGCAAGATTTGTACAAGTTACTGAAATTCCTTGTAGAAAATAATAGCAGATCTTTTCTACAGGACTGCTTCCCTTGAAGTTTCATCAAAGAATGGGGACATATCTGCTGAATATTACTGAAGTCCTACAGTGCTTTTTCTCAGTCCTACAGTGCTGTTGTTTAGAACTGCACAACAATGGGGAAAAAGAAATTATTGGATTTATTGTATGATTTCCATAGTGATAGGTTTAACAATAAGAGTTTACATGTAAAGTTGTCTAGCGTTTTCCATTACAGGACCTTGATATTCAACCACTTTTATGAACAAGCTACATTTAAATCCTTCAAACCAAAAGTTGGCCTAAATCTATTTATTACTTTACAGTTAAAGTGAGTCAGCCTTTATGATCATCTAGATCAATGGAACTAAAAACAAAGAAACAAAAAAAAACCAAAAAACCCACAACCAAAAAACCAAGAAGGTTTTTTTGGGTTTTGACAGCCACTACATAAATATGTTCCAATAATTTTTTTTTGCAAAGTCAATTTGACACAGAAAGAAAGAGGCAAGAGATGCCCCGGGGCATCATTTCAGGCTGTCATTTGTCCCCATTGCAAATTCATCTAGCTTTGTTAGAATGGACAGTGATTTCAAATTGGGGGATGGCAGCAAACTCTAGGCAAGAGAGCCAGAATGCAGCATCGACCTGCAAGTGAGCCAACGTGCTGAGGAAACAGGCTCTGCTCCTGCTGAACAGAGGGATGAACCCTGGGGGCTGCTCAGGGCCTTACTCAGCCCATGGCTCTCCTGCCTCAGGCAACTGGCACCTTTTTGGAAAGGACAACAAAGGAGAGATGGGTGCCTTTGTGGAAAGGAGAACGAACATCTGTCTTCACACCAGTGATGAGGGGGAGAGGAAGGAAGCCGTCATTCAGTGAGGGGAAAGAGGGGAGGGCAGAGCATAGAGGCCTCTAGTCCATATAATTGTGGGTGATGGGGTGTTGCCTTCTGTCATTTTGTTGCCTCGATTGGCACAGCTTTGTTTTGAGAAGCTGGGAGTCTCTAATGTCTCACATATTGATGAACATTTCTGTGTAATAGTGGTTTTGGATTTCTTTTTATTTTCAGTGTGTCCTTTAAACAATATAGAAGTATTTATGCCTATTTATTAACAGAGGTCTTATCTAGGAGCTAAAGGAGCCTTATCCTCCTGCTGTTATCAGCTCATGTGGAAGACGCTGCTCATCACACGTTATTAACTGTGGGTACTTGTCTGCATAACACCTATTACCCACAGTACAAGTGCGGTTGTGAAAATGCTTACACACACACTTTTGCATGCACTGGAACTAGAGTCTATTAAAGCTGAAAATGGGGCACCCGAGACCAAGAAAGTTCCAGAATTGAGGCTGCTTCTGTGACCTTTATTCAGCCACCTGTATTTTTTAATAATGCTACAGTCTTTAATTATGTGATCAAAGTGAGCATTTCCTTATTAGTGCACAACATGGTTCTTTGGAACTGGTAAGGAATAATGTGGTTGCCTTCAGCACCCCAGACTCATTTGTGGCAGAAATTTCTTGTCCCTAACATGGGACTAATAACTATTATCCTGCCCTGCCAGTGCTTTAGCAGGGTAATTCATGCTTAAGATGCACTCAGAAGCTACAGTAAGTCAGCTAGCCTAAGAGAATCCAACAAACAGGTGAATTTGGATGATATTCACTAAATAAAGCCCAAGTGTAGAGTGGGTGACAAAGGTAAAAAGAAATGTTGAACAGCAATATTCAGTGAACTTCTGCTGTGATACATGAAAAAAAATCTGATGTTGATGTAAATGATCATGTAGTGTTGCCTTTCGGCTGGTGTTAGAATTATGAGGAAGACACAGTTAAAGAAGTAAAAGGGTTTTACCTCAGTATTTTAGTAGGATCCTAGGTGCACAGCTCTTCAAAGGTGGAACATGCTGAGATGCACACCCCCTGTATAACATGTACACAATTTTATGAACCTTGCAAATTATCCTATCTATCTAAAATACGCCCAGGAAGAAACTTAATAAATGAAGTAAAATCCCCCTATTCTAAGAATCCCCACCCTAAATGAGGTTAGAGCCCAGTTTACAAAATATATTCCAGAGAGAAGGTTTCAACCAAGGTTGAAGCCTCAAGTTTTGAGACGGTATAGGGCTCTCCATGCTGTAAAAGTTTGGTCTTTCTGCCTTGCAGAACCCCAAAACTAAGCTAGAATATCAGACTACAAAAGTTAAAAGAAGGTAGGCTCAGGGTACGAAGAATGTATAAAGGGTGTAGAAAATATAAAAAGGGATTAAAAATGTATAAAATGGTACATAAAAAGAAAAGGCAAAAAATCATCAGACATCAGTATAACTTTATATTTTCCAGTACTTTACTTAAATTTGCCTTTGGATGCTTGGAAATATCTGGAAACTTTTTTTTTTTTTGTCTTTACATGGAATATATTTTTGTGCTTGGACAGGAATATACTTTTGAAATATCCAAGCAATCAGGCCAGCAGCATATTCTAAATTAATTCAAGCATGAAATATAAGCCTGAACTTTAGCTTGCATAGATACAAGATTTTTCAATGGTCACAAAATTATCTTGTTGATTTTGAGGCAGCAGCAATTAAAAAATGACATTATTTTCCTACTGGGTGTTTCAGTACTTATTTCCCATACCCAGAGGAGTATGTGCTCATTCTGGCATTTTGAAATGAAATTGGAGAGCAGGAGAAACTCATTCAATTTTCATTATACCTTCCAGAATTTGGAATAATTCATTCTGGTCTCTTAAAAAAACCCAGTGCTTTTCCAAGCACATTTATCAGTTTGTCATGCTGTTGTCTCCTGTCATAAAACTGTCATCACAGTCTCTCTGATGTGGCAGTGCTGGGGGCACTGGCGAAGCTTTTTGGCTCAGTGGTGCTCAGATTTTGCATGGCAAGTTGGGTTGCTCCAGTGAAAGTCACGTGGCTCTTCTGCCACAGCATGGAAGCTACTGTGTCTTTCATTGCTAATGTCATCAAATGCCATCCTGACATCTGGATATATTCCCATCCCATTTGAAGTATCAGCTGTTTATTCCCTCACTGTTGACCTTTCTTATCTTCTTATAGTTTGTTGAGCTATCATCCTTTCAGCAACCTGCTGGTTTTTTTTTTTTCTGAAAAGTGCTGGGAAAGGATCTTGTAACACTGAGTGTTTATCAAAATAATGTGTATGCTTTTCCATCTGAGCTGTGCATAGGTTGTAATGCCAAGACAAATCTGTAAGAATCAAAGAATCAGAAGAAAAGCTGGGTTGGGAAAAAAACCCTGAAAATCATTTTATCAAATATCCCTCTAAAAGCAAAACAAAGCTCTGTAATCTGATGTTTCAAGACAGCATTTGAACCTATAGTCATATTGTTGGTTTTCTTGACTATATTTGCTATATCTCCTAATGTTCTTACATCAGAAATTATGCTGTAATTGATTGTGTTTATGATACATGACGAGTTCATATGCATCTTGTGCACTGAAAGCCAGTTTAATTCCCTCATCAAGTTTTTCTCAAGAATTTTTTTGAAGACTCATTTAATTTAAATCCTTAATAATCTGCTTAGATATCAGTTTGCTGAGTTGGGATTGCTATGAAAAGAATATGAAAACTAGCCTTAGCTTGAAATAATATCTACTTTGAACAATGGTCCTGAAAAAAGCCCCAAAAACGGTGTTCAAATTTCTGCCAGAATTGTGTGCCAACTCTTTAGGAAAAACTAGGGTTACTTAGACTATCTCAGCTCTATGTTTTTATATAATAATTTGCTTACTTTCCTCTCAATGTAATCCAATTCCTGCATTTGCAAAGCTTTCCTGGTTTCAAATTTTGTAAAATGGGGTGAGTGTGTATTTTTGCCTTTTTTTTCCCCCTTTGAATTAGTGGCATATGGTGCACAATACTTAAACCATTCTCCTAACCTGCCCTACTCTCATTTTATCTGATAGCAGCTTTGTTCGTCAATGTTTTCTTTCTGTTTCAGTCCCAGCACTATATCTTTCTTTGTAAAAGAGATGCAAAAATGGTTGTGGCAAGACTCGTCTTCAGTGAGTAAAAAAAAAATGCACAAAGACGTAGCCTATTAGCATCTCAGCTCTAGCATTTCTTCCTACAAAAGAAATGGCACTTTTGTGGCTATACAGGCTACCCATGTAAAACCTTTTTTTTGGCACTTCTGTGTACTGAAACCATCCAACTAGCTGATAAGCAGGCAGCATGCCACCGAAGCAGATGGGCATAGCTGTAGAGAGCCAAAAGACAATGTATGTGCATCAAGTGTGGATGTTGGTGGCAGGCTTCCCAGTCAGTGATGTCTTAACGATTAAATGTCTCGAGTTTTTTGCATCTGTAGTTACAGGGATGCCAGCCTTACTGCTGAATGGTGTTTGAAATCTTCTCCTGGTTTGTTAATGAATTATACGGAATTTTTTGTGAATGCTTGACCTAGAAGATACTTGGAACAAGGTTAGCAGTAAAGGAAATAGTAGCAATAACTTTTCCCAGTCCTAACCAGGTACATGTTCTCACACAAAACTAACCAAACAGAAGTTCAAGAGTGAGAGCAACTTTTCAGGGTTTTTGAGATATGCAGAGGAGAGAAGCAACAGGTACTTTCAGAGAAAGAAAATCAAATACAATCAGAGCTATGCATTACCATATATTGACCAAAAAAAGAAGGATTTGGAGGTTATATCATGAAACAAAGAATCTCAAAGGCATGAATAAAGAACAGTATGCTATTTTTTGATTGAATCATATTTAGGGAAATAGAATTTGACCAGTCTATGTATATTAAGAGGGCTGGCCCACAATGTTTTCTGATTTCATCTCTAGTTTCTTCTCAGAATTGCAAAAACCTAAAGAATGGAATATTTTTAGCTAATGTTTTTCGTTGCAAGTTGAACGTGAAGGAAAAGACAGTTTCCCTAATATAGTCTAAGAGAAGAATTTTCCTTGTTTCCCAAGTAATACACAGCAAACTTCCTCACATAGACAGGAATAAACCTCCTTGAGGAAGGCCATAATTCATCCAATGGGCAAACAAAATGTAATGTGTTTTGGTGATTTGAGGAAAATCAGGTATTGACTGATTGACTGGTTGATTGATTAAGAAAATGCTTTTAAAATAGTACTTCCTTTGAATATATGCAGTCTGGTTTCAGCACAAAATTTAATTTTTTTAGACAAACAGCGTTTTCAGTCTCCCTGAAGAAATTAGAAAATTAAGTCCATTTTACATTTTATGCTCTTTTTGAAAGTGATGTTTGTGTATCTACATTTATTGTTACAGCTTCAGGTTTCTCTCTAATTTAATATCTTGAGGTTTGAAAAAGACTGAAGAAAAAGGCCATGTTGTGTTAAAATGTACTGATCCTGCCAAATCAGGCAGTCTTGCCTATCAGATTGACTAGAAGGGAATGAAGGAATTGGAAGAGTGTCCTTTGTCTTCTTCTCTCCCTTCCCTGTGGCTCCTTAGACTCATTCAGTGAGTCAGTCTCACATATGTAGGTGCAATGATGTTCTCACAGGGCTGCACCCCCTACCAAAAGAAGTTGCAGCTAACCCTGTACTCACCACACATTTCCATGAGGCTTGGTTTTGTGCTTCTAGAATTTGGCTCTATCCCCTCCAGCTGCCTTAGCCTCCTGAACAAAGTTCAGTCTGCCTCTGCAGTATGGCTGGCTGTAAACACACTGCAGATCCAATTTCTGTGTGTTATCTCTGAAGAATGGGAAGTGACCTTTGCCTTTGCCTTGGTACTTTCAAAACAGCTACTAACCTCCCAAAACACAGTTGCCAGCCAGGGACTTTGAAGGTCTGTGTGCTCCATTCTGCAGCTCTGAAACACAAACTTTCCTAGTATCTTAGCCATACCCCAAAATTTTTTTCTGAAATTTTGCAATGGTCTCAGGAATTTCTTAATAATTGTGCTGTAACAAACAGCTTGGAGAGAGGCAAGAAAAAATTTGGTGGTCCTCATTTATTCTTCCTCCAGCAAATACATCTTTAGTTAAAATTACCTCTCCTTTGGAATATAAATTCTAAAGACCACACTCAAATGTCTGTGGACTCAACCTCTAGGCTCCTCATGACTTTGACCGTTAAGGCATTAAGCCAAGGAAAACTGAAGGAAGAAAACAGTACCTGGGAAGATGAATACAAACATCTCAATTTATCAAAAAGATCTTTTTATAAATGGCTTCGTTTCAGCAAGAATTTTGGTATATTCTCTGAGGGAGGTGGATTCCCTTTATAAATAGTTGTAGCTGGCACTCAAATACTGAGGCATCAGTAAGAGAATCTAAATAAATGTCAGTAGGCTTCTGTTCCTAGCAACAGTAGCTATTGATTTTATTTTTTGCACTCTCTTAAAAATGAACATTGAAAGAATTCTGATTGTCCTGATTTGTATTTTTAACAGAGAATTCAAATGGGAACAGCTGCTAAACATGCCACTAAAATAAAGTGTTCAATGACTGAATTATAATCAAGATTTTTCTTTTGGGGTGTTTCTGAAAAGCCCAGAGACACCAGGGAAAGAGTCAATACTTGTCTAGCTCCATCAATTGCTAGCGTCTGAAGCAAATTACAGCTTCCCACTTTTCCAGTGATGAGCCCTTCCTGTTAGATTGTAGTGAGGATATGTGGTTTATGTTTATTTTAGCTGACAAGAGCACCTTTCCTCCCTGACTGCACATTGTCCAGTTCAAGCTGGAGGAAGTGACAGTGTTCCATCAGAGGGCTGGTCACTCAGCAGAACAGGCAGATTCCACCAAGGACTGCCTGAGGCTGGAAAGGGCCTGGAGAAGTGATTCCCACCTGCTGAGCCTGGTTTACCCTGGGTGAAATACGTGTGGCAAGGTGAGCACAGCACAGAGCCCACATGAGGAGCACTGCTGCCCTGCTCAAGGACTGGGCAGTCAGGGTGGCTTCTTGAACTGAGACCATCAGCAGAGCCTCTTAGGAGAGTGGTCCCTGGAATGGGCAAGGGGAAGGAGTGAGCAACACCACTTCTTGGTAGGGGACTATTCACATACTCTGCAGAAAAGCAATTACATAATCCTCTTGAGCATGTTTTCAAATATTAACAATTGAGGCAGACTTGTACCAATCACTTTCATGCTAAATGTGTGGAATTTTTTTTTTTTTTTTGATGTGGCAGTTCCATGGCAATATTCACTCTTAGATGAAGGCTTGGAGAAAGCAGTGCTTGTTCATGTTTCTTTTTCATTGGTAATTAATTGGTAAAATGTTCCAGGGAGCCACAAGTTACAGAGGAATTGTACAGCAAGAATTCCTACAATTTTGCCCTAAGATTTGTTATAAAGAAATTATTCATAGGAGGTTATTTGGATTGCTGTAAATGCAATTTCTGCACTGATAATTATGTATTAACTCCGAAGAAATCCAGGGCTTGAAATGCTTAGCATTTTAGGAATGTTCTAGAAGGCAGGGTTTGAAAAAATTATTTCAAAATATTTCTAGCCCTTTAATTGAAGAACTAAATGGCCTCTAAAATCACATCATTTTGATTTCTATTTTTTTTCCTATGCCAGTTTTAATATGAATTTAGCAGCTGATTGGAACTGGTCAAAATATAATGTCATTTCAAAGCCTTCATTTCAAAGTCATTATTTCAAGTTTTTATATCTTGAAGAGCATTGATTTCTACTGCTAGTAGCTCTTGAGGTATATCCTGGTAGATTAATGTTCGAATTGAAGCAGAAAGGTTAGGAAAGGTTCAAAATAGCACTGTTTTAAGGTTCACTATTTTGTAACCAGCTCAAGTTATATCTTGCAATATAGAGCTATAGCAAGAAATCTGATAGAAAGAAAGCCTTTTGACTTCTATTTATGTGAGAACTATCATTTTCCTGTGACTTGCATTTAATTAGTAGTTTATATTTTGAGAGACCTTATAATCTGTTCTACAAGCAAAAGAAAGAACATTGAAAAAGTATGGAAGTAACATAAGAGGAAATATATCAGTCCATCTGTGAATGTATGCATATATATGCATGTGTGTGAAGCTGGTTGGATAAGTACTGTGTTGCCATACACTCAGTATTCAGATATTTGAAGTTACTTCCTGCTGATAAATGTTTCACAGCAAAGATGTGATCAGAAGATATGCAGGAATTGAATGATGAGTGAAGCCAAACCAATTAAATTTCTACTGCTGTGTCAAAAGATAAAATAAATATGTCCTGTTAAAATTTCTGCCTTACCTTTCTTTCTGTAGCACACAAAATACACCTTTCTCAAAGAGGTCAAGAACTGTAACATATTGATGCAGAAGGAATTTAAATCCCCCGAAATCACCCCCATAACAAGAAAAAAAACCAAAGAAAGAAAGAAACAAACAAAAAACCCTGAAAACCCAAAGAAAAATGAAACAAAGAAACAAAAAAAAAAAAACAAACCAAATAAAAAGCAAACCAAAAAAACCCCAAAAAAACTAACCAAAACAAGAAGAAAAGATTTGAGATGACAGGAAGAAAATTTCTTTGCTCCTCATTTGTAAGAAGAATGACAGAAATATTGTCTTTTTAAAGAAAGCTCTTTTTTAAAGTAACTCCTCAGTTCCAGAGTATTTCATTTGGGCGTCTAGACTATTCGTAACTCCCTATTGTAACATGGCAGATTGACTGAACAGTGCCACAGTGCCACAATGTAAGTTAAGTATTTCTGTATTCTTACTTCTACATTTTGACCATTCATCCTTATAGCATCATATGGAAAGAAATTATTATTATTATTATCATTATTATTATTATTTGTAAGGATAGAATGACTGCACAGAGAAAATGTTATGTTTCTTCCTTATGCAAGGTGTATGAATGGGCTGATATATCTCCTGAGTTGTTCATGGCTTCTTGGAAAGGAGGTTTGTCATTTTGTCTTGTGGATGGTATATTCTGTGCTGTAGTTGGGCACTGATTTAGAAGTTGAAGAACAAACGAAAGTAATGCAGTGCCAAAAAACACTTTCATAGTCTTCTACACTAAAACCTAAGGAGTTGTGAAACCAAGAAACAGGAAATGAACAAATGAATGATTCAAATGTAAACATTAATGGACCATCAGTAAGTGTAGGATACAAGAGACAGTAGTTCTCAGAAGACATCTCTTCAGCAGTCCATCAGTGATATTTTACCCTGGTGATGTTTAAATTACTTTGTTCTTTTTGTTTATGTGGAGAAAAAAGGAGTGCATATCTGCATAGTGCAGTGTTACTAGCTTATTCTTTATGTCACTGGTACAAGTTTTTAATGGGCTCTGTGACACTGGGAATTTTGCCTTTGAGAAGTTTAGCTTTCCAAAGAGCAAGGGTAGAGTGACCTGTGTCAGACACTAGGAAATGGACCGAGCTCTGAAAGTGGCTTTCCTCTCAGTTGACTCTAATGGGAATCTAGATGCTGCTCAGAGGAGGACATTGCATTGTAGACATCTAAATGTGGGCAGATGGATACTACTCTGACTGTAACGTGCTCTGTAGGAATTCAGCTTATTTTATGCAAAAGGAGTTGGAGCCATATCTTCAGAAGGAAAAGTAAATCTCTGCTGTGCTTTCTGCTCCCAGCACAATCTGGCACAAAGAAGAGGGAACAAAACAGAAGCAGCCAAAAGAAAGAAGAAGCTCAGTGAGCTCAACTCAATCTAGAACTGCCTGGCTATGAGTAGATTGAGAGCTGACTGCACATCATAGCAATGTCCTGGGCTCTGGGCTGTGCCTTTATCCATTTACAACCTGATCAGGATGTGCCTCAGCTTTCATCCTGCCTTTTATGCTTATGAATCCTTCTCATGCAAATCAAGGGGAAAATAGAGTTAGTAAACCCCTATATAAAATCAGGGCTTATAATTGAGTCCAAGAAGCTTGAAAGTTTATACACAGCCATTGCATATATGGAAGCCTCTGGAAAGAAATTGTAAGCAGCATTTGCTCTATACCTGCAAGCACTGGTTGCTCAACAGGAAAAAACATTCCAACAACAATTTTGTGTTTGGTAGGGACCAATTCTGATGTGCATGACAGTTCAGCATCTTTCAGCCAGTCTTGGCAGAGGACACTAATTATTAAAGTGTAATAACAAGGAATAAAATATCAGACATTTTTTATCTGAGAGAACAAAGGGAAGGAGAAAAAATATATGTAAATATGTGACTGATGAAAGACTGAAGAGCCTAGGAATCACAATGCCAATGGGTTAAAAAATTCCCTGATAAACACAAGCAGAAAACTAGACTGTCATTGCAATTTGAGACAGAAAACTCCAGCAACTCAAAATGGATGCTACAAGATCGATTCATATTTGCTTAGAAACAGATGCTCACAAGGATGGACAGTGCTCTGATACTATAGCCATGATTAAAAATAAATGAAAAAAATCTAAAACCCAGCAAGAAATATCTAAGTCTTAATGATAAGAAGAATTCAGCCAAGAAACACTAGTGCAAGGTGCATGCTGTGACAATCAACAAGCAATGAAAATAATCCAGATTGTGTCATTCTGCAAGAGCTTCCGAGTACATCCAGAAAAGTCAATGAACATTTATTGGATTGCCCAAAGTCCTCTGTTGCCAGGAATATTATTTGTTGTTAAGACTACAGGTTTTGGCCCTGAGCTCCCTTCCAGTGAGGCCTGTAGATGACTGCCGGGCAGGGAAGACTTTCATCTGAATCATTAAAAACAGAACACAGTTGCTCTTTGTGTTAGGTCACTGAGAGTAACAGCTCTGTTTGAAACATCTGGTCCTCATGCATTCAGTCACTGAATCTCTGCTGGTTGAGGATTTGACTTTGGATCCCTCTTTGGAGCCAGGCTGTGGTTTCTGCTCCTGCTCTGCACTGGAAGCTTCCCACTGATGTGTGGCTCCTGATGGGTTCTAGAACTGGACCCTCCACCATGTTGCACTGCCCACATCCTTGTCAGCTCTCCAGAAAAAGCCTCAGGCAGTGGGAATAGGAAGGAAACAGCAAAATGCATGGAGCAGATGAAATTAGAGATGGTGCCTACTAAGCAGACACATGAAGTCACACTGCAGACTGATGTCCTTTCTGCTTCTGATGGACTTCTCACAGGGGAATCTAGGTATTTCTACCTGTTCCAGGCAGTTGGAAACAAGAGGCAGTATATTGATAGTATTGATGATATATGAAGATAGTATATTGATGCCAAGTATTCAGAATTTCACTTGTTATCATATTTCATGGGGAAAAGATAGGTTTGAAAATTGTATTCCTAAGTGATATATTTTCATAGGCTGAGGAAATGAGGGGGAAATATCTTTACAAATAAAGATAATTATATTGTAGTCAGTTCTTACTTCGTTACTGGAAAGAAATGCTCTTCCCAAATGTGCTGGGCTCAAGGACATCTTTGAACAACTTAAGCACTATTGCCCAGATAGCATAAATAATATATTTAATTACTATGATAAACATAGTAATTATCACTTTAAAAATTCCTTTCGTGTTTTTTTGCCTGACTGTAGCACATTAGGGTCTTGGGGAATAACATTTTCAGATTTGGTAGACTCTGAAACCCAAATTGTGTACATTTCTAAAAATAAAATAAATAGCAAATCATTAATCACAAGCACAATTCAATTGCTTTCAATTGCACAGTGTGGGTCTGGGCCCTTGTACCCCTCAGACATATGTGTTTATAACTGACTCACATATCAGAAAACAATTTAGGAGCAAGAGAAATGCCATGTAAAATTCTGTGGAAAAAATAATACTTTAATTTAAAGTACTCATAGCTATCAGAGCTCCTCACTATTTATACTTGAAAGGTATGTGACATATTTCTCCTTCAGGCAAAGTGTGACAGGAGTATTAGATGTGACCTCTGGTGACCATGTTTATATCAAAGGCAGTAGTGGCCTACCTGAACTTTTGGTTCTAGTGCTCTTGTGATCATTTTTCCATTTGGCTTAGGAATTAAGTCAAATTATTTAATTTCTTTGACCTCCAGTGACCCTGTTAGTAAATTGGAGATAATGTGATTTAGCCAACTTTGACAGAAGTGTGAAAAGAAATGTATAGGTTCTTAGTACTGGTACAAGTATTTTAAGATCTCTGTTTTCCATTTCCCAAGAAAAAAGACATCCTGTATTCCTTTGTGATGATTCATAGTGTATGTAACTACACACTATCAATAAATCATAAAAAACCAAATTCTTCTCAAAAATTTTTAGGGTGGGTTATAAATTCATGTTTACTTCAAGAATGGTAAGCATGTAAGAGCTGTATTTTTATAATTTATTTTTCAAATACAAGTAACTTTTACTGATTGGCTAAAAAGTTTCCATAGAGTAAGTATTCAAATGTTCAGTCTTAGCCTTCTATTTATACCTCTTTCCAGCATGTATCTCCATAAAAATAATAAGCTGCATTGTCGTTGCTGTCTCCTGTCAGTAGCTCCTTCTTGGTCAAGTGTTTATTCATCAAAGTTCTTGTCTTGCTGATATGTGACTGCTGTAGCATTGTGGTGGCTTCTATCAGATAATGCAGCTCTCTTGAACTCCCACATATGAGAAAAAAATACAGCTGTAGCCCTTTGAAGAACTCTTATTAAATGTGTTTCTAATTAGATTCATATAATACAGTGTCAGAGGGATATGTTCACTGTCACAGACCTTCAGAGCTGAATTTCTTCAGTGATTTGCTGAAGCACACAGAAAACAAGAGGCATTTATGTCTGCATGTGATGCAGAGATAGGAGATATGCTAGATCTGAAGCATCTGAATAAGAAGCAATGGGAAGCAGAAACATGCTAGTATTTCAAGATAACTAAACTCAGTGTTTATCCATGGAATTCAGGCAACAAGTGCTTCATATAACATTTCAAAAGGAAGCAGTTTAAAACATACTTTTAAAAGACATTTTTAGCCTTATCTGTAGTCCAATAGCAAGAGATGCTTGTTAAAAGAGTGTATCTAAATGGCAGATAAATTCATCATTTTGGTGATAAACCTGACAGTGAAAAAGAAAAGTTTTGCTTCTTCATGTAACAAGGCTCTCTGCTGGCACAAGTAGCTCCAAAGTTCCTTGGAGTGTTCTGTTAAGTGTGCATGCAAATTCCAAAGCATGTTGAGCTTTTTAATCAGCTGTTGCTTACATGCGATGGGACCAGTTGTGCTATAAACAGCCGACCTAAGGAAACCTAGCTCCCAGTGTCTGTCTGCCACAATTTTTCCCCTTCATGTTGACTGACAAACAATGAGCTTGTAAGTCTTTCTCTGTTTAAGGACTTAATAGTGTCTATTCCCCATTTGTAGGCCTATTTTCCTGAAATTTTTGTGGATAAAATATCTTTGAATCTTCTTTTATTCTTTTACCCAGGTTGCTTTAAATTGTTCTGGAGCACAAAAGATCGTGGATTTTACTGTTTTGGTATTTTTTCCTCTGAGAAACCAGTTTAAATGCAGTATTTAGAATTTTCTACAAGAAATCCAGTTATCTTCATTTGTCAGAAGGAGTGCTTTTATTGACTACAGCAGAATAAACAACATTGCAGTATTACAATATTTGGCAAACCGCAACAAGTTAAAATGCTGCAAAGTTGGTAAAAAAATATAATGCTTAATATGTTTAAAGTCCCAAAGTTTTATTTAAAAAAAAAATTGAGATCATTAAGAGTATCCAGCTGAACTAAGTTCCTATTTCCCAAAGTTTTATTAGCAGCTTGCACTCAAAGCATACACATGGATTCGCTGGGCCATCCCTGGAGATATTTAGACCTCAGCTGGATAAATCTCTGGAAAACTTGATCCATGCTGGTTGTGCTTTGAGCAGAGATTGGACCATGTAACCTCCAGAGAGTCCTCCTGACCTAAATAAATCTGTCATCTGCGACCAGAAAGAACTGACCTATAAAGTATATATAATCTGTATTCTTTAAATTACCTGAAATTACTTCTGTATAAAGCAATTCAAGCATTTAAAGCCGTGTTAGCTTCCATTAAAACAAAACTATTTTTATTATAACTTTTTAACATTAACATGGTCCAATTAATAGCTAGGATAGCTGGAAATTATTTTATTATCTATAAAAATAAGAAATTGGACAAGGTCTAGATTTTGGTCATATTGGATATAGTCTCACTTTAGATCCTGGGAAATGACAGAATTGTTTTTTTTCTCATAGTATCTAGAAGATGAGGTTTAAAATGGCATGTTGAATAATAGACACTGTAATACAGAGCAGCACTTGCGAGGGAAATCAAGATGAATCCTTCATAGGTTGTTGCTGAATGTAGAAAAAGAGATTGTAATTCATGACAAACAATAGTTTGTATGAAATGTATGGAATAGATTGTATACAGTCCAAAATATTGTCTGCTTATTCAGAACATGAACACATGGATGTGTGCAGAAAATAGTGTTTCTTAAACTGGAAAAGAGCTATCAAAATTTAATCAGTATAGCTTGGAGAAAAGGCAACATGACATAATGAGTAAGTCTAGAAATACTTGTGAGAAGTGGGGTGGTGGTGTAAAAGGAGAAAGTAGCTTTCAGCTATAACAGGTAGGGAATGGTGTCCTACTGCTGTCGTATTTCACGCATATGCAGTGCCTTGTGGAATGAAACTAGCAAACATGCAGAATTGAATTGTGAACTAGAGGATGGCTACAATAGCCATTAGAAAAACAGTTGAAGATCCTGAAGTTTATTAGATGATGGAATAATTTGTCAAGGGAAGTTCTTAAGTACAAACATTAGATAAGAGTAGGTACAGCAGGTCAAATTTTATTATACAAGATCCTCCAGCATTACAGCAGGGAATGTAGTTTACAGTCCTAGCACATAAGGTCTTATGAATACAAAACAGAAGCAGAATAGTGGAGAGAATGAAACATGTACTCCATTACTGACACTAAATACATGAATAAGATATCTGGCAACTACGAATGAGCAGAGATTTCTTAAACATGGATGCTTCTCCTATACACTGTAAGACAAAATGGAAAAAAACCCCACAAAAGCGAAATTAAAAAAAAAAAACACCTCAAAAAACCCCACAAAGAAACTGACAGTTTCTGCATTCTTCAAAATGCAGGCAGCATCTTGAAGGTGTTGAATAATTATGAACCATACTTCGGAAGGTCACAAAATATACTGATAGAGGCAGCTTTGTCACAAACAAATCCCCCCACATTTTGTACAAATACTATAAAATAATAGATAAATGACAGATAGATAGATAGATGATAAATAATAAATAGACAGAAAAACAGACAGATTTTCTCCAGTTTATATATATGTTTGGTTTCTTGAGACTAAGTCTGAAGTGTTGAAAAATCCAGTGTTGGTTCAATTAGGCTGTTATTTAGTACATTATATTTGAATGATCAGCTCTGCACTTCTAATATATAATTGATATTACATACCTCTCTATTTTAGCATTACCGATTTGAACTAAAGGATAGAGATACAGATGAGTCTCAAATTCAAATGTCAGACTATCAACGTTTCCAGGGATGCAGATTTTCTGGTGTGACTGAGCACTCACTAAGTCACTCTAGCCTGTGTCAGGAAAAGGGAGCAATTTATTTGTGATTCTCTCTTATGTGTAACATTTTTACTCATAGGCACCATATTTATAATCTGCTTTTGTCTTGGAATGCGCTAAGGAACTAAGTTTAACTCAGTTGAGAGTGAAATTGTTAATGCAGTGTTTCTCTCTTCCTCCCTACAGTATGCTGTCTGGATGGTCCTTTGGGTTACATGGAACGTGTTTGTTATCTGCTTCTATTTGGAGGCTGGAGATCTTTCAAAGGTAGTTTGCTATTGGATACATTTAAACCATCAACTCTTTGCTAACACGCCCCAGGCTGTGCTCTGTTTTACTCATTATTTTAGTGTTACCAGAATGAATGTTGTTGTATGATGGAAATTGGGATTATTCTGTGTATGTTAGAAACTTTTAAACCAGATAGTAATGAGCATATACATTCTGATGCCCGCAACAATAATTGTATATATGCTTTAAAAGAAAATTACCTCTTTTTGTCCCCATCAGTACTCCCACAATGCAAATTTCACCCCTGTGAGAGACATTAATTAATGATTTCATGAATACAAAACGTTGCCATCTCAGGGGCAAACAAATATTTTATGTGTCATTTATCTTGCTGTTACTTAGTTGGATTCTTTTCAGCAGTCTTATACATAGTATAATAATTGCAAAAGAAGGGGTCTTTCATTAAATTAAGATGCAAACTGAGGTGGCAGAACAGACTGCCATTTGGCTTCATCAGTGTTTTTTAAGTTTGTGCTTCTGGTAGGATTGTTATGCTTCAACACTTATACACAGTAAAAATCCAAAGGAAAAATATATTTTCCTAAGAATGACATATTTCTGGAGCTTCATTGGCAGTCATTCATTATCAAATGCATAAAGTGGCAGTTGGTAATGGCCACAAACCAATATTTCAAACCTAAACTCCTGCTTTATAAGGTGTTCGCAGAAAGTTGGCAATTTGTGGAATTAAAGATTAGCAGTGGCAACAAATTTTTTGTTAGGATAATACGCTTCAGTTGAGTCTAAATGTTGCTGAATTATGCTCACAGTGCCGTGAACTGACCATCTATGAGATTCCTACGTGTCAAGCACATCACATTCTCTTCTTGACTCAGATTTTAATTTTAGTTCTTGATTATAGGGAGTTTAGCCCAACTGTAAATTACAGATGTAATCTTCTGATCCTTTGTGAGTTACTGATACCTTATTATGCAGAAGGTTAAACACAATTATAGGAAGAATAAATGAGGCGAAGATGCTTCTTTGCCTGTTGTTTGTTTCAAATCACCCCCAAAGTACAAAAACTACTAGAGACAAGGTATTTCATCTGCATGTATTCTGTTTCTTCAAAAGATGCTGACTTCAAAAGGATCAGAATTTCATTTCCTGAGGGTGTAAAGTAATTTTCTGCCGGTAAAATGTTACACTTTCCTGGTTTTATACCTTCAGACAGGCCCAATCTCATTATAAGCTTGGCAAAAAAATAGCAAATAATAGAACTTGCATATATTATCTTTTAGTTGGTCAAAATCCTTTCTTTGTTGCCAGGAGAACTAACATATATAACAAACCCAGCACCTGTTGTACAATTATACTCAACCCAACCCACCCTCTTTCCACCTGCTTGTTTCAGCCACCTGCATTCCTAAATTTGTAAATGTTGGGATGCCTATCTTGCCTGGGGAAGTGAATTGGGGGTGGGAAAAAATGGAGAAAGGAGAATCAGCTGTTTCAGCACTGGGTCTAAAAACAGCATAAGAACACTAGTAAATACTAGTTGGAATAAAAATGGGCCTCAAACGGTATCTAAACCTTGACATTATTTTTTCTGAAGTCTCGTAATCATCACTTGTAGTGTTTCCCAAACAATCATAGGGTTCAGGCCCATATTTGAATGTAGTTTAGTTTTTTATTTGGTCTTTAGAGGCATTATTTGTTCCAATGATAGGATGTGCCTTGAAATACCCAGTAGAGTATATTCCTTTCACTTCAACTGGCTTTCAGAGCACCAGAATTGGTAAAAAGCAGGAGAAAAGGAATCATTCCTGCAAAATGGATTTAAAAAGCTGGTAGACATCCAATCATTATCTACAAAAGATCTAATTTACATGTGTGGCATCACTCTTCTCTCATTTTCAACTCAAATGATATATCAAAACTTCCCCACTAGGGAAATATTCTGCAAGATCTAGGGCTTGGAAATCTAATGGAAAGATACCCATCTGTTTGGGTGGACATGACTTAAGCTCCTGTTCTAGATCCTTCAGAAGCTCTAGCTGTTTTACAGATGTAGGTATCTTACAAAATAGATCGTTTTAGGCATATTCATAAATCTTGCACTGAATCTTCTTTATTATTTATGTTTTCATCTGGGAATAAGTGCAATTTTAAATCTGTGGCGATAAACCTGTGTATTTTCTTTGTTTGGAATGGCACATAGAACCTTGAGAAAAGCTCTGGGTCTGAATTGGTTCTAAACAGAAAATAAAAAACAACCTTTAGGCAAGTACCAGAGGGATGCCTCTGAGGCTGTAAACCATGAGAAAGGATCCTGTGCAGCATGGTTTTAAGAATTGATAGGGTAAAATTACAGCCTAATAATAGTTCAGATGGGTATAGTTTATTTTTATATGTATCATTTATAGCTTGCTACCAAGTAAAATAAAAATGAGGCACTCTTTTTTCAAAGTTTGGGAAAGCTTTTATTCAATGTATACATACGACAGTTTTTCCATCATCACCTGCTGATACAATGGAGAGGACATGTTTTAGTTGTTAATATATTTATTTTAGTTGTGGCGGAGGAGGCCATAACATTTTTACAGCTTCTCCCTATAATGAAAAAAGCCTGTAAAGACTCAGAAATTTTTAGAACAATGATGTAATATTCTCTAAAGAGACTGAAGAGATTTAAGGACGATTGGTGAACATCTGTGGAAATTTGTTTGCATTATACACAATTGCCATCATAGGTATCTTGTGGAAACTGGCATCACACTAAGTATTTTCTGTCCTTGAGGCACAGTTATCTTTGCTGAAATTCTTTCATAGAAAGCTGGAATAGTTATGGCTTTGGAAGAAAGGTTTTTAACAAAGAGGAAGTGCAATCACTTGTTCTTAACCTTGATTTTTATGTGGATCTGTGAATGAATGCCTAGAAAACCCACTTCTCAGACTTTTAAGTATTATTCTTCAAAGATATTTAATTAGTCTGTGTGTTGTTTTGCTTGCTGGTGAGTGCCATACTCACTATAAGTGGGACTTTGAGGTTTCAGGACTGGTAACACTTGTTTTGGCCTGTGGATAAGCAAATGTAGCATATGAAAAGCATAACCTCTTATCTTGAATGAGGCACATCTGAAGTACACTAGTGAAACAAAAAAAAAGGACAAAATAATAAAAAGCATTTCTAAGAAAATGTAATATTTCTGTGATTTTTTTAAAACCCAGGAAAGGACACAAAGAGATAGCTGAATCTATCTCAGAACAACAAAAAAAATACTCATGTGATTAAGAACAGTGATCTTGATTCAATGAATCTGAAAGCTTCCCCTAATGGTGTCTAATGATACCACTAGCAGAACAGAAGCAGAATAAAAACTATCATACTCCCATTTTTAATTTCAACAGGAGTACACATTTTTCACGGAAAGAAACCCTTGCCTGATGTTGCACTGGCTCCATGGCAAGCATGGGAGTGGAGATGCTGTTGCTGTCAGTTGCTGGAACTCAAGGCAGAGGTTGCGTTTGGGGTGCTGAACAAGGGGGAGCAGCTGGGGGTCAGGGTCCAAAGTGGTCCTTGCTGCACATGGTTCCATCCTTGAGTCAGTGCCTTTGGTTCTCTTTGCATGCAGCCCAATTTATGTGACCAAATCCAAGACCTCTCCTCTCACTGTCACCTGGCTGAGCTCCAGAACCACTTTACTGTAGTCCCCAGAGTATTATGTGAATATGACCAAGAGTGCACTTCTGAAAAGGTCATTTTAGCTGTCAAAATTGACTTAGTTTCTATTTGTGTGGCCTTCTTGACATCTTCCTTATTTAAACTTAATAAAATTCAAAAGTTACATTTAATATATTAAATCATGAGGTTGTACTTATATCTTTTTGACACAAAAATTAGATGTTTGCAAGTCAAACACTCCAGTGTCAAGAAATGCCAGAATTAAGATTGCTTGACTAAGCATGGTTTAGCTCTCTTGTTCATTCATTTTTACATAGCTTTTAAATATGAATTCACAACTGTGTATTTTTCTCTTTCGTGATCCTTTCCCTAATCTCTGTACCACATATGCTATTTTAGAGATGAAGTTTGGGCAGTTGGGTGAGACTGTCATACTGGATCCTACTCGATGTATTGCAACAGTCAGAAAAAGCTTGGTAACAAATACAAAATTAAATCCTGTAATTCAGTTCTGATCTGAAAACATGTAGAATAAGAATGTGGAAGGTTAGGTACAGAACTCTGGCACCTAAGATCTCTAAGCACACTGGTGATTTTGTGTACATAGATCACAATGTGAGTCAAAAAGTGGTGCTCCTCATTATTCATTCTATAGGCCTCAGCGACTGTTCTTAAAAAAAAAAAAGAGTTTCTATTTGCATTCAAATAATGTTACTTCTTTTCCTATATTGCCCTGTATTGCAACAGGGGAGCATGAAAGAATAAGAAAGATTAAAAAATGCACTTATTTGAAATTGAAATTGTTAAATATAATACAGAGAACTGAATGTACTGTAGTTATTAAAATGTAAACTAAAGGAAAATATGTAATCAGGTTGTTTTCTGCCAGGAGTTTTAAGGGAAATCAAATGTTTCTGAACACATTCTCTCCTACCCACCGCAAATAACTGGAAATATAAGATAACTTAGACTCACAAAATCACGTACTTATTCATGCTGGAAGAGCCCTCTAAAGGTCACTTAATCTAGTCGCCTGCTCAGAGCATCACCACCTTAAAAGTTCTATTAGGCTGCCCAGAGTTTTAGCCAGTCAAGTTTTAGAAGTCTTCAGGGATGGAAGTTTCACAGCTTCTCTATTTCTTAACCATCCTCATTGGAAAATTTTCTCCTGATGTGCAGCTGAACTTGCCATTGCTGCAATCTGTGACATTGCCTCTTGTTTTTTCACTGTGTGCCTCTGAGAAGAGTTATGCTCCACCTTTTCTAACATTCCCTTTAGGCTTTTAAGTGAAGTTGAATACTTTGGCTTTCTAATTGTCCTTTCTGTAGTTGATTTCATATTTCCAATCACAGATAGTTTGTTGCACCTCACAAGAAAAAAGCTTATTATTTTATAATAAATAATCAATTCACTTTTCACACTTTTGCTTTACTATGGAAGAAAAATGAAGGGTCTTTACATATATGTAAAGCTACCTAATATCTTATGTAAAATGTGGAAAAATACATGTTTTCTATGTTTGGAAGAAGTAGTAACACATTCAAAAAGAATTAAAATTCTTTAGTTCAAAGACAATTCAACTTACGACAATATTTAAGTTTCCTGATATTGTATTTAACAAATTACTGAAAATGTTGTGTATAAACCTTGTAGTCCAGTAAAATGCTGCAAATGTGTGACTCTTCCCCTTTCCTGCTGAGGTAAGTGAATCAGGAAGGTGATTAACCAAAACTTCGTGAAGGCTTCGCAGTAACTCCTAGTGAGCAGTAGGAAGACAATATATTTGTTGGGGAACTGTTGGGGAATACCCTTGGGAAGAGAGTCAGCTCTGCAAAGCTGGAGAAATGGAAGTTTCAAGAGAGAGTTTGCTCCAGTTTTGTTATCTGCAAGTATTGCCCACTGTGTAGGTGAACTGCAAGTTAGCCTGTTTTCCATATTGTGAAATCAGAGAAATAAAGACAAATGTAAGAATTCATGTAAGTGGGATTCTCCAACTGCCTATGTGCACTCTGTTTAAAGTCGTTTACATACTCATGGTAATGGCTCATAGTAAAGCCAGAAGGGACTTTGGGGACAATTCACAGCCACCAATTCACCTGCCTCCAGCCAAGCCCAGCCACCATCCTGCACTATAAGACAGCATCTGATGCAAATGATCTTGAGGAGGAAATGAGCAGTTTAGAAATCCACCTATGTATGACACTCATGCATTAGCGACTTTTCATCACTGAGAAATCCTTCTTTTCCTTGTTGATCTGAGATGTTAGTCCAGGAGCAGCCAGATATGGCAGACTTTTAGTGGCTGTAGGGCAGCCCATTCTTTCTCTTTTCCTTTTCCATGGGGTGACTCTAATGAGAGCAGGAAGAGGCAGCAATTGTCATAGCACCTCCTGTTAACAAATCAGCACCAGTCCCACCTTACTGGTGGAAATAAAATGAAGGGGTGGGAGGAAAGACAGAGCCTATTTTTGCTCCTACTCTTCCCACTTGTCCCCACCATCTTATTCAGCAAAGTTATAAGGACCAACCAGAAATAGGCAGCTTGTAGAAATTACTATTTTTCCATTTGAATATCTGAACACTGGCAAGCACACATTCACCTATGTGTCTGACTTTCACATACCACTTCTTGGATTGATACCTAGTTGCTCAAAAAAACAGTTTATATTCTTATGCAAATTAACTGCAATAATGCAAATTACTCCAGGATTTTATTTGCATAGCTTGTCACTCATACTGCTTAAAAAACATGTTGGCTATGAGTGTTGAACACTTTATGCAGCTAATATGCTCTGATTTTAGAGGGAGGGCTTGATACTTAGGTGAAGCTGAGGAAAAAAGAAACAAAATAATTCATCCTCAGCATAACTCAGTCATAACAATGCAATAAACTTGGCAACAAGATTGAACTTGCACCAGTTATGCATTCATTCTACATTACTTTGTGTCCATTAGTATAATCATTATACTGTTTTGATTCCACATTTACTAATTATTTTTGTAAGGCAGTGGTCATTAGCAGTTAAATGTCAATGTCATACATACTCTAATAAAACAACCTGCAGACGGTTAATTTTGACCATAATACCTTCCTTGGACGTTGTTTTAACAGATGTCCTGTTAAGATAACAGAGAAATTAAATTAGTTTTCAACTCAAAGCATCTGGTTAAGTTTGTAGGTAAATGCCTTTGAGCAGTAAATCTGACCAGGGTTTTCAGATAAATAGCTATCAGAATGTTTTAAGTAAATGGCTTTATTTTTTCACTTCCATTACTTAGGGCAGATTTGACATGCTTGATCATATATCTAACAGATGAAAATTGAACATAGTGCTGGCAACCAGCAGTGTTAGATTAGTCAGGGGGTAGTTTCATGGGTAGACACTATTAAGCATGCTTATGGTTTCAGAAAATTTAGTTCTGTAGCAATTTTTAAACCTCAAGATCTTTACCGGCTGGAAGATAACTGATTATAAAATTTGATCTGTTTATTACTGTAGACATAGCATATGGTGGAATACGTTTAGATAAAAGTGGAATTTTTCATCTTTTTAATGGTGAAGTAAATTGTGATAAGAAATCATTCAAAGTACAGAAAAATATGAAATATGATTGTATATATTTTGCTAATTGTAACAATTTTATCACTTAAAATCCTGGGACATATTTTATGTTGAGTTTATGAATAAACATATATCTTCATGTTGATTTATATGTGTTCACTTTTCCCATAATTTCATCGTTTTGCACCGAATACAGGAACACATGAACATAAGTAAGTGTAGTGACTGATTGGAGGATAATTCTATATGAATATTTAAATATGTGTATGTATATTATATAAATATCATGTATGTGTTTACATATATATTGAATACCTTATTTATACTGTTAAGACTGGTAAGCACACATATTAGCATATACCTTAAATCTGCGTATATTACACAGAGTTAGTTACATGGAGGCTTTCATATATATCTAAAGGCAGTGCCATGCAAGTCTTTCAAATGTTACAGCCAAGACATTGCAGAAAATATCCAAATATATATTTATGAGATTACTTTTTAATATTTATTAATTATATTGCAGTACCATCTAGTGGCCCCATTTTAATATCAGGGTGCCATTATACTGTGAGCCCTAGACACACATAACATAAGTAAACCTTGTCCTAAATGGTGCATAGTCTTCGTATGTGATTCTGTTAGAATGAGCAGTGGATCCCAAGAAATAGTAGACTGCTGTGAGAATCCAAAACAGTGTTATATCTCTGGAATTCCTCCTGAAGTCTGAATTTTCACAACTTTCTCATCCTATTTTCCTCGTGTTTCTCATCTCTGTAAGGACTAATAGTCAAGTGACACAAAGCCCTACTTTTTCAGCATTTCATGGTCCACTTCGGTAAGGAAAGCACTTCTGTATGCTGTAGTGCACCATTCCTAACATTTCACCTGCTGTTTAAGGCACTGGGGGGAAAAAAGTTGATTTTGCTTAAAATGAAAGATCAGAAGATAATTTATCTCTAGTCAGGCTGCTGCTCAGGTGATCACAGCTACAGCATGCATGTTTGCTATGACAGCTCATCTGGGGAGTTGTGGATGCCTCTGACATACAGTACCTATATGTTGGCTATATGAATCAGTTATGGACAAGGGCTGAAGGGGATTTAACATAGCTGAAGGTGACAGAGTCTGTCAGACCAACCACTCATCTTTTATGAAAGTATAGAAACATATAAAAATATGCTCTACTTTTTAATTTTCACTTTCTTATGGTGTCAGCCTTGTGTTTCATTATTTATTATTTTGGGGTGCAGATGCAATATTTTAACATAGCCCTGGTAATTTTTTGTTCTTACTATGGATGCAATGGTCAGAATATACTTTCCCCACATCTACTTTTCCTCTAAATGTAAGTACATAGTTGACCTTCTAATTAGAATCTATCAGATAAACTCCATCTTATGAACCAGGGGTCTGCCAGAAATCTCAAGGCAGCACTAAATCCACACAGTTTCTGAGGAGCTTTGTATTACTTGGAATTTCTGAAGGAAACCATTCTAATCTTTATGTCACTAAAAATTATGCCAATGTTAATCCAGTAGGAAATAAAAATTCTATATTGCCTTCAGCATCTTTTTACCTATGAATAAGCATTTATTGAACCTGGAAAAGCAATGTGAGCTGTGAAGTACTCTCCTTTTTTGATCCTGTTTAGTGTTGAGCCCCCATACTCCTTTCTCACCACTGCAATGGTAGCAACAAGCTCACAGGCCATGCACTGAAAATGTCTGTGGCGACTTTTCCAGTGGTTCATCATCTTATAGCACTCCATATTTGCAGTTCTCCTTCTGCTGTAGGCTCCCACTCCCAGGGTCCTGCCACTTGAGCCCTCATGATCTATCTCTGAGCTAAAATATACAGGTGTGTCTTTAGGCACTTTGAGCATCCACATAAAATATGTTCTTACATAGAAACAACTTGGCACTGAAGCAGGTGAGTAGCTCCCACAAAAGGCACTAATAGAAAGTTAAGGAGACAGTAATGTGTTTAAACTGTCACAAATATTTCAAAGTGATTGTCTGTCCTAGTCACAGAACCATGCTGCACTTTCCACGCTGTGAGAGAATTTACACTCAATAGATAAATTTCCTTAAACATTTAAACAGGTATTTCAAGAAACATGTTGCAATGTAACTATTCAAAAAACAGAAATTAATTTTTCCTCCTATAAAGATGGCTAGCTCAAAACTGTAGAATTATTTTAAATATTAGTAATTTTTTTAATATAATTTTCCTGCTTTCTCATTCCAATGAAAAAAATGTTTCCAAAACTGGTACTGAAAGGCAGTGATCTGTGGTACATGGATAAGCAAATTAACTAATGTCAGCTTCAATAACAGTGTAGGATTAGATGATGATTTTTTTATTAATTGTCCATAATAAACAGAAAACATATTCTCTCTTATTGACTTCAGTGCTGTCACACTGCAGTTGACAGCACACTCGCAGCTGGTTTTATTTTGTTGATTCCATATGCTCAGAATGAAGCACTAGCTATGAAAAATATTTGATCTCCTTTTCTAATAACCCATTAAACTCAATGACAACCTTAGTGAATTTATCCCCAGAGGATAAGTTTACTCTGGTGTTGTTTTCAAAACTTGTTGCTGCTACTTCAATGATAGTAATTTTAAGGGACATCCTATCTATTCAGGAGTGCTGTAGTATGGTGTCACATTCCACTTATCAAACTACCACAAGTACCTGTTTGTGTAGAAATTGGATTCTGTGTTTTCAGGGTAGGATTTGATTGATTGAGTAACCTTATGAATTGAACTAAAACGTGGTTTATTGTGGGTTTCATGCTAAAAGCCTGTTCTTCAGCAGGCCACAGTGTAACTCAGGCTATTTTTCTTCCACCCTACAACAGTTGGGTAATTCAGCAATAATGAGGTGATCAGTAATGTGCTGTGTCTAAGTATCTCGCTGGTATCTTTAAACTGCCAATGAATCCTTTTATAGAAAAACTGCTGTTTGCAATGCAGAGTTTGCAATAAGATCAGAGTGCTCAGAACCATCTGAAGAACCTCCTCTACAGATAATTTGAGATACTCACTACTTAGATAAAAGAAATAAAAGGGGTTGGATTTGTCAAGCTTTTGACCATATCTCAAAAGTGAAGGGCTCTCCCTTCATAGGGGAGATTCATAGAAAGGGCCCTTCTGTGACTTCCAATCAGATGCACAAGGCAATTCCTCTCTTTTTGTCTTTTCTTGGCAATACTTGTCACTCCTCTCTTTCCCTCCCTTAGCTCATTAAAGCCGAACACTTTTTTTAGTCTTGGCTTTGCTCACCTCTGGCAGATTCCTTTGATGCATAGCACATCCGAAGGTATTCTAGCTTGATTTTGCTAAACTGGGCAGGTTTTTGGGTTTTTTTATTTGGGAGCATAGGGAAACACTGTGTTTGAATGTATGTTCATTTAGGTATCTCTCCTTAATCATCATTTATGGAATACACAAATTGTTGTTATTCCTTACTGCCCATTGTAACCAAATGCACTTGATTCACTGTGTCCCACAAATGCTCTTAAATCACAAGACATTTGTCCTGCAGCTGTAATGACGGAGATTGGTTTGCATTAGATGAAGAAGTTAAGCAGTTGGAACAGATTTATCCTAAAGTTCGACTTAAAGACATCTTTTTTTCCACATTGGAATGCCAGTATGAATTTTATCTGGCTATATTTGTTCTTTCATATGCTGTGTATGACATCATAATATAAATTGTAATGAAACATTAATATATTGCTGATATAATCTAATATACAATATAAAAACTATTTGTACAAATATTCACATAAGAATTATGTAAAAATTGATACTGAGGGGGTGCAAAGATTATCTGTGAATATTATCATCTACCCAATAATACTTAATCCTCGGTGTTCAAGTGGCCATGTAAGAAACACTGCCAAGGATAATACTGAAAGAGATTCCTCCATTGGAAAAACTTCTCCTTAAGCCTAGGGAACTAACCTATCGCTTTTATTGAAAAACAGACATGAAAATTCATACTTATATATTAGATCAGTGTTCTCCACTTCCTTTAAAATATTTTGGTCACAAAATTAGTTTCAACAATATGCAACATAGAATTCTGATTCTTGTAGAATCAGAAATCTTTGGAGCATCTAATTGTGCATTTCTTATGGCTGACAAACAGTGACAGGGTTCAAAGCATGAGATGTTCCCTAAAACTAGAGTTGCTGGCTGTTGTGTTTGCCTTCCTGAATGCTGCGATTTTAATTTTTAATAAAGGAAAAAGTCACGAACTCAGACAGCTGTTTGGAAGAAGAGGCTGCAGGAGAGCTTAGTAACAACAGTCTATGATACTATATAATTATGTTTTTTTCTCTTCATTAGCATATCCAACCTGCTACAGGAATGAGAATATAATGATAATTGCCAGACTCTTGGGTTTTCACACTTGGAAACAGTGTAAAGTACAAATCTGAAGTAATAGGTGTTCCTTTAAGAAATGTCTCTGTCTGCATAGTGAAAGCAGGAGCCTGTAGGAGACTGTGGAGACTTAAATTTGATGTTAAATTTCTGACATTTATTCTTATTCTAGTCTCAAAGTGAAGATGAGTGTAGCACTCATTCTTTAACTTGCCATTAAAGGATGTTTGTCTGTGTCACAGCATGTAGCATTAATGATAGATTCTGCAGAGAAGAGTTGCTGCTGTATGAAAAGTCACTGAAGACTAAAGTTGAATGAAAAAGCTTACATGGGAAATTTCTTTGATTCCTGTACATATTCTGTTTAGCTTTGGGCAGTATTTTCATTTTTTTACAAGCACAGTAATGTCTCCATTAAAAAGAATTTGCAAAAAATAATATCCTTTTTACACTGATATCACTGTATGCTGTATAAGACAGTACTCCTTTGTTTTCTTTTATAAAGAATCATGCTTTCAAGGTCGGTAAGTGTCAAGTACTATCTCATGCAGACAGTGCAAAATATTCAAAGAATGTGTGGCAAATGGGTAATAAGTAATGTTGTTTCACATATAACTTAGGTCTTTGATAATCCTAAACCTAAGAATTATTTTGCAAATATTCAAACAATCTTCTTTCTCATCACGACATGTCCTGGTGTGCTGCCATCCTCCCATGCCCATACAACATGTCCCTTTCCCATGTGTAATTCTTCAGTCTCTCTTACTCCTTTTTTACACTTCCTCTGTTTTCCTGGACATCTGCCTGATGCAGGTGGTGCTGGGCTGAAACATTCTTTGGAGATCCCTGCTTCTCTACCTAGACTGCCAACAAAGCTCAGAGTAGATACCTGACTTCTAGCTGCAGTTCAATGAGCTGAATCCAACCCTCAGTGCTTATCACCCACTGAATTCATGGTATTTTGGCACTAGCAGGATACCTTCCTTTAACACTAAGCTCCTAATATATTTAAAAATCTGGTGGCATGGAGCCTAAATTGCATTTAAATAGGCATTTGAGTGTTTGGTCTGTTAGTAATTTCTGAAAATGAGGTTTGAGTTCTAACAAAAAAATCCTTATACTTTCTTGAAAATCCTGCATTTATTGATTTGCCTTCAAGAAAAGGAGAAAGAATGGCCATGTTGGAGTTTTCATTTATAGACATGCTGAAAAACTGCTCCTTGTTTTCAGTTGAGTTGCATAGTTTATTTGATTCACCTCCTTCATGGATTATAAATTTGTTTCAGAGTAAGGCAGTGGTGGAACACATGAAATAAATTAAAAAGCTGCCTACCATGTCTATGAAACAATGGGGGTCAGTTTTGAAAACCTAATAAAAAACATCTTACTGACATGCAAATGAATAATAAGCTTTCGGTTCAGAACATGGAATAGTTGAATTTCAAAAACCGAAATCCTTAAAAAGGCAAATGAAGTAAAGTGCATGCTTCAAAGCAAAGAGCAGTGTCAAGAATTTGCAGCTTTGTATTGATTGGTACTATAGAAGACACTTATAACAAGAAAAATGGAAAGACTGCATGAAAAATTGAAAGAAAAAGATCTGACATGAAGATTTCCAGTAGTGAGGATGGGATATATATTCAGCCCACTGAAAAATTTAAGGCTATATTTTTATTAATGGCTGTTTCTTTTCTGTAGTATTTCCTTTGTGATGGGCTATATGGCTCATGTTAAATTACGTAACAAGGAGAAAGAGGGAAATTTTTGAATACATAAGTCCTTGAGAAAATAAATATTTTATTTTACTTTTTTAGAATTAAATATCAAACTGCACAAATGTGGAACTCCTGTATTTTTATACATGGAAAGTCACATGAAACTATGTTAAGTATAAACTCCATTGGGATGATTTACTTTATCGTTAGAAAAAAACCCCAACAAAACAACAGATAACCGAATTGAATATTCATGTGCTGTTGTTATATTTAGAAAAAAAACACCTCCTATGAGCCCAGAAAGTCCTGTCACTTTTTCTCCTCTATTTAGGTGATGTTAAATTGCCCAAAATAGAATTATAGAAACATGAAGATGGATTATATCTGCTTATAATATTTGTAATATTTCCTGGACATAGAAATTAATAAATTTAATCCTTCATTAACATTTGTTTAGCTAAGTGATTTCTTATAAACTAATAAAATTAATTCTGTGTCATTACTAAGTAATCTGGTTTTGCATGCATGAAGTCCTTCCTAGTATCCAACCAAAATGGTTTTACTATCTTGGATTTTTCCTGAATAAGCAGGACAAACATTCCCTTTATTATACCGTCTACGTGTTAAAAGAAATTTTTCATGCTCATTCTTCACTTCTCTTCTGTTGACAAGGTAGTATCTTCCTTTCCTTTTTGCTTATATTTTCTATGTCTTTTATTCTTATTCTTCCCTTATACTCCACAGTCTTTTTAGTATGGAGTATTAAAAAAAAAAAAAGCAATTTCAGTTAAGACTTCACCAGCATCAAATGAAGCGGACCTATAAGACCTTTAGTATTCTATTATAAAACTGCCATTAAGTGCTACTGAATGGATTTTCTGGGTTTTGCCCAATGCTACAGTGTTGGTTTCCGTTTCTAAGTCACTATGACAGTCTACTGCAGTTCTCTTTGCCATATTTTACTACCTTGCCAAATGTTACTCTCATTCTGTCTGATTTCTCCTGCCTACAGGAACCACTTTACTCTTTTCTGTATTTAATTCACTTTATTGTTCTTGGGTCATCTCTTCAATTTGCTGAGATTATTTGGATTACCAATCTGCCCTCTGCAGCATTTACTGCCCTTTTTCTGCTCAATATAAACAGTATTAAATTCTGTCACCCAAGTCATTGATGAAAATACTGATTGTGTTGAATATGGAGTTGACACCCACCTTCTTCTTTAAACCTCTTCTCAGCTTAACACCCAAACACTGATGAATACCTTTTTGTGAAAAATCTTGAAACTTGTGGAAGTTGTTCTGGTGATTTACATCCACTGTGCACTTTCTTGTATATAAGGGACATCACACAGCCCAGTGTCAGAAGCTGGAATAAATTATGTCCTATCTAATGTTCTGCCTATTCAAAACTACCACAGCCAACTCACCTGTCACAGAAGAAGGACAGTAATTTTAGTACAAATTGTTCTTGAAAACTCATATTTATTTTACTATTTCATAGGTGCACAGGGATTAATGGATTAACCATTTTGTTTCAGAATCTTAGGATTAGTTACCAATTCATTATTCTAAAGCTGTAAAAACAATGGCTATCTTTCTAATACTCTGCAGTTGCTCCATCAGCTTGTTTTTTTCTTTTTTTAAATAGTTCTGCTTTTTTTCCCCCTTTTTTTTTAAGTCAGAAACTTCAGGTGAGATCATGTCCCTATTGAAGTAAATACATGGTTTTTTTTTTAATTCCATTTACCACAATGAGGCCAGGAGCTGACATAGACTTTTCAAGGGCTTCTCAAAGTGTCAAGTTTCATCCCTAAAAGCGTGATGATGTCTTGAGAATTCTGCACATCAAAAACAATTTCATAATAGAAGAGATTATTTTAGTTTCATTGATATGGAAATCATGTTATGGAGCATGCATCATGAAAGCATTCAGTCTCTAAACTGACACTATGTAATGCATGAATAGATAATTTCCATCCTCACCAAGATGTTGTTAATTTAGATTTTGTGAAAAAGATGTACTTGTACTTATCATCACAAAACACAGATAGACATATGAGTAATAGTATGACTTCTGTTTTGGTTTTTTGCTTTCATATTTCAATGCAAGTGGAATATAAAAGATGTGCAAATCTTAAGTGATCTGAATATATACATGAAGAACTAAACATTTATTAACCTATTAAATATCACCTGCTCACCAAATAAGCCTGTTATTTAACTGCTGAACAGGAACAGGACTTTGTAGTTCAAATCATTTTAGGGAACCTTGGAAGATTTAAGTCCACTTTTCAGCTCTGACTCAGATTTCCTACAAATCACAGCTTTTACCTCAGTTTCTGCTGTCAGTTCTTGCTGCTGTAAAACAAAGATGCCTGCAGCTGCATGCATGAAAAGGACACCATCACAGTGAGGTTAAATTAGTATTCCTCAAGTGCATCACAGTGTTGGTGGAGATTCCCCACTCTCCTGGTTCACCATGTCTAGTCCTGTTCACATTGTAGAATTACTTAAAACCTTGATCATAGAAACAGGTCCTGTTAAGTTTTTTCATGTATGAATTTTTCCCTTCCTAGGTGCAAATTCAGCCTACTGCTAATAAGACAACTAGTCCACAATACATTTAATCTTTCTTCTGCTAACCTTTGTATTGACTATGGTTATCCTACTCTATTCAAATTATTTCTAGAACTTTAGGGGGAAAAAAGTCTCTTTTTAGAAACTGTTCACCTAATGACTGACAGTTTGGTCCAAAATATTTTTTGTTTTACTGATTTGATTATTATAATTGGATTAGATGAGTCTATTTGAAATACTGGGTTTACAAGCATGACAGTTGATGAAACATAATTGGGTGACAGGATTCTTGTAATGACCTTTAATCTTTTGCCCAGGCAACTCTTGCCTGGGCAAAAGTTTTGGGTAATCAGATCTGGAAAACAGACTCAGAGAACAGACCAGCATTTCAGTCTGTTTTGTATTAGGTAAATGCAGCTGTAACTGCATCTTTTTTTCTTGATACACTTGTGTTTGGTGTTATAGAAGTGATATGATCAATATTTTTCTGGAAACAGAATACTTGCCCACTTAAGTTTTGGTTTTTCGTTTTTTTGGTTTTTTTTTTTTGGTTGGTTGGTTGGTTGGTTTTTTTTGTGGCACAGAGAAAATGGAGAAAAAGAGGATGATAAACTGAACAAGATTCTTTTAGAATTTCAGTGACAATTGTTTAGAGGTATTAAATTATATTTACTTTAGGGTTTATGCAGGTTAAACATTTCTACAATATTCTTAGTTCCTAAAACAAATATTCTGTCTTAAATCATGAAATCAACAGCAATCAACTTAAATGAATACCAATTCACTGAAAGTTTCTGTCATTTTTTAAGGTGTCATATTTTCCTATGGAAAAGATGATTTTCCCCGATAAATACTATGGAAAATCACTTTGAGTAAAGAAAATTTAGCAGTCATTCTAGGAAATTCTAGCATTAAATGAAGTACAGCTGACTTTTTTTAATAGTAATCTCGGGAAAAAAAAGTAGCATTTATGTTTAAGCATAACCTTTTATTTTGAAGCATTGGAAATAAATTTGTAAACAATGTCGTCTGTAGCTGAATCATAGTAATAACTGAAGACAGAGGTATGAACAATCATTATAAGGAAGAAGTGAGATATCATCAGAAAAAGGATTTAGATATGCAGAATATGATTAAATTCTTCTGGTCATCTGCCTTATTATAGAGGCCAATGCTTATCTATGAAAATATGATGAGACCATTAGCAATCACAAACACTTAAGCATTAGACAATTCATCAGACCCATCAGTAAAGTGAAGTCTATCAGAAACTTGATTATTTTTCAGACCAGTGTGGCCTCCACCAACAGCTACCACTCCAGGAAACTTGAGGGTTTTCTGTGGGAAAGAACACATAGAGAGCAATGTCATCTCAGTGGTGCAAATGCTATCAGATAGAAAGTCGGGCATTTTGCTGTGATGTTCTCCAAGTAAAATGCTGCTTATTTCCCTTTTTACTTACTTTTTAAATTAAAATATTGTTTGATATTCAAACAATAAACAGACAGGATAAAAAAAAAATTGAAAACAAAGAGAGAATTTCCACAAGGGAAGAATAGGCCAATGTATTCTAGCAAGATTTGTGCTAACCTTTTCTCCAGCAGAATATTTGGCACTGACCAAGCAAAAAATATGAGTATAATAAATTGACAGAAATAGTTGAGTATATCAAGAACTTCAGGCTTGCCTGAGTTAAGAGTCTATGTAGACTTGCAGAACAATCTCACAATCTTTGTATTTTGCAAAGTAGCTGATAGGACAAGTTGGCGCTGATGATAAATATGCAGCCATACCCTCTAAATTACCTGTTACCACTTAGGAAGTAGATCTATCATGTGACAATCTCTTCGAAATCATCAATTCAACACTGAAAAAGCAATCTTAAAACTTGCTAGGAAAGCAGCAGATCACCAGGCAAGTAATGTCATACCACTGACATAAACCGCAGCAAACTCCAGTACTAGTTGATGTGGTCAATTCTGTTCATTTGTGACAGAAATAATGCATAAAATTGTTTAAGAAGGAATGAGGATGCTAGATTGGTTTCATGATGGATGAATGACTATCACAACTTCTTGGAGTAAGGAATATGTTCCTGCACTATCTTTTCTGCGCTTACAATGGCTCTAATTTCAGCTTAGGCTATGGTTCCCATGCGTTTTGATTTTCAGGAAGTAGGATGTGTTTTGATATGTTGCTTGTAAATATTGCCTTTCTAAAAAGAGCAATAAAAAATTCATCATAAAAAACTGAGGGATAAAGACAACTGGACCAAATTATTTAGTAATTTTCTAGTAATTGGATTTTTGTTTGTAGCTGATGAATCACTCTGCCTTGCTATCCTCCCTCTCCTCTTCTGCTCCAGTAAAGCAGAGAGGAAGACAGTGGTGATAATCCTTCTGGACTGAAATATTTTGCACTTGTTTGGTAGGTGATAAATGCTCCATTCCAAGGGAATTAGCACAGTGAAACTTCACTAAAGGACTGAACATTTCTGCATGCACACTAAACAATTCAGAGCCTTGTTGAATCACCAGTAATAATACTTTTTCTGTATGAAAAGCTAATACAGGAGTAACAACAACATGAAATTAATTTCTTTTTAAATTTAATTATTTTTCTGCAGCTGCTGTGTTGTGAACTTGTTTAATTGTTGTGTAGATTTCTCTTTCACTAGCTCACACTAATTTGTGAACAACTTTTCAGTTAAATCTTAACTGAGTTAGTAACAAGATTTGCATTTTCTCAGGGAAGGGAGGCAATTATAGGCAATTCAATGTTTTAAGCCAGATGAAGCATTTGTAATGATCAGCATTACAGCCACCATAAAATGTCAATAACTGTATATCCTAACTAATGCAAAGAGTATAATATTGCAAGTGAAAGATATATACTTCTAGTGGATTCCTGTCATTTCTTTAAACATTACCGTTTCATTAAAACCCATCATTGAAAGAACATGCTTAAATTTCAAGAAAGGCAACTGTAAGAGCATTCTGCATTTCTTATACAAATCTATGCACATTCAAAAATACTGTTGAGAGCATTCAGATTTTTTCCTACCTTGATTAAAATAATGTAATGAGTACTGCACGCTTAAAATGAGAAACTGATTTCATGATTGTAAGCTGTTTAAACTCCCTTTTTCAAGATATGTCAAATTTATTCTTAAAAAGTGCTGTTGCTTGGAATTTCTTCAGTCTACATAGAATAACAAGGCAAATAACCTATACTAACAAAGAATCCAAACATATGAGATTTAAAGGACGATATTAAAAGAGTAAAGTGAAATTGTTTTCTGATTTCTTGATTTTTAAGCACAGAATGTAGTAAAAATTCTTGTGAAAAATGTTAATTTATGGACATTTTATATTTTACTTTGTTGTTCCTATTCTCTCGTGTCCTATCCACAGTTATGTCCTAATGCACAATCAGAAGACTGCAGAGGAACACCAAGAAAAAAAGAACCCCATTATCCCATCTGATGCTAGATATTTCTACTACCAGATGGTATCACATGGATGATTTTAAATTGTGAGTTTTGTGCTAGAGCTGAGTTCTCCTTCTGTGACAGATTAGCTTCCCTAGTTGGAAATACCTTTTTTGTCCATTTCCCTACTAGAGACTGAATGCATCACCTTTAAAAAGGCTGTGCTTTGAGCACAATTATGTTTACTTTGAAGCACCATTGTAAGATAGTGTCCAGTGAATTGATGCCAACAGACTGAGCCATGCTTGCTCCCACTTGAAGATTGCTTGTCTTGGTAGTCTTTATACAGGTTGTTGCCATTCATGATCTCAGTATTGAAAGTGTTGGGAAATGGAGGAATTGTATAATTGTATTTTATTTCCCTGCCCTTTAAAATGTAGTTTATGCAGTTCTGCCTTCAACAACCTAGGACTGCAGGCTAAGGAAATGGAGTCACATTGCTGACATGGGATGTCGTAGAGACGATGAAGAAATGATAGGCCAGAGTGATGGAGAGCAGCAGTCTTGGTGTGAAATGATTGTTGGGAATCTTAATATATTTTTTCTTCAATATTGAGATACCTTCACCTCACCAGTTCCTTTTGCAGGTTTTGTCTCTAATGACTTACAGTGTACAAAGCACTCACACTATTTACACCACAGGTTAGTTTAGGAAAAGTCTTTATTTATTTTTATCATTTCATAGAAAAGTTCAAAAATATTAAAAAGAGCTAATGAAGGTGGAATTCTGAAAACATTCAATTAAGAGTATTTTCTGTCTTCAGTACCTTGACATTAATTGCACAGCTTAAGTGATAGGCAATGTGTTTAGAATAAATATTAAGCTAAGCGAGGAAAATCCTAATAAGCCACACCACTGTATTTTTCTTAAGAACATGTCATTTTTACTATTTGGAAAGAGTTGCCAGTCATGAATAATTAGACCTTGAATTGAATGCTAAAATTTTGTAATGTTTTTTAGCCATCATATATAAAAAGCCATCAAAAACTGCGTTTACAGTGCTTGGCTTAGAATAGGTCATTTCATGGCTTTGTTTAGGCTATGCAATGCCCTTATGAGGGCAGAAGATAAAAGGATGCCTCCTCTGCTGATTTAGCCTATAAAATTTAAGTACTGCAGTAACTGGAAAAACTATCTGCATCTTAGTGGTAATTGTTAGTAATTTGTTGGACTGCTAAAAATCTTTTTGACGTATGAAAAATGGAAGAATAAAATTTTTTGTACTCGGTGCAGTGCTAAAAATATCTAAATATTGTCAGAGAACTGATTTGGCGGTTAACACCAAAATTTTTCTTTTTCACAGAAATAATGCTTTAGCACTCTAGACATAAATAACACTTGGAATAAAAATACACAGTATTGGAAAGTCTGTTGAATATATGTTCATGTAGATGAAATATGATGTGAGTTTTTACTTTCAGATTTCTACTTTTAAATTTGCAGTAAATTTTTTTAACACAGGGTGATATCACATAGCCGAAAGTAGAACTTAATCCTCAGCCTCAAGAGCAGGGGAATATTTGGTGGAATTAGTCAAAGTCTTCTTAAACAAGCCATGTAATAAAGAAATTTACATGTTTCATCTCTTTGCTTAAGACACATTTATAATTAGTTCAAACAATGGATATAGGATTCTGGACATGAGTTTGTTTGTGTGAGAAAGACGAGGGTTGTGCATGGGGTGACGTTTATGGTTCACATACTAGCACAAGAATTATGTAGGGGGCAGGCTTAAGATAAAAACTGGTGTATAAAATATTCTATGCAGAAAAATAAATAATATTTTTCTTCAACAGGTCTGATATTTTGGGGTATTCCTGTTTTACTGACAAAATTAGTGTATGTTCCTTTTTTGTTGCCTCATTATACTAGTATACTATATGTTGATAGAAATGTATGAACAGGTAGAGGGGGGTTTAAGTCTTTTCCTTGTCTAATCATCAGCATTATTTAGTGAATTATACTTTTAAAACTCTGTGATCATTATTAGACACTAGTCTGGAGACTCATTTATTGAGAGTTGTGAGTTGTAAATGACATGAATTGCCTCAACAAATCTTTGCCTGGGTAGTGGCATGGTAAAAGAAGACACTGTGTTTCTTCAGATTCTATACAGAATTTTGTGTTCCTTTATTCTTTTATCTAGAGATCATTTAGAAAAACTGAAATTGGAGCCATGTATTTAGTCTTTTGGAATTCTAGGTTCACATCTCTAGAGTTGTAGTGGGTATGTACAGAGCTGCAGTAGCACATCTTTTCGTTAAAATACATTAGTGTTCTCTTTATACCTTGAGGACCATAGAAAACAATGGAGTTTTGTCAGAATATGGGGTAAAGTTTCTACTTCTGAGGACAAAAATTGTGATTATTAAGAAAATTAATTTAAAAAAATCTTTTTTTTTCTCATGCTTTTCGAAGGTTGCAGGTGAAAATTTAAATTGGAAATATTCTCAGTAATTATATTAAAATAAGTGTAACAACACTGCGAGCAGTTGCCTGCTTTTGAAAATTTTAATATGTGAAAAGAATGGAAGTTAAGGAAAAAATGGAGTTGAAATGTGTTGCAAGGTATCTTGGATGCTGCATAATAAGAGCTATAAAATTATTTTAAATGAGAGGGAGATAGATTTTTATTATTACTGTAAAGATAATATATTTAAGTAACTGAGTTTAAAAAAAATGTGTCTTGTCTTTACAAAAATATAATATTCATGGACTTGTGGTGCTTTATAATGGGAAAGTCTTTTCATTTGTCCCTGCTTTGCGTCATGAGATACATTGTCTGTCAGAAAAAGTCAATAAAATGGTAACTCCAACTGAGGAAGAAAATAGACCCATATTTTGTGGGAAAATATTAAAAGGGTCAAAGGTATTTCTTGAAATGTTAGGGCAATTTTGCTTTTACATTTGCCATGTACTCTTCTGTTTAAAATTACAGACTTGTAAGTGGAGATGTAAGTAATCCGTTTTAAGACTGTGAGAGCCTGTTGTGATCCTGTAGTTTGATCTTTTGAATAACACAGTCCTTTGAATTTCACTGAGTAATTTTTCAGATTCTGATGGAGCTTCTCTTATAGAAAGAAACTTATTGCAGTCTAAAAAGATTTAAAGTGATGGAAAATCCATTTTTCTCTGTTTTACTGAGTAGGTACCTCTGGGGTTAAAATACAGGGCTCCTATATCATCTGAATTTATTTAGCTTTACTTTTATCCCGTGCATTTTGTTATACTTTTGTCTGCTAAAATCAGTGTCTTGTCAGAATTTTTCTGTTCAGATTTATATTCTCTTCCTTCTTGTACCACTCTTCCTGTATTACCTTTACCAAGTTTCAACTATAAAATTACTGCTATTAAATGACTAAGCTAAGTTATATTGATTAAAATTCTTAAATTTCTCTGTAATTCAGACTTCCCAGATCCAGAATAACTTTTTGAGCTCTTCACAAAGCTCTTTTTGTTTCTACAATTTCCATTCGAAAGTGAGATATGAGAGCTGTTTCCCAGTAATGATCTCAGCAATGCAAAGAACAGGGTGAATAAAAAGTCCAGTTCAAACATACACATCCTACATATATGTTCAGGGATTACATTTATTTTCTTCTTCATGATTTTATTCTGGAAATTCTAGTTAATTGATCACTACAGATCTGAAAATCTTTCCTGAAGATGATGGTATTGGGAAAAGTTGTATTCTGTGGGTGGACTGTCGGATAAGAAAATGGTTGGATGTTTGCATCCAGAGGGTAGAGGTCAATGGTTAAGAGTCCTGATGGACATCAGTGACAATTGGTGTCCTTCAGGGCCCTATATTGGGACCCGTGATAATTAATATCTTCATCAATGACATGGATGAAGGGATTGAGTGCATCCTCAAAAATTTTGAAGATGACAGCAATCAGATGGGATAGACAATTTACAAGCGCACGTAGGACAATGGGGAATGGTTTCAAACTGAAAGAGAGTATGCTAAATTCAATTTTAGGAAGAAATTGTTTTCTGTGAGGGTAATGAGGCACCGGAAGAGGTCACTCAAAGAGGTTGTGGATGCCTCATCCAAGGTTAGGTTGGATGGAGCTCTGAGAAGTCTGGTCTACTGGAAGATGTTACTGCCCATGGGAGAGGTACTGGAATTGGGTGATCTTTAATGATCTTCAAACTCCATTCAATGGTTTATGATTCTATGATTCCAGAATTCAGCCATCAGAAAATCTATGATCTGTGTTTCTTCTTCCTTGTTCTAAGATATTAAAATGTATTTTGAAAATACTTTCCCCTGTAATGCAGGTATATGTGTAGCAAAGTCTGCTCCTTATGAGTATCATTTCACTTTTATTTTTTTTATTAACTGCAAATTTTTGCTAGAATGTGCAGCTTCTGGATAAATGAATATTATATAGATCAAGATCTTTGCACAAGCCCACTAAAAATTATTTTTTGCATAATGGTACCAAATTAAAAGCTGGTTTTTGAGATTAGCCAGTGAACAAGTTTTTCAAAGGATTATTAGGTGCTACAAGGAACTTTGCGTAGTGCTAATTTTTACTCTGAATGTTGTGCAGACAACTGCCCTTACAGAAGTCATATTATGTCAACATATTTTGCTCTGTGAACTGAACTTGTCGCCTCATCAGAAGTTCTGATGAGATCTGTTTTCCATAAAACTGTGCTGATTGGCACTAATTATGCCACCATCCTTTATTTCTTTAGTACTTTTGTGTTGCATCAGCTTTTCTGCGACTTTGCCGAGAACAGAAGTTCAGCTAAGCAGACTATAATTATTTGGGTCATCTCATCTACCCTTTACAAAGTATGCTACAATAGACAATTACAGCTCTTTTTCCTTTCCATTATGTTTTACAAATATAGCCTAAGATCTCCATACAGAATGGAAAGTACAGTTTTGTGTAGTATGTCCTTGAAAAGGCCTTAGATTACAGGCCATGGAACAGCCTGTCTGACACAGGGCAGAATACCTGCAGTATATATGCAAAAGCTGAATATCACTTTTCTCACGACAGTGTACATACTGATGATGCTACTGGAAAGGTGACAGTCTCCTTAAACTCTTCTCTGCTCCATTAAGTTGTTCCATATCTCAGATCATCTCTTTCAGTGGTGTGTTTTTAAAGCCTTTGTCATAGCTCGGCATCACTGCCTTGTCTGTTCTGTCAGGACATCACAGCATGCATGTCCCAGAGAGTCCATGAAGATGGATCAAGATCACTACACAGCATGTGTTACTTTCAATGATGATGATTCAGACAGACTTAATTGTATTTAGAAAACAGGATATTTATCGATTATGGATCTATAGTTTTCAGTCTCTTGATCTTTATGTAGTTATAATCTCAGGGCCAGATGCTCAACCAGGGTAAAGCAATGTCAACCAGCAATGCTCTTTTGAATGCCGTAATGTCTCTATGATTTCTACAGCAGCTGAGCAGCCGTCTGCACTCTGAAATGGCATTAACACAGTATTTTGCTTTTACTCCTGAAGAATAGTTACAAGAGTTGCATGGCATTACCAAAAATCTTTCTGATGTCTTTAAGTATTTAGTATGCATTTGGACTGTTTCCAATTTTTTTTTCAGATTAACACATCAAAAGGTTCCCTGTGAAGTCATACCGAAGAATAAAACCCAAAAGGTAGCACAATCAGGAAAAAAAAATCTAATATTTTCATGCCTGCTCTTGCCCTTTCAGAGCTGCACTTTTAGGAAGCAAAGCTTAATTTCTTCACTCTACAAACCCAGTCTTCTCTTGTGCAATAAATGTGGTTGGCATATACAAAGAATGTAGCTATGATTTTTACAGTTATTTTACTAGTAATCAGATACACATTTTGTTGCCATCTTGATCTTGGAAAATAATTGAAAGATTGAGTGTTTTTGAAACATGCCAGCAAAAAATAGTCTGTTAGAAGTTCTTTTATTTTGACGTTGCACTGCAATCCATTGAACATCAGCAAAACTCTAGAGGGATAGAAAATAACAGTACAATAACCCTGGTTTCTGTGGAAAGAAAAAAAGTGTAAACAAAATCTATTTGATTATACATATTTATAAAAAGTGTATTAAAATGTATAAGAAGCATAAATAAATTTTGGAGAAAATAAAATATGATCTGCATGCTATGCCACAGTTGAGGATTCATAGCAGATGTCACCTTGAGCAACTGCTGACAAATGTTCATGCACACATACTTGTACACAGTTTAATTAAGACCTTTTTTAAGACAAAAATACTGCCAATTAAAACTTTTCTTTAGAATTATATGAAATAATGTGGAATAGCTTATGTAGTTCACATTGCACTACAAGGAGTCCATAAAACATCTCTGATCCAGAATTCCCCTAAATTTTGTCTTAGGAAATTTCTAATGCCTATTGCTATTAGGAATCAAGCAGATTACTTTCTTTGGATGTTTATGAAGGTTGGTTCCAAGAAGGAAAAAAAACACTCCCACTTATTCTGGAGGCAATATGTTTGGGTTTGATTCCATAACCTGGGAAAGGCTTAGATACTGTCCTTTCAAAAATAGTACTGCAGATGGTTTGCAAATTCCTTGAGATAGGTTTGAGCTGTTTTCTTTTAAGTGATTTCATTAAAAATTAATTTAGTATTTTTTCTACTTATCTGTCATATTTTTTTTGTATGAATCTTGAACAGCATTGATTTATCTGTGACTTTTCTGTGATCTTTAAAGAACATAGGTATTATCTGTGTATTTTATTAGTACCTGTGAAAAGCATATATGTTATCTGTGATCTGGGCAAAAGTAACTTGAAGGTTAATTAAGACTGATAAATTTGAAGCATAATGACTCTCCTTCCAAGGAATTAAAATTTGTGATTAAAGAGGCCTGCTCAGTTTCCTGAATCTGTGACACAAATTTTCTTTAGCCCATTCACTATAAAACATCATAACAAAAGTGGTGGAGAGTTTCAGTTTCTAAATTATAAAATGCCTAAAAGTACTTGAATTTCACCTTTTTAAAATAAGCGTATTATACTGGTCAGTCATTGGAGAAGTTCTAATTAACTCCCACCTTTAGCTGAGACCTACTTGCAGTTACTCTGTTTATAGGTTGTGTTTGCCTACTTCCATCTAGAATTAGTCTTTACTTAGTAGTGCTTATTTGTGGCCAGAGGCTGCTGTGACTCCTTAGTAGCAGACCTCAATGTGATGTCTGACTTTGTCTAAGTGTGCTTTGCATTTCGATGGACAGTTTCATGTTTTGAAGGCAACTGTTTAAGCTGGGAAGCCAAACAGTCTCATCCTAGTTTTATCACCTGAAACAGTACCTCTCTGTTTTCCATGGAAACTGCATGCCATAAAAATCTGCTTTTATGTCTGTACTATTAACATATTATCTTTTAATTATGATCTCATGAAGATGATAGAGATTTGCCTGCAAATAGCATCAAAGAACCATGTGTTCATATGGTGATGTGGTGATATATGAATTTTGGGAGGTTTTTTTTTTACCTGAGTTTTACTCATGTAAAACAATTTTTCATTTGATTGTGCTGCAGATTTTGGGAGTTATTTTCCTGGTGTTGATTAGGATAGAGTTAATTTTCTTCCTAATGGCTAGCACAGTGCAGGTTTCTTTTATTCTTTATGAGAATGATATTCTTAACACACTGGTGTTGAGGTTGTTGCTGTGTAGCCCTTGCTCTAAATTGAAGACTTTTCAGTTTCCCTTGCTCTGACAATGAATAGCCAGGGCAGCTGACCCAGATTTTCCAAAGGGTCATTCTATATCACAGTGTCATGTCCAGGATATAAAACAAGGGGAGGGTAGGTAGGACTGTCATGGCTTAACCCCAGCAGGCAGCTAAGTACCGTGCAGCCACTCACTCACTCTCCCCAGCAGAATGAGGAGAATCACACAAAGTAAAACTCATTGTTGAGATAAAGACAGTTTAGTAATTGAGACAAAAATGTGCTGCTACCATTGCTACATCTACTAATGAAAATAATAATAATAATGAAAATGAGAGAGGGAGAGAAGAATAAACCCCCCAAAAGACAAGCAATTTCTCACCACCTACTGACCAGTGCCCAGCCCAGCACCAAGCAATCAACACCTCCCAACCAACTTCCCCTAGCACAAAAGAAAATTCACTGTAGATTAAGTATATGTCAATGCAGAAAAGAGACAGAAGATTCTTGTATGTTTTCCGTTCTTTTCTGTAGGACTAGTTCCTCTTAAGTAGACTAGTTTTTTCTTAAGTATAATTTATTTTCATTAATGGTGGTTGGAAAAGTTGATAAAAAGCTTCATTAACAAAAATAATGGTATAGAAATTGCCCACAAAAGATTAAAACAAAGCCTTTAAGTGGACTAATTTCCATAAGCTACTGGGCTCATATATTTTAAAATAATTAGTCCAGTTTTTATAGTTATACTTTTTGAAGAGAAAAAGATTTGTACCATGTTTGCTTTTTTATTGATAAAAATTAGGAGTACTTTTCCTCTCTATTTTTCTTTCTGTAAAAATCCAGTGTTTAGAGGGTGTTTCAGAGACTTGACAACATTATGACATAAGAGATATGAAGTAATTGGAACCTAATTAGTTAATATAACATGTTTTTTTCTTACTCACATTTTAGTAATATCTGCATAAGAATATCAGAGGAAAGGTGACAGCTAATCATGTCCCTTGGCTCCATATCCTCCATATCTAAGGATAAGAAAACATATCAGACAGTTTTGAGGGAAGAGGAGAGTAAAAACACTTACAAAATTTAAAAAAAGAAAAAAAAAAAAAAGAAGATTGCAAATAGCTGAAGGAAATGGTAGGTGAACAAGAAGATTTTTGACTCATACAAATTTAAGGAATTTTTTCCCTTCATTTCTTTCCACATTTTAATTTTTGAGATCAACTTCTAGCTGTTGGAATGCAGTTTGTCATTTTTTGCTATATTTTTGTGTCATACCCTCAATTATTTTCACTTTTGGGAGGTGGAAAGGATAAGTGCAAGGAAAGGAGGAGAAACACCCTCAGTGTTCATTTTCACAGAAAGGTCTTTATTCCTGAGCTCATCTGATATCCAGTTTCTGAAGAAAATTTACCTGGACGGATGGAGACTTGTTACTTTTACTGAGTCTTGTGTAGAATAGAGAAAAGGACTTCAGCTGCCTTTAATTTTTTCTCTTCATTGGAAAGCAGGAGCAAAGAGAAAGAACAGTCATGTCAGGGCAGGACTCCTCTTTTACAGGGTGTCTTCCCATTTTCCAGCTTATGAGATGTAATTGCTCAAATATGAAATTCCATTATGCATATGCAACATAATGACTTGGAAATGCTGCGGTTCCAAATAGTTTTGGTACCAAGGATAATATAATTATTCTCTGCCATTTTTTCTTTGATTTTAATAAGATGACAAATCTTAATTGTGATTTCTTTCTCTGAGAGAAAATAATATAGCTATTTTTAACAAACAAGAAAAAATGGAAGGATTAGAATGAACTTCTTGAGGATCAATCACAAACCTCAGCAACTCCTTCTACGATGGTGTGTCTTTCACTTTGTTCTTTCTTAATATAAATACAGAGCAACATCTATTTTGAGGAAGTGCACATACAACAATACTTTTTAAATATCAGAGCAATAATATTGCCAAAAAATGATACTCCACCACAAATTTATTTCTCATTTCCCTCTTCCTTAGGTCAAGGTGATTAGAGAAATACATGTATCTAACATGTAGCTGTTAGTTACATGGCTTAGAGTATACTCAGTGTAACAATCAAAAAGCATGGAAAGGCTAAAATTATGTTTAATTTGCTTCCTCCTGAAGAATTATTTCTATAATACATGCATGAAATTTTCTCTTAAGAAAATGAAATCTAGAGAAGTGGTGGATTTATGAGGCTAATGACAATTCCTGTTTTAAATACCTGTGTTTTCTATGGGTCACCTTTTCATACAGAAAACATGTACTCTTCATTTTCAGTCTGAACTTAAGAGTTGCACTCACTGTGCTGCTATCAAGTAAATGGTCTAGGAAATGTTAAATGCCAGATACATTATAATCCACAATTATATTCAAAATTTTCAGGTCCATATTGGTTCATGTATATCTCCAGAAAAAAAACGAGGGCCAACCCTACCATATTGCAATTCATGTTATTGAATAATGAAGACTAGCATTCAGGCATTTGGAAAGGGAAGCCCTAATTTCTTGTCTTTTTGTGAAGGTAATACTACATAGAACATGATTAAATGTTCATACAAAACTTCTGCATCAGGACCATGGTCACATTCAGTGCATAAAGTGCATTTTGCAAACTAAAACAGAAGCATGTTTTTTCTGTTTGTGACATAACCTCTTTGTCACACATTTTGCACTGGGTATGCATTTAATATGCATTTGGATATTTCATATGTGACAGTGGAATGGGCTGACCAAGGCAGGTGGTGGAGTCACAATTCCCAGAAGTTTCCCAAGAAACAACTGGATGTGGTGCTGGGTTTAGTTGGCACAGTGGTTGTGTCAGTCAAAGGTTGAACTTGATGATCTTGGAGATATTTTCCAACATAACTAATTCTGTGATTCTGTGATCTTCCAGTCTCTACACAGAGTTACAGCAATGTCCTCTTGAAGGTTGCCTTTTTAAACACAAAATTTTCTTGCAGAATAGTCAGCCCTTTGATAAGAAGCGTATGTATAGTGCTTAGCCGTAATAAGGACATCTTTTTTTCCCTGATAAACCATTATTTGCAAGCAATAATAACTATTAATTAAAGCTCATTGTGTATCAGAACCTAATGCATGCTAGGGTACCCACTGGAACATCACATTAATAGGTTAAAAATAGTTATGCAAGCTGCATCCTGATAAAGGAGTCCAGTTTTCTTTGCAAATGGTTTGCCCCAGGCACAGTATTAACGGAACAGGAAGACAAATCAGGCATTTCATCTCCCTGGCTACTCCTTGATCTGATGGGAACTGTTCCTTTTATCTAAATTACTTATTTTAAGGGTGCCTAATAATCCAATTACATTGCATCTAAAAACTCTGGCCTATCTTTCTAGGAAGAATGCCAAGAGTAGTAACTAGGAATTAATGACAACATTAGACCAGAGTAGTTTTCATTGATTGTCCCCAAATATTTCATGGAAGTTTCTGTGTTAATGTTGTTCATTCATTGCTCTAAAACAGGCTTTCCAATGGCATGTACAAAATCCTACCAGCCAGTTTAGCAGCTTACTGCACAAGCAAACCTTTGGTTTATATCCAAAAATGCTATTTAGTCTGCTCACATTGCAAGAAATACCCCAGATATTTTTTGACTGTAAGTCTTGTCTGCACTGATTGTGTCTCCCCTGGAACCTGGCACTCTGAGATACCAAATGGTTTCTCAATATTATGTTGAGACAGTGGTCTGCTACGGAACAGAGGGAAGAGTGCCAAATATTGAATCATCAGTGCTACTTTCCTTAGCACCTGGGATTTTCTTTGGAAAGTTCCCAACCAATTATTATGCAGGCCAGAATCTGCTTACCTTACGAGACCTGACGAGATCACGACCTGAAGAGACACAGATGGTAAGGCATCCCCACCATTATCAGCATCCACAAGAAAATGAACTACTTTTTGTTTAGATCTGCTTCCAAGAAAACTTAATATTTGATGGATACAATTAAGTTAAATAAGCCTAAATCCAGGACTAGATATGGAGCTATATTTGCAGTGCATAGACAATATATCTCAGTTATACACACATGACAATTGTAATATCTAGAATTTGTGTACAAATTTATGTAAAAAGGAGAGGGGTATATAACACTGTAACTCATTATTTGGTTGGCCATTAAGTATAGGAAAAATAAAAGATCAAAACAACTAAATAAAAAAAATTTAAAAACCCACAAAAATCAAAACCAAAACCAAACAACAAAAAGCCAAACAAACCCACAGTCCTACCAAATGAAAAAGCAGAACAAAACAAAGCAACTTTGTTGGAGAGTTTCCATACCATTCAAAGAACATGGAAAGAAGACTACGCATATATATATGTACACATCTATAAATATAAAATATATTAAAAACTGAAGACCTGAAAGAGTCATGGGAGTGATACAGGTCTCACTATCAGAAAAAAAAACCCTAAATCGCCCCTCTGAGACAACTGAACTAATAGTGAAGCCCACAGTAGTGATTCCACTCCAAAGGCAGAAAGAGATAAGAATAGATCCACACTAGGATAATATGGGAAGCCTAATCTCAGGGTCATAACAGTTATTCCCACTTTCTGACTCTGTGAATACCTTATCATTTTACAAAATGCAATAGCTCCCAAATGGAATTGTTTTCAACTATGAACTTACCAGGAGGTATTGCTATTAGATCTGCCAGAAATTTCAGCTGTCAAGGCTGAGACACTCGTGTTTCAAAACACATTATAGCTGATAAGTGATCATATTTGTCTGAGTGATAGGTGAGTCTAAAACAGGTCAAGGGGATTTCATATTCAGTTTAAATCTTCCAATCATTATACTATGAAATACAGAAAAAGAGGCTAAAAAAATCACTTCAATTTTGCATGTGATAGAACACTTTGTTAGAAAATGCTGGAATCAGTTGTTTAAACATGATTCTTGTTTAGTGTCCTGCAAATATGGATTCTTCGATGCTGCAGCAAAGAGAAAATTAAATCCAAAAAAAAAAAAAAGATATTTACAAAACTGAAGAATTAAAATATGCTACAAGTGAAATGTTACTGTCCAAGTTGCATATACATAAAGTCAAGGATTTATATCATCTGCCTCCTCTGGTTTTTTGAACTCCAGATATTCCTGTCTTTTCTGCCAGTTGTTGCTCTGCAGTCTTTTAATCTTTCCAAAATCTCTCTTGATTTTTCTTTTTTTGAAAGATCTATTTTTTCTTTCACAGAAGTCATTTTGTGATTCTTGTCTCCCTCCATATCAGAATGCCTTTCTCATATAGTTGAATTGCAGTGCTTTGGCTCAGACATGTTACAATCCTTTTCATTGATCACAACCCATGACCCTCATGGAACACCTGCAATTCATCTACAGCAACAAAAATGAGTCTGCCTTGATACTGTTTACCTGCCTCCTTTTTTCAGTAGCTTTATTGTGTTTCAGGGCTAGCATTTCAGCAACAGTGAAGCTTTGCTTATAATATACATATTTTTGTCTGGAATGTAGATGAAAGGAAAATCAGTCTGATTAATAAGCCATTGAGAAACGTTATCTTTCTGACTCACTTTAGGATAGGAGCAGCAAGTGTCTGAAGAAAGATGCTTTTTGTTTCTCTTGTGTGTTTTCCAGTACACAAAGAAATACAGAAAAGAATATAAGCTACCCAAAGGAAGAAAACACTCCCATAAAATGCTAAGACAGACTTGCTTGCATACCATTGTGTGATAGCCAGCATCTCAATCCTCTCTGCAATTATGATAACATTTTGCTTTACAAAACTGCTGCAATTAGCATATTTAAACATAGTCATTTCAAAGTATGCTGTTTAGCTCAAATTTATCAGCATTTTCATTGCATAAAATTTTGTCTTAATAATCCATGAAGGTCAAGCTATTAGCAAGACACACTCAAGCTCCCAAAAAAACATGCCTGAAGCATAGTGGAAAATTCATGACACTTAAGTGACTTGGCGATAATTCCTTTTCATCTCAACAGCCTTTAAAACTCTCCACATGAAAACAGCAATAGCCTTATGACATTTGCAGGGCAGTGTGTGTTCTGAACATTTACCTACTTGACTTTTTTTAACCTAAGGGTAATGTACAATGTCAGCATATTTGCAGAAGTTAAAGGCAGAAACAGAATTCAAAACTGTAATAATTTTTCATAAGAGCCTTTCAATATTTTCCAAAAAAACCACTACGTAGATGCACTAAATTTGCATTTGCACAGTATTTTCTGTGGATAGCCTGGATTTTTATAAATAGAAAAGAAAATCCATTTCAGTTTGTAAGTCCTTTTTTATGTCCCACACTATTATTTCTTACAAATATTTGTTCTGTTGACTTTCTGAAATTGTTTCTTAGAAGTCTGCCTGAGGCTGTGAACGTTATACATTAATTTATCTAAGAGGAGAAATTCTATCAACATTATTTTGACAATTTGAATTTCAATAGTAAGATCAGAAAATTAAATAATTTGACCACTAGGGTTCCCTGTTTTAATTTTTGCGATGTAAAACAAAAAAAAAAACTCCCCCCAAAACTCAACATTTTTATGTATACTCTTCTCCTACAAATACCATAATTGGGGACCGAATTGCTTTCAAATTTCACCTAGTCTTTGTTTAGGTTCATGTCCTGGGTATAAACTGCCTTTGCAATGCCTTTGGTGTTGGATTTAATGACACTTTTGAAATATTTCATCATGTTCTATTTATTGCCCTAATCTTGATCTCCCAGGGATGTCCATATTTTACTTTTAGTTTACATTTAATTCAGATTCATCTCAGATGTTTTGCTGAATACTGTGTGTACATTTTTTGTATCTTACTGATCCATCAGCTAAGCAAAATTCCTTGTCATTAGTGGAGTTAATGGGGCAAGCAAGTGTCCATTGTCTAATAACAGACGCAACCTGATGAAAAAGCACATGAAATAACATTTATTGGAGTTTAATCAAGAAAGGTGGGGGAGGTTTCTGCTGCACAAGTGAGTGTTAAGAATGACAGTAGTCAGTGCTAAGGGAGTAGAAAACAGGCAGCTGATGTCAATACTCAACCATTTAAAATAATTAAGACAGATGCTCATTACATGCTGTGTTACAAGTATCATAGAATCATTTAGGTCAGAAAGGACCTCTGAGATCATTGAGTCCAACCACTAACCTGACTCTGACAAGTTCATCAAATTTAAATACCTTTTCCCTTGCAACTTACTGATATTAACATGACTTCTAAGGGGAACAGGTTGGTATTACGTGAAGTTTTTGCTTTTGTTGAACCAATTTTAAGCTAAGCTTAGGAATGCACGACACTGGGGCCTAAATATTAATCATGGAATGGTTTCAGTTTTGAGCAGAGTCCTTTACTGAGGTGAATTTAGTTTATTACTTGATATAACATGTTTTCTACTGTGAATTTTACCATAGTAAGTGTAGCTGGTAAGCAGGAAGAGCTGCATTTTGACATAATAAATGTAGTGAACAGGGAAAATATTAGGTCACACAGCTTCATTATATTACCTACCCGTAGAAATTATTACCTCCTGTCCTGTCCATTATAGAGAGCAGTTTACATTCTTGACTACCTACTTACATGGATCAAGAAGATAAAATTTTATGTATTACTTCCAAAGCTAAAAATAATCATCCTAGAGCCCAAAAGAAACCAAAATTCAGCTATTTCAGCTCAGGCCATCATCTGTGCTCTACTTCTAGGGGTGCAAGGAAACAGGTTTTAGTTCAATGAAACCAAACAAAAAAAAATCTGACTCCAAATTATTATTTGTGTTCCTAGAGATCATTTATGATCATAATTTGTGTTTATTTGGTCATCAAATCCCTAAGTTTCCTTGGAGTTATAATGACCAAAGTCATAAGTCATTGTATTTTACATGCTTATATCTGTTTCTAAGTTTCTCTGTCCTTTGGTGCTTCATGCAGAGAGTTTGTGGGCCTGGATTGATGTCTTTTGCCTTTTAAATAGAGATGGCTGTTTGCTTAACTACAGCAAATTCTTTAATGCTAGAATTAATGAATAATATTTACGTAGTATATATCAACTCACAGAGGATTTTGAAAGAAGAAAAATCATTAAATTAACTGGCTTTCTTGTGCAAACTAATATCTTTGACTTTTTGTAATTCTGATAGATGATGATCGTCTCGTTTTTTCTAAATAACAAATTCCTAAAAAAGTTTCTAGATTAGAGCAGCAATCTACACTTACCTTTAGTGTACCCATCCTATTCTTCTATTTTGTACCTTATTAAGAATGAAAGCAAAGAAAAGCATAATATTTCTTTTCCAGTGAAGTAGTATTGCATAGCGAAGTATTTTATTATTTTGATGGTTAGGAAATATATTAGGAGACTTGCAAGTTAAAATGAAGAATCAAGTTACCAAGAACTAAAAGTGACTGTAAATTTTAAGTTCACATGAGTCATAAGCTTAGATTATTTGCCCAGTAGGAGTGAGCCTGATTAGCTTTCCCTCTGTCACATGACAAGTCTGTGTCTATGTGTACACATGGGTCTGGTTAGTGGAAGTCAAATTGCAATTTTTGGTGGGAATGTTAAACCTTGCAAGATGCAGTGCCCTACAACAAGAAGCTCGATTATAAGCCTTATTTCTACCACCAGCCTCTATGACTCCATATAAAACTCCAGAATTCTGATAAACTGTCATGGGGAAAAATGATAAAGTGATTTATACTCAATTTTGCTGGAAGGGAGGAATGCAGAGGCTGTCAGTCTGGGTCTTCAGAACAAATGAGTTACAGTTCATGAGGCAGCTCAATAAGGCTATCATTTCCCATCAGCTCCTATCACTGACAGCCACAGATTTACTGGATGGGGAAAGAGAAAATGGCTGAGTTTTTGTGCCAGGTGAGTCGCTGCTATTACTCCATCAACCAGACTTGTGAAGACAAGAGGCTACCATGAATATTTGATAGTAGCTTCTTCCCGTAAGTGCCTGTAGAAAGTAGCAAAGCTGTTCTTTCATTTGTATAAAAAAAACCTCTCCATTTCTCTGTTTGAATCCAGTTGAAAATGTCCATTTGTAAACCACTGAGGTTTTTGTGATTTATTTTGTGAGTGTGCATTTGTTTCATTCAGCAGTCTGTTTTGTGCCACATGCCTTATTTATAGCCCTTGCCGAATAAAACAAAAGAGTCCTCAATCTGCTGGGATTTCATACACAATGCATTTGTCACTATCCGTCTCACAAAATTGCAACACAAACACAGCCTCAGAGCCACCTGTGAATGCCCAGAGGAAAGAGGACTTTCATCTGCCACAACTACAAGTTGTTAGAAATATCTATGTTCCAGTTCCAGGCAGAAAAAGATTCAGGTCAGAGCTGAAGTACTTGCTCTGTATGTGCTCATGTTAAAATAGATCAGCATAGATGACTTCTGTAGTATCCCAGGTTTCTGTTGCACGGAACTTTCCTAGCAATTGTTGGTGTTCAAAAAGCTACTATGTATGTATGCTACCTGCATTTTTTATGGGGATGTTTGCTCAGTAGGATTTCTTAACAAAAATCCAGATTTGTTTTACTGATATTTACATGCTAAAATATTTAGCTTTTCTTTAATCTTAATTATCTGTTATGAATTTGGTCCTTAGATGTCAGCATTAAACATTCTCTTAGGCTGGACTGTTGTGCTACAAGGGTGAGATAACAGAATTATAGAATCATAGAGTATCCTGTGTTGGAAGGTACCCATCAGGATCCTCAAATCCAGCTCTCAGCTCTGCACAGCACCAACCCCAAGAGTCACACCATGTGCTTGAGAGCATTGGCCAAATACTTCTTGAACTAAGACAGGCTTGGTGCTGTGACCACTTCCCTAGGGAGCCTGTTCCAATCCCTAGTGACCCTTTGGGTGAAGAACCTTTTCCTAATATCCAGCCTAAACCTCCCCTGACACAACTTCAGGCCATTCCCTTGGGTCCTCTCTCTGGTCACCAGAGAGAAGAGATCAGTGTCTGTCCCTCCTCTTTCCCTCATGAGGAAGTTGTAGAATGTGATGAGGCCTCCCCTCAGTCTCATCTTTTCCAGGCTGAGCAGACCAAGTGACCTCAGCCTCTCCCCAAATGGCTTCCCCTCTAGACCCTTCCCCATCCTCATGGCCTTCCTTTGGATGGTCTCTAATAGTTTAATGTCTTTTTTATATTGTGGTGCCGAAAACTTGCAGGTATTATTGACAGGCTGCTTTTTAAGATAGAAATATACTCCCAAAAGAGACTTTAATAAGACAGTTAGGAACATGGCTGTGATGTTCTCGCTCACACTGATTTGTCTTGTTTACCCAATTCTATGTGCAAGTCTGTGTTGTGAATCAAACATTGCTATACCTGTATCAGTCAACAGAACTATACCTCTATCCCTTAGTTATCTATAGAAATAAGATAGTCTTTGCTTGTGTCCGTTGCTTAGACAAAATATTTTTAAAGTACCTGACCAGTTACAGAATCTTCTTCCATCATATGCCCACTGAAAATAAGAGTTGTAGAGTGCACACACACACGCACACACACACACACACACAAAAGTCAAAGTATTATCAAATATATCTTTCATTATGTGTTTGTTCTGGCTGATATGGTGTTTCATTTTACAATCTAAGAAGACCAGGGCTATCCAGGCATTACAGGTATGACTAACCTAGTGCTAAAAGTGTTGATGATGAAAGATTTTATTTGATTTATTTTTATCTTGCTATGAGGACTTAGAATAACATTAAACCTTTCTATATTTATGGAAAAGTACAGATAACACAAATATTGTTAATATTAAAATGATGATTTCTTACCTGAATTTTTAAACTACTGCTCACAGTTTTGTTTTGTTATTTTCCCATGTGCTCGAGCCTTTCCTGTCATTGCTAATAGGTACCATTTCTTTTTTCAAATACTGCTCTGCTTTCATTTGCTTTAATGACTGAAAGCTGTGTACCAGTTCTATCTTTAATCTTTTTCTCTTAAGCTTCGAGAATCTCAGTAAATACACTTTCGAAAATAGAAAAAAATTCAAAGTCAGATCAGATTAACGGGTTTGTCATTTCACAGACCATTTTTCATCCAGGAATAATAAACACAAAGAAATATTTTCTGATTTGTATTCCTCTCTCCTGGAGCTGGAGAAGACTGAAAACCAAAGCGTGTCATAAATGGATCAAACTCTGTGTAGACAGAATAAGGAAAGTACGGAGTGGTTACAGTCACAGAGTCCTCATGTTTCATATCAGTCATCTGCCATCTGTCATCTTAAACTCTAGAGAACATAGAGGAATACACATGAATCTAGTCTTAAGAAATCCTAACAAACGCATCACCACATGTTTTTACACTCTTTTTGTTTCTTCATTTAGCTGAACACGGGAGATAGTGATCCTATGGCAGAGCCTCAAAATCCTCTATGCAAGGAGCAGGAACTCATAGGAATTCCTGCATCACTTCAGATTTTTTCTTCTTTATGTTCACATAGCTGACCATAAAAGGGATAGCAAACTAGGACACCAAGGCTCCATGGCTATTATCTCACTGCAACTTATCTCTTATCATCTCTTCCCTACTCCCATCCAGTGACTGAAGCACAGAGCATGAACTGGAAGAACTGCATTTTTTTCAGAATATCAGATGATTTTTCACATTCTGGAACATCCTGTATCTCTGTGTGTGAATATTATGGCAGAAAGGCAAGGCAAGGAAGTGGGAAAGGGGATGAGGAAAGAAGGTGAGAATGGAAAAAGCAGGAAGAAAGAACAGGAAGGGGAAAGGTGAAAAGAGAAGGGGAAATGCGAAGAGAAAACCATACATGTCAGGCTTCTCAACTAGCAGACTGTCCAGGAAGAATCTTTAATTCTAACTTGAGTTGAGGTTATTGTTCTGGAGTGATTTCTCCTGGAATTTCATTTAAATATCAGATTTATTTTTATTTCTTGTAGCCTGAGATATGAAGCATGAAATAGAAATCATAGATTTATGAAGATTTAAAAAATTTGAGGTGGCATAAATTTGTTATTTGAGCCAAGATTTTGTCTAATTTTATCCTGTTTTCCACTTCCCTAAAAAAGTGTCCATCTTGACTGAGAGTGCTGGTGAAGTATTTTCCCATCTTGCCTAATTATAACTATCAAAAAAATCTGATACATTGTTCTGAAATGTTCTGACTCAGCATTTAAATTTAAAGAATCTTCTCAAATATTCTTTAAAAAGCTCTGATGGCAGCTGGTACACCTTTAGTTTTTGTCATGTTTCCTAAATGAACTGTATCCTTTTTGAGATTCTGGATCCCAAATGGGATTCAAGATCTGCAACGCAAGATTAAATAAACTTTCAGTTTTAGTCCACAGTTCACATTTAAAAGATATTTGTGTCACAGAACTGCTATGAAAGCTGGCAAGACTAACAGCAGAAGAAAACCAGAACTGAGATAATCGGGCAGGATGAATGTATAGCTGAAGAGTACCACATGGGCACTTTCCACATTGCCTGCCTGAGTGGCTTCCCACGATTTCTGGCACTGGTTCTAGTATTTTTTTTAATATCCTGTTGTATGACAATCTTATACTTTGCCTCTGATTTTGCACTCCCAAGGATAAAAGCTCCCAAATATGTGGGGTTTTCACCAGAGGGTTTGAAGTCAGTGCAACAATACCCTGCCTTCTGTACTTGCATCAGCCTTCTGTACAATTATTACATATTAAAGTTATCTTCAGGAAGAAGAAAATATCTCGTGAATCCCTCAGTTACAGTACTGTGGTGAATATGTGCATGATTATATGACATTATCTCCATTTTATTTTCTAGTAAAACTTCAGGAGCTGTTACAGGTAGAGAGCCTGTGGAAAAAAGATAAGAACTTACCAGAAGGTATTAATTGCTGTCACAGTTATTCATGGATTAATTATATAAATTCTGCTGTAAAACTGGGCTTGTAAGACTGCAGCTGCTGAGCCATTTTCAATCTCTATACTGTTGTACAGCTAGTGATCGGTGAATCTATCACCAAATTGCTTCACTTTTCTCACATCAATTAACATGAGAGTCCTTTACAGGGTGAGAAAGTGTGTATCTTGCTCAGGGACCAAATAATTTACTTTCTGGTAGTTGAATCACTGCTCAGATTTCTTTATTATATTCTCTGTTTTCCAGTAATAGAGTGCTGTTTACAGCAATTCGAGGTGTAACGTCAATTTCCCCATTTCTTGAAGTAAAATCATAATGGATAATATGTAAAGAAAATTGGATACAATGCGTGGCCCAGCTAGATGAGAACCACAGTAGGCATGATGTTGCTTTATTTATTTGAGCCTTAATAATCTAGATTTTCCAGAAGTGTTCAAGAATTAGAATAAACTCAACTGTGAAGAAAGACTGATTTATAATAAAGTTGAGGAAATCCTTAGAGCCTACCATCCTGGTACCAGCAGAAGCCTTAAATGTTAATTATCTAATGTTTATTAGATTATCTAATTTATTATCTAATGTTTATCTATGTTTATTCTGTTAACTTAAAAAGGGCCTATAAAAGTTACTTTCTTTTAATACATAAGAAAAAACTTAAAATAATGCCACAGTTAACAACTGATAAACTGACTCTTCATTTAGCACAGTAGCACTGGGGTTACAGGATGACATGGCAGTCACCTGCCATGGGGGATATTTCAGATTTTCCTTCTGTCCTGGGAAAGTCAACCCTGAACCTCCAGCTACACTAGAAAGTGATTTGGCATCAATATTCTTTTTTGTAGTAGTAATACTCTTTATCCTTCAAGCATAACCTGTTATATGCCATAGAATTCTTGACCATTTAGACTTAAGAGAATGAAGGTATTGCCCTATGCTTCAGAACATGAGGACCAAGAGTGTCAGATGCCGATGCCCACAGGGATCTGAGGAGCATGGTCTCCTTCCTTATCTTGAAAAGCCTTAGTAGAAATTGGCAGTTCTATATGAAATACCTTGATTTTTTCAAATTGATGTTTGCCGGTGGCAAGCATTTCATTTGGTGAATTTGCATCCAACTTCCCTTTAAAAGATGTTGAGAAAAATCTGACAAGCAACCAAATTAATGTCAAACTTCTTTTGTAAATGGATATCTGTCACTTCTGTTGGCAAAAAGAACTAATGATTTGATTGTCACATAGAATTTGTAGCAATCCAGTTCCAACAAGCCGGAAAATTCACTGACATGCAAGATTTCTTCATCTGCCTAAACATACAGATGTATTGACAAATCATTGATGCATATTAAATACCATTATTTTGATTTGCCCAAAATATGCATTTAAAAATAAAGAGTGATTGAGGATCCCCCTTGTTCCACTAAATGACAGTCACTAGACACATCTTTTAATTCTCCACTGACTGGTTGGTATTTAGCATGACTGATTTCCTTCCCACTTGTACCTAGAAATAAATCTTTAACCTTAACCAAACTACTCTTTTGAGAATCATTTTTAAGCTTAAAGTCTTAATCACTTTGATTTCAACAGTACCATAGTACTTCTGCACATGCTTGGCCATGTTAATATGGACTATCAAGTCTATTGAAGATCTTACCTGAAACAGTCATAATTGTTCTTGCTTGTAGCTCCTAACTATTTTTAGAAAAAACCTTTTGGTCTTTATCAATGGAGTCAGGGGTTCTTTAGTAATTATGACTAGTCCTTCTTAGAAAGCTTGCTATGCACAGTGTATACTACCAGAGCTGTTAAGGACACAGATTTTCAATGCTTTCATAAATACTACATTATTAATAGTTTGTTTTACTGGAAATATAATAAGAACACTAGGAATCTTTTCAGTTGAAAATTTTGTTTCCTTATTCAACTTTTAAATTTCATGTCAATGATTTCCAGTAGAAAATGTCAGCTGCATTTCAAAACAACTAAAAATAAAAATATTTTTATTTCTGTCTAAAGCAAGCTTCCCTGAGTCTGCAAATGTTCTCATGGAACAGTTTTATCATAGCAAATGAGTATCTTTGTAACACAAAATGTTTCCAAAATCTTGGTATATTTTTAATTGCCTATGTGTATTTCTGACTGTGTTGTGGCATTCTGTGAAGTTCCCCCACCTTTCCCTGAGCTTTTGATGATCTTTTTATATTTTATTTAGGCTTTATTGTACTACACTGTGAACAAATGAGCAAAGTAGAATTACACTCTTACTTACACTAAATTAATTCTGTGCACTTTGTACTGATATTTAACTGCTGACTTTGCAGCAAATTATTTGTGTCATTATGCTAAATGTATGTAGTTTCTTTGTGTACTTTTATTTTCATCGTGGCTTTAGTAAGCTTTTCTACCTTTACTAGTTTCTCTTTCTTTAGCTTTGCTTTTCTATCTTGAATCATCATACTTCTAAAAAATTGTACCTACCTTTCACTATAAGTCATTCATTCACTTTCTTATGATTATTATTCTAGACATTTCACTTTTCTTAATTCATGACACTTTCCTCATTAAAGGATAAAACTTGACTACTAATAGTTGACAAGACAATTAATGTAGTGCTTTTTGGGAAGATAAACTCTGCTTGTTTAATATGCTTGGCTTGTAGTAGTTGGAATTTTATTTCTCTGATTACATTGGTAGTGGAAGAAAAAATAGTATTAAATCTTAAGTGTAATGTCAGATTTTACTTATCTTTTTGTTATCTGTATCTGGCTCTGTCCCTTATATAACAAAAAAAACCACAAACCTCAGTTAAGTGCATACTATTGGACTGTGTTAAATTTTTAGGGTTTGGGATTTTTCCTTTTAGTGTGATATAAGCTAGGTGGTCTGGTTGCTCAGCTTACTATTCTCTGACTCACATAGCAGGCTATTGACTGTAATGCTATGAATTTTCATCCCAGTACTTACAGATTATGTTAAAAGTGGTATAAAATGGTCTTGTCTGCTCAGAGGAGACCCAAGTGTTATTTTTTTCCCATACAAGAATCAAACAGAAGCTCAAATAAAACTTGTCCTTTTTTATTGTCTTGATTCATATTACTTTCCTTCCCAGTGGGATGGAATAATTAATTTTGTTCCTTTCTTTAAAGGAGAAAATTGTTTTGATTTCCCAGTTGGAAATGAAGACCTCCACTAATGCTTGTATGGGGCTGTTCTGAGAAACCTATTTTCCTGTTTTGATTTGACTTCGGGGAAAGGTGTCAGATTTCCAAGATTTATTGCAGTGCCCTTGAAATCAGAATCTGGATCATCCTGTTTTTTAGAACTGGGTGACTTCAACTCATGGAGTCACAGTATCTCAGAAGAGGTGAAGTTAGGAGGGAACTCTGGAAATCCTCTAGTCCCCACTTCCCACACACCATACTCACCCTCCCCATTCAGGCAGGGTCAGCTCTAGCAAGTTGTCCTGGATGGTGCTATTCCTGATTCCCCCCAGGACACAGTTGGCCCTCCTGGCTGCCAGGGTGTTGCTGACTCAGCAACTGTTGCTGATTCAGCTTTACATTGACCAGGACCCCCAGGAGCCTTTCTGTGGCCCTGCTTTCCAGCATCTCACTCCCTATTGTGTCTTTACATTCAGGGTTACCCCTTTCCAGGTGCAGAATCCTTCATTTCCCATTGTTGAACTTTGTAGTTCAGGTCCATTGCTTCTTGTTCTTTCACTTGGTCCTACAGAGGAGAGTCTGGCTCTCTCATCTTTACTCCTTTCCATCAGATTCCTTACTTGGTTGATGAGAAGTTTGTTTGTCCTCCCTCATTTCTCAGGACTGTTGTGGGGAGGATGGGTCTCCACAAGTGCCTAAACTCATCTGGCACCATGAATCAGATTTTAGACAATAGTTAATGCATTGTGGCTAGTTTAGAGGCGCCAGTCTCATAACGAAGGCAGTGCCTTTTGGAAAGACTGGAAAGAAAACGGTAACACGAATCCTTTTATCTGAAACTTAAGCAGGTTATAAATATTCTTAGTGTGTCATTGCTCTGTAACGCAGAAATTATAAGCATTAGTAGAAAGTAGATTTAAAGAAACTGTGATAGCATCTGCTTGTACTTAACTCATTCTAAACCACCAGTATTAAGTGCCTGTTCTTTAAATTCAGTTTCAAATCACAAACTCAAAAACATGCCCTGAGCTTAAGAGACTGGAAGTTCTCTTAAAAGTAGGTCACAGAAAAAAGGATCTGAATCATTAAATGATTCTATCCATATCAGAAGAGCAAAATCAGAAACTTTTTATATACTTTTCCAGACTTTTAAGCACTGAAACCTGAAGCTGAATTTTAGTTAACTGAAAATACCTTTGAAATTTGGAGTAAAGAAAAAAAATCTGTCAGCAAAAATATACGAATCTTTGATGAACTCATCTCTCAATCCCAATTGTATTCCACACTCAATGCATACATAGACTTATAGGATTTTTACACAAATATTAAGGGAGTAATAGAAATATTAATTTCTTTTATTCCACTGAGTCCAATACTTCAAATGCTGAATATTGTGATGCATATTTAGGACAAAGCATTTTATCAAAAAATATTAATCTGGATGAGAAAATAAGATGAGAGATATATTAATAGAGATAGAATGGTTTTCGTGATGGGAAATGTTTTGGAGAAAACATTGGAGGTTTGCTAACAGAGAAGAAGAGAATGGGGAATGTATGGCAGGATGAAGAAATAATTGCTCAAATATGTTAAAAGTTGTTTTTATAGAACACAGTGTTCGAGAAAATAAAATATTTATGCTATATATTTGCTAATTTGCTAATTTCCATAATTTCATTCAGGTTTTTGCCTAATGTAAAGGTATTTATAGCAAAAAGTTTTTTAAAATTTAATCTTCTTGCACTTTTTAGCAAAATCACTGTATTTCTTAAATGGCCTTTTGGTGTTTATGAACTTCAGGTGTGTAAGTTTCAAATTGCTTGAGGATTGGAAATCTACCACTTAGGAGCACAATGTAGAGCTCATAGTGATGCATGAAAAATAGATGTAGCCCAGCTGTGCAGCAATACAGAAGGCTTCTAAAATATGTCAGCAAAACCGTCAGTGAAAAAGCCAGTTAAAATCATTATAAACTCAATGCAACCTGAATTTTTCTGTGCAGTAGTTTTACTGGGATTTTTCAAGTTCCCTGTACATAGGTATATTCATTGAAATAAAATTCAGTTATGTTCAAAAATAGAACAAGAAATGTCTGGAGTTTTCCACAAATTATAGCAAGTATCTTCCTTTATGTAGACAAATTCTTTTCATTAACACATATGCAATCTAAAGGTTTTGGGAAACAATGCTCTCTATTCTTTTTACCATTTTGCTGCTGCTTGACTTTGGGAAAATCAGTTAACACTTTGGACACAAATTTTGAAGAAAAGGTCTCTTAAGTTTGGATACTGCGCATTAGAGTGCTGGTGACATGTTTTTGGAACTATTGAATATACCTGGTTATTGTAGTATCATTTTTATTTCAATGGATAATTTTGACATAAACAATCTATTTTCTAAAATTCATAGAGGAATGTTTCATCCTCACAGTGGAAGACTTGAAATACGGCTTTTAGAAACATTTTGTTTGGTTGAAAATTGGGAAATATTTCCAAGGAATAATTTAATGGATACATTTAATGTATATGTTTTCTTAAAGGAAATTATTTTTCCAATTAGAAAGGTTTGGGGCATTTTTGGTTTTTTGCCATGTCTGTGCTTTGATCAGTCCAGAAATGCTTGGTCTTTCTTGGCTAGGTTTTTCTCTCACATGGAGGGAAGTTTATACTTGGATGTTTTCAAAATTCTTACGTATTTCAGAATGCTGTTTGCTACATGGGCTGTTTTTAAGGCAAGAAAAAGTGGATATAATGCAGAGATGCAAACACATTCCCTACCTCTTCATCTTTCTTAGCACAGATTCAGATAGAGTTATACTCAAATGAAAACTCACAGTGTAGTAGAAAGTCTAGTCAGCCATACTTGTGGCAAATAATGTCTAAGACTGTGCCAAAATTAATTGTGTATGTAAATGAGAATGCTGTAATAATGGTCTAGTAGATGGAGCACTGGCATGTCACATCTATGGTCATTTAAATCTAACCTGAGGTTTTAACCACAATTAGAAGAGTGGTTTAGGGTTATTACCTGTTAGACAGTAGTCCCCCATTATCCTTAATAAAGAGAACATGATTTATCACAATTAGGCTTAATTGGTAATTCTCAGTCTGTGTTCAGCAGAGGATCAGGACTGAGACAGCATGGACAATCACTTTATTCCTTTCATCCTCAAAGGTGATTTTCCTCAGGTCATTTCCAAGCTCAGCAATAAATAGTATGAGGATCTCATTAAAAAAAACCTGAATCAGTATCTGTCACACATTTCATTCTTCCTCAAGTATAGGCATTCTAGGCAGTTCATTTAGGTGACATGACACGTAAAGCAGAAGATATCTCAAAGTGTATTACATTAGATATGCAGAAATTGAAAAAATATGCTTTACATTGCTTGCACTCATGACTAAGATTATATTGGTGTGTGCTGCCGAATACTATGATGGCAAATCTTTATATGTTTAGAGAGAGTAAATAACAGCTTACACTATCTTGAATTTTGCAAACTCACCTGTCCCCCACTCAGACTATATTTCTTGAAAAGCTGTAACCCCATTCAAGCTTTTTCCTCTCTTCTGGAATGTTTGATATCTTATTCCACTGCTGCTAAAAGTGTTACAAAACTGCAACTTATGTGTAAACATTTCAACTGCCTTCAGTATATTTGATTGTTTCAGGGGACATCCTTCCTTATCAGCTTTCTTTTTTGTAACAAATGACCCAGCACTGCCAAATGCAAAATGTTCCTGGGCAAAAAAAAATCTCTGGCACACATCTGTCTGCCATATTGCAGTGGCTTCATGGGAATAAGGGTAAATGTAGGAAAATTGACAAATCTAGGTTTTGTTCTTTTTATGTATGTAGTTTCTGTTTCTCAAAATCCTACTAAATATTGTAGTTCTAGATCAGTGTTAGGGTGAAATATGAAAGCATGGCTCTGTTTCAGAACTAATTTTTAAAAATGTAAATTCCTGGCCTAGTCTGTGATTTGTTCAGGTTGGACTAATCTAAAAGTCAATTATATTCCTGAGAATATGACATTAAGTGTAGAAAATTATCTTTCTATTACTTGAAATATGGTAATTACTGTCTTCTAGAAAAATTAACATAAATTGACTTCATGATATTACTGAATTTGGTATTCAAGATGCCTATGAATAGTGGCAATATGGTATGAGGAACAAGAAAATCTGTCAGCCTTCCCTTATAGTGTTCCCTCTTGAGCAAAAGCAAAATCTGAGAATGTTTTTTATCCAAATTGTAGGGTGTTGTGTTTTGGTTTTTCAAAAGCAATGAATGACCAGAACAGAGCTGAAGAGTTTGTGGGGCATTTTGTTCTTGAAGGACACATTGAGAAGTTGTCATTTCTTTTTGGGATTAGACACAGTATTCACTTGCAGGAGCTGTTCTCACCAACAATCCATTTCCATTATGCCAGCATCACCTCTTTCAGCCTCTGTAAGGACACTTGTTTAGCATCAGAAACTTATACTCAGGACCTAGGAAAAGTGAAAATAGATGCAGATGTGGCGAATGTAGTCACATTTTAATAAGCACTATTCACGCCAGAATGTATTGTTTTGTAAATTTATGGAATGAGAAAGGAATAATCTCCCTCGAGGCACGTGAATGCAACATAGTGAATTGTCTGAAGAAATTCATATAATGAAGAACCTATATTTTACTCATTCACTTGAGATATAAGATCTGTGTCTTGAAAGGTGCTGGTTTTGACCTATAAGCAAAGGAGAATTTAAACAGCCTCTTCAGTGCAGTAACAATGCAATACATTTATACAGCATCTTCCCTGAAAGAGTCGCAAGGGGCCTATCTGTGATCTTTCAACATGTCAAGCATACTGGATCTGACTAATTTCTTATGTGCTGAAAGGAAAAATGGATGTTGTTTAGGTCTCCTAGACAACTGACTATGCTTCAAAAGTAAATGATACAATAGGTATTTATCTGATTCAAATCTAGAATTCAATTTGGGAGCGAAACAACATGAGCATCTGGCATTGTTTTCCTGGGCTGCTTCAGACAGACAAATAAAACTCAGCCAGGTTTCAGTACTATTCAGTTCAAATTAATTTTTTTTTTAATAGATATCTAGACAGAAGTATTTCTTCTCCATTTTCCTTATAAGAAAAAATAATCCATTAATATTAATGTTTTGGTCTTTCCTATAACATAACAGTTATTTTTCCCTATGCAAGATATGTTTTCCAAATGGCCAAAAGCTTACTATAAACCAACTAATGAAGTATTTATTTGTAGCTCTTTAAATATTATTTTCCAACAAAATATATTATTCCTTTTTTAGACTTATATTTCTGCTAATGGATAGTTTAACTTTGCCAAGAAATGTCTGCTGTCCTCAACTGCCAACTCAGGTACCACAGTAAAATGAATTAGATTGAAATTTTTGTAACTGCCTACAGAAAGGGGAATATTCTTCAGAGAAATTAAAAAAGAAGTAATTAAATCAGTAGTCCTTTCCTATATACTGATGACTACATCTTTAAAACCACAATTATGAAACAACCTCAATGCAATTTCTAGCATATATGTTATCATGTATAAACTTTTTTTGCAGTCTTGATTTGAGTAAAACCACATGGATTGAATAACTAAATGAACTGATTTTCAGGCACATCAGTTTTCAGGTGAAAATCCAACTAGCTGAGCCATATTTAGCTTAACTTTTTCCCAGGATGCTTCTTGAGGAATAATGGGAGGAAAAAGAATGAAAATACTCTAAATTATAAGCAGTGCAGACAATCCTTCAATACTACTTTATACTAAAGAAATAAACTTTCTGCATGAATTGTTGAATTTTGGCAATGCAAAATCATTCAGAGGCTTCACTCTGCCTATTAAATAATGCTAAAGTAACTCTAAAAATATTGGTTTCTATGAAAATTAATGATTGAGGTCCCTCAGATTAAGACAAGCATTTTATAATTTACCTCCCAAGTAACATTTCTTTTTCTCTATCAGGAGAAATGAAGAGTTTTCTTCTTAATTCATTCACTGTTTTTAAAATTTATCATAGCCAGGACCTCTAAAGTTTAAATATATTAATTTAAGAATCCATAAATTTAAATTACACCTTTATAAAGTTAGATGGACTTGCCCAGTAACTTTCAATTTAAAATACCAAATGTGAATATAAAGGTAGATATGCTGTTTTGTAAATAAAAATGTTACACAGACAATTTATCAAGTAATCTGAATAGAAAACAGACCTCTTTTTACTGCCAGTTTTTCTCTCATTTATTTTCAGAAGCAAATACTTGCCATATTTACGTCTGAGAAAATTCTGATGCAAAATAATTAGATAATTGTAATTAACAGGTATCTTTTTTCTCTCATTTAAAGACTTGACATATCTTTCTAGAGCAGCTGTTTGGCTGTCAAAATTGGCCATGTAGCTTTTCCTGTTAAGAAGTGTTTGTAGGAATTTTTTACTGCTGAAAATAGTCTGCAAGTTTTTTCAGCTGTTTCCTCTCAATATTAACGGCACTAAAATTATCCATGGGAAATAAATGTAAATTATTTGGTTTATATAATTTTAATTGAAAAGTATGTGCACTTTAAGATGAGAAATTAAAGATAAAGTCAGAATAAGAGATAAAATTTAAGCCAAGTAATCTTCCAACTATAAATTGCTAGTAAATTTTTAGATGAGATTGCTTTAAGATATACATATAAAATGGGCATTTTTTCTTCCCTCATACCAGTGTTCATAGTAGTGTAATTCTGTGGTGTTTGAAGGTTTTTTATAAAATCATATCTCAAGCTTCTGTACTGTAAACCCCTAACATGGTGATAAGAAAGAACATGTATCCTCAGTGGGACTCCCTCCTGGAATTCTGATATGGGACTGTATTTGCATGGGAAGGGATGGGGAAGGGTAGGATGTAGGATCAGTGTCTAAATAAGAACACAGTCAGTTAAAGATTGCAAACTCAGGTCACTGACAGCTGCCCCCACCTGTTACGATCTGATTATTAAATATACCTTGGCCTGAATTAGGGTGCAAAAAAAACCATATGCTGAAGTCAATAGTACGGATTTTATTTAACAGTAAATGTGAGGTAGAGAGACAGAAAAAAATAGGAAAATAAAGCATCCTGGGGGGTGGAGGAGGGAGAGAGGGATAGAGAGAGAGAGATATATATAGAGAGAGAGAGAGATGGAGAGGGCAAGCAGAAGATAGGTACCTCCCGTGGATCCTATGGCATCCTGGTGGTTCTCCTTCATCCCGGTTTTCTCAATGCTGGGGGTCCCAGAGTTGTTCTTCTGGAGGTACTAGCTTTATACAGTTCAAGTTCTGGGTATCCACGGGGTAGTCAAAGATGTTCCTACAACTTGGGCTCACATGGGTGTGGGCACTTGTTTCCTTTCTCACAGACTGCTGAGTCGGAATTTTTGTCCGATGTGGTAACCAAATCTTCACCTCCATTGGGCCAGGAATTAGCACCTTCCTGATGTTGCCATCTGTGCTCATCTCAAGTTTCTGCTGTGGTGGCTTATCTTATAGATCCTTCTGTGGTTTTGACAGTGCTTTGAGACAGGCAACTGCATGTTTTATGTCCTTACACCACCCTATGGGAGAGCTGTTGCCTGACCTGGACTGCAAAAATGCTCAGCATGCTTCTGCAGTTTCCAAGTTTCACAGCTGTGTGTCAGAGGCTCTTCATGCACAAGAGCAGATCAGTCTGTAGCCTACTAGAGCTGAAAACTGGAAGAATGCACCAGAGAACGACTGGACATATGTGTGCACATGTTCTCCTCTGAAGCTTCTGAAAGTGGTCTATGTCTCAAAAGAGACACCAGATGCTCTTGCAGTTGAGTGTTGTATGGATGGAAAGAATTTGTTTTCACTCTCTGGAGACTGAGAGCTCATAGCTATAATGTATATTTAGTTGCCCAAATGCTATTAAAGGCTTTGTCAAGGTAAAAGGCTTTGCAGTAGCACAGTCTTCATCTCCTATTGGCACAACTTAAATTGTGTCAGGTTATACTTAATGACAGACTGTTAGAAGAACTTCAGAGTACACATGGTTTAAATACTGACATTTGGCCACAGATGCCACGGTGAGATCCCAAATTGCCACTGCAAATAGCTAGAGTATTAACGGGGAATTAAATCTCTATACCAGTAAAAAAGGAGAGAGCATCTTCTTTTATGCTTCCCTGCCCTGTCTGAACTGCTTCTCTTTTATAGTGGCTGCATTTCTGCCAACTGCCTCTTCTTTCTGGTGAGGAACTATAAAATCAAACTGTCCTTGCCATTTAGGAGAGATGTTGACAGGAGGTAGATGCAGTGATCCCTTGCATGCTTATGGCATCAATTCTTTCCCATCAGCATCACATATGAATAAGTGACTAACTGCCAAACGCCATTCTCTGGAATGGAGGCATTTAGACAGAGCTGGAGAGTCTAGTCTGGATCCCTAAAACAACAAAAATCGAGGTCTCATCTCTGCATGAGAATGAGCTTAAATAGTATTAAACCTGAGTTTATTACTAAACAAAGTAAATGGGCTTGAATAAAGCACTAAAATTAATGTTTACACTTTACAGATGAACTTCTGTCACAGGTCTTCCCATCCCTAAGTAAAACAGATCATAATGTGTAGACCAGATAAATACTATCTCCCAAGTGAAAGCTGTGTTTTCTCAGTGTTAAATTTGGGTGTGATGTGTGTATATAACTGTAATGCTTGGCACACCAAGCAAGTGGCCAAAATTCTGCAGGTGTCAGTATGTGGAATATACAATGATGGTTGATCAAAACAGCTGAGAGCTCCTGAAACACACAGATGGTGAAGCAGCACCTGAGTTCTTCAGGCAATTGTACTTTAAATGCTGTATTATGTTTTCACATTAATAATAAACTGTTTTGCCTGAATGAGAGTAATGTGAATTATTATAATAGTCGAAAGGTTGTATTGTGATGTAGGTACAGTTTCCATGGAAGTCCTTGAAGCTAGCATGGTATTTACTAGGAATTATTGGACAGCATGTGCCAGACAGTGCTATGTAGCCATTAGGCACTTCAAACAACACTGCAGAGACAGCTATTGGGGGAAAAAATTGACAGTATCATTGGGCCCTGGAAAGTGAAATGATGGGTGTCCACTGGAAGCAAATTCACTCTCCTTACAGTGATTTGTGTGGCTTCTGTTTCTAAATACAGCATTGCAAGGCGTCAAAACTAAAACTCCTCCCTGTTCTCACTTTCTATGTAGCCTGTGTTGCCTCTTAAACAGCTGTAACTTTTCAGTGAAGGCAGAAACAACTTCTTAGAAGATGGGCTTTAGACATAAAAATGGCAAACATTTCACACTGTGTAGAGGTGAGATATGTTACAAGTAATCTTGGAAGAAATGCAGTAGTGGGCAGAGTGCAGGTGAAGTGTTCAGAGCTGCATGTATAATTCACACTTAGTGTGGTGGATGCTATAAAAAAACCAATGCATAAACTCGAAGGCAGATGGAATTCATTACATATCTCTGCTGTTTGTCACCTGGATATCACCAGTATGTATAGAATGCATCTGTATAACTTCATCTGATTTTCCTTCCAGAAACAAATGCTAAATGCATATTAATTTCTGTACACAGAACTAGAAGAGTTTAGTGTAAAATATGCCTAGGATGCTGGGAGATTTTAATGGGAGATGACTTCCACAGCCAGAACAAAATGCATCTTTTCCAATATCATGCTTACACCTCATCAAGAGACCTGTCACATCAGTGTTTCATTTTGGGTAGCTCATTCTGTTGAAATGAGCTTACTTACTAAACCTGTAATAAAAAAATTACAAGACAACAAAACCTATTAATAGTAGCAATCATTATCACATCCTAATTAAATATATTATGCTTAATTTCCATAGCTAGGCCAAATGCTGATTTCTGACAGGTAAATATTCTGATTTTGCCATTTGATTAACATCTGCAGTGGAGTTCTAAAAGAATGAGGAATGATTGAGGCATCTATGTATGTTCTTGCTATGGTAAATAAAAAGTGACCTTCGGGCCTTTGATATGATATTGAAAAATGATCTATTAAAGGGGAACAGTAGGAATTCGAATTGCAATAGAGAATTTTCAGTTTTCTGAGAAGCACCTTCCTGCTAGTTTAAATTGTAAACATCTGAAAATCCAGTGTAAATTGATGTTGTATTTACTGTGTAGCAGTCACTTTAATATGCTTGCCTTGAAACCTCAAAAGTAAACTCCAGTGTATTAATCCTATGGCTTCAGAAAAGCAGGGAGAAAAATAACCATTGATGCTTATAAATATGAACCCTGCAGAGTATAAGTAAAAGAAATTTATAGAGAAAACCTTGAACAATTCCTACCGCAACATCAGCCCAGTTTCATTCTGAGCTGTTGAGGCAGAAATGTGAGAAAATGAAGTGACTGAAGCCTGTCAGAAAAGAAAAACAGCTAGTGGAGTGATGATATGAATCCACAGACAGAAGCATTGAATCCACTATCTTCACTGCATTGATTAAAGACTGTTCTTATTCAGGTGAATTGGAACCTTCACAGAAGCCATGGTGGAGATGGGTACAATAAAATGTTATTTGTTGTTTGTAACTCAGTAGGACTCTGAAGTAAGGAATGGAATTCTTTTTTTTGCTTCAACTGGGTTATATTAGATGGCTTATGGGAAGAAATATAGATCATGAATGTTTCTTCCAATAAAAACCTTGGTTTATAGAGCATGTTAAAAATCAGATTAGACAACATCTAAGGCTAAACTTTCCAAATATAGCTCTACCTTGTTTGTATAACTTGTATCTTGAGTTCATCCAGTTTGCATAAAACAGTGCATCACATTTAGCCTCATTTGAAGATTAAGCTGAACCTCAAAACCACCACAGATTTCAGCACACTTTGGTCTCTCCTGATCCAAATCTATACAGACATTCCATTCCAGTTATGACAGAAAACAGTCCTTTTTCATGACAAAACAAAAAAAAATCAAAATTTGTTCAGGATTTTAAACTTTGTGGTTTTGTTGATGTTGAGGCTTTTTGGTTGGTTTTTAGAGTTCTTTGGGTTTTGGTTTTTGGTGGGCTTTTTAGTTTTTTTTTTTGGTTTTGAGGGTTTTTTTTGTTGTTTTGGTTTGTGATGTTGCGGGTTTTTTCTGTTTGTATTTTTTTTTTTTGTTGGTTGGTTGGTTTGGTTTTGCTTTGGTTTTTTGTTTGTTTGTTTGTTTGTTTTGTAAGACAGCAATTTTTACTAAACCTTCATATTTTCAGCATTTCACAGCTTGTGGACAGATTAACTGATCAAAGCCAGAGACATCAGCCCCAGGATACTCCTGAGGCACAGATGACAGCCAGGGAAGAGACATTTACATGGAGCTTTTTTCCTGACTCAGAACTGAGCACTTAATCTGGGTCTCCCACAGTTCAGTCACACCTCCTACAGACAGTCGCTGGTGCTTGTGAGTAGGTCTTCCCAGCAACTTGAGTAGGAACTTCTCCATTTCGAATAGATAGTTCAGGGAAGTTATTTCAAAAGTTAGATTTTTCCTGGTCTGCCTTCATTACATTGCCATAAGAAATCTTATTGTGATAACATTATTAAATACATTATTCATGGCAGGCCAGGACCTGTAAACATGAGGTATGTGGAAAATGCTCAAACAGACTAAAAGAATTATCTAAAATTGGAGGCTTGTCAGGAATTTGACATAAGTTTAAGTGAGATTCAGCAAAATGCTATAATAAATCTTTCTACTCCCTTAATATGAAATAAGGCCTGCAGTTTACAGCATTCCACAGAGACTGATTTGGCTATACTCTCTGGAACAAACCAGGGCAAACCTCTGCTCTGTCACTCATGTATGCATAGTAGCAGAAACCATTCACTGAAATTTAAGTGTAAAATAATGATTTCTTCCAACAGTTCTTAAATTGAGTTGACATTATTTCAAATTCATGAGGTTAAATTATTTCAGAATCCTTTCTGTCTCTCAGTCAGTTATAAAATAAAACATAGGTTTTATTCCTTATACCTCAAAAAATATGAAATTCGACAAAAAAAAACTTTCTAATTTATGCAAAACTGATTTCAATTGTGACTTGTAGTAGTAGCATTTGACAAAGTATCCTCAGCCTGACAAAATCAACAAAACCACTACATTCTGCTATGTTACTGTCTTGTTTCCACTGAAAAGCTTTCAAAAATCAGAAGAGAAATCCCTAGTGATTTTACAATATAACCTCCTTTTAGTAGTAGAGAACTCAGCTTTTTCTATATGTTTTATTGTCTCTCAGTACTCTTTCGGCATCACTGCAGAGGAGACCTGAAACTTTTAGGAGATATTTATTAAATTATTAGAATATTAACCCTTTTTTTTTTTTTTTTAGTTTGCAACTCAGTTTGCATCACAGATCCAGGACTTTGGATGGAAGGAGGTTTTATTTCAAATGGCACTGGTTAACAGTATCCTACTTTCAGTAAGCAGTCTTTATGGAACAAGATTGTGCATAAATCAACATTCTCTGATATAAGTTCATTTCACTCAATATGATTTTTAGAACTTATTAATTTATTATTAAAAAATTTCTCTGTAGAATTTTGCAGGTTGTTGATAGTTTATTTCACTGCTTAAAATTGTTGGTGTCGTGGTTAATTCTATCCATCCTTACATAAAGCTTTTCAAGAATAGCAGAAAAATGTCAATCCTACTAATGCAAATTCATATATCAGACATAAAGCCAAACCAAATGGGCTGTTGCATATTTTTAGTTTATATCTGCTGCACCTGAATGTAATTAAATGCAAATTTTTAGTTAAAATGAAAGTACTGATAAGAGAATATCCCTTCAAAGTAGTTTCCTTAGTCACAAAATTCGGCAGGTTTTCGCAAGACCTTAAAGATGAAAAATAGCGAAAAGAAATGCCTGATCAGAAGCTTGAATCCTGTTCATTCCTTCCCCATGACCTCACCTTGCTTCACCAATTTAAGAAACTCATTACCAAAATGAGTTATTCTCATGATGGCAACAGATAACATAAACTAGATTCCTCACCTTCACAGACTCTGGAATGCCAGGCATATGCTTCAGTGGTGCTGTGACTTTTCCAACAAGCACCAGTCAACCTTAGGTGAAATTCAAGGTGTTTGTACACAGCTCTAACTGTTCAACATCTTATTTCCTGTGAGACAGCTTTTCGGTCTCTTCAGAGCCCTGGTTCCTGTGTTAGTTACCCATCCCATGGGTCAGGAGGGAGAACTCACATGCTACTCATACTGCTTGGCTCGTGTTTCTGGACCTGATCTCTGTGGATAAGTGTGGCTGCTTCTAGAACAATACATAAGATGTGAGCCATGTCAAGTTATTTACTTTATGTTCCTTGTCATTTAGATTCCTGGGGTTTTAATTAGTTCTTTGATCCTTTCATGGTGTAGGGCTTGCTGCAAGAGATCTCACAATAAAGTGTTCCCCTATCATAGAAAAAATGCCTGTTGTAATTTTCTTGATAGTTAAATCCTTTAAAGATTCCAGATCATAGAATGGAAGTTTTATAAATGTGTATTTTAATAATTACAATTAAAATTTATTAGGATCTGTGCTGCTGTATAAGTTTAGGATGAAAATTCTTAGTGCATGCTAAGCAAGAAGAAAGAGCAATGAGTCAGTCACAATAGAGATCATAGGGGAAAATTGAGGTTTTTTTCACAGAAATGTCAATATTTTATTTGATCTGAAGCAGTTGCTAATGGCCTTTGAGAGAAATGTTTCTTATTAGTTAGCCTACCCCAACCACTTATACCAGAGTACGTGATACCTTACAATAGATCAAGTGGGTTAGAATTGAGAGGAGAGAGCAGAATACATCTTCCAAATTTGAGTTTCTTATCACCTAGGATAGTATTCATCTTCTTTATTTTTATTTACCTCATGTAAGATACAAGAATGAAGTCTCAGCAAATGTACATTTTGTCTGTCTGTGGTTAGGCAATGCCTGTTATAGCAGAACAAGCAGACTTATTTCTGCCTGTATATCTTCACAGATTCAGCTAATCACCCTTTTAAGAACAGTCTGAACAAGAATTTCCTTCCATTTTATTTTGTTTATCAGCCTATAACTAACCTTTCTTCCATAAGTTTCTGTGGTATCTTTCCTAGTCCATTAAAAGTTCTGGTATTCAAAGAACCTGATAGCAATGAATTCCACAGATTAAATGTGTGGAATATAAAAAAAGTACTTCCATGTTTTTTAGTTCTCAATTTCATTTAGTATCCCTAGTAGGAGAAATAAGGGAAAAAACTAATGTCCTATTTACTCTTCCATCATATCTCTCATTGCATAAAACTTTCTAGTCCCATCTTCTCCAGGCTGTAGAGTCACACGCTATCAACTTCTCCTGCCACAATTATAGTTTCTTCTCTTATGGAAGCCATTCCACTTGTTTGGTCAGCCTTATCCCATTCTCTGCATCTTTCCAAGTTCTTCTTTTAGCTTCATATGCTTGAAGATCAGCTAAGTAGAACTGTGTGTATTATCTGTAGTAAGGCTGCACTGTGGCTTTAAAGTGACATAGTGACATTTTGGGTTGCTGTCTATTTCCTTCTAATACTTTCTAGCATTTCATTTTGTCTTTTAATCACCTGTGAGTGTTGATCTGAGATTTGAAAAACTATCCCCCAAGCCCTCTTTCTAGAACAGAACTAGAAACACACAGATTAATATATACAGATTAAAAGCTACTGTCAGATTTTATCAACACTGAATTTAATCTGTTGTTTCATTGTTCAGTTATTCAGCATTTCAATGTCTTGCAACTCTGTTGCCTGTCTCTGTCCCAGTTTTGCCTATCTTGATTTTTTTTTTTTATGTAGAAATTGGGAAAATTTTAGAAGTGTCAAGCATTTACTCATACTTCTTGGGCTCAGTTCTTCAGTGAATATAATAATGTTCAGGTGAGTAGTTTCTAGTTTATCATGTAGGTATTTACTTTGTCACTTTATTCTAAGACAGATACTACTGGCTTTCCAGTCTGACACTTTCTAGTCATACCCAAAAGGAAAAAGAAAAGAAAAAAAAATCCTTGTAGTAATCATCATTAGAAAGAAAAATCTAGTCTTGTTTTTCTGCTGTGATCTTGTCTTCTCTGCGTGCTCATACAACATACTGACATCTATAGGCACTGAAGACTATTTGTCTGGTTGAGATCTTCTAATGATCTAAAAAAAAGGGGGTTTTTTCAGAGTTTAGTGCATTTACAGACTACTTCCTCACACTCTCTTTTTGGCCTGTGTTCTCATGGTTTTGCATTTAAATTCCCAGATATATTCTTTCTGTTCTTCTATTCTGGATGAAAATTACAATTTCAATGATATCTTTTACTGCAGATTGCTTCTTCTACCTTTTTATTTTTTTCTTTTTTGGTTCTGTTTAAAATCTTAATGATGAGTGTTCTTCTTACCATAATACTCTTTGGGGCTTTACAAAGTCACTCAAATTCATGGACAGCAGAGACCAAGTCAAGAATAAATCACACTGTGAGCCTTGGATTGATGAACCACACCACTATCTAATGGCTGATGTAGACATATCCATTGTTTACTTTGAATGTCCTTCCTGTGATTTGAACACTACCCATAACAGAAAGCATTTTGTGTCTTAAGTTTTTCCTTTTCATTTTTCAACAAACATCCTTGCTTTCTCTTTTAGAAATTCTTACCCTGTAGGTTTTACGATTTAATATGTTCCTTCAAGGATGCAGATAATTAATATTTTACCATGACTATTATAAAATAGCTCTTATAGCCATTATGCCTTAAATCAGATTCTTCACAGCTGTACCGTTTACCACAAAAAGCTAAACAGAGTATTTACTATTTAAATATATATATGCATATATATATATAAGAATTTAATTAATGGGAAAAATAATTTACTGAGCGATGGAATATATTAAAGACTGAGGATTGCACATTAAAAATTAGGTATAAAGTCTGCTAAAATGGTAGAACACCTTCAAAGAAAAACATTTTTAATAAAAGCAGTTAAGCATTCACCTACTACATGCAAAATCCTAAATCCATCATAAATATAACTGCTATTATTACATGATGGGACAGTGAAAAGCAGATGGACCTTATTTGCAATAATGTATCTGGGCTGAAGGTATTTTTCCGCCTCTCTTCCTGAATTAATAATGACAGGTGGTGTTGAAGATAATTTTAACCAGATTATGATGAGCTGCAGTTCAAATTCAAAGACTTTTTTTCCAGCTTCTCATGCTTGGTATATGACTGAACATACTTTTAAATGCAATTCTTCAAAAACAGCATTTGAAGATTTGTGTGTGTGGGAGCTGATGAGGTGCTTGCCTTTTCTGAAAAAGATTCTTTGAAAAACTTAAAAAGGACATATTTCAAAAAAAGGTTTTTCTAACTTTCATGTGAAGATATCTATTTTGATATGAAAATGCTTGTAAATGGAATTTACAAATAGCAGATTCCTTTCTTCTGAAAAAAGGATCATATACTAGAGGAAGAACAAAAAAAGAACCCTAGGCTTAGTTTAGACCTTGCAAGCTGACAAGGTAGTGTATTAATTGTAATCTGCTTGCAAGGCAGTGTTTCTTCTTTCTAAGAAGAAAATAAGTATATACATTTATGTGGTACTTGGTTTACCTCACAGCTCAGTGAGTCACCTTCAAAGCTATCACAGCCCTTGAAGAGAATTTCAGTTTCTTACTCACATTCTTTGGGTTTCACCTTCTGTGTTATATATATTTATGCATATGAATGTATGCAGATATATGCAAATGACTGCATATGTTCAAACTTTCTGTAGTTGTTTAACTGTATGTAGTGGGAAAACAAAGTACTGTGGTGCTTAGTTATAGTTCATAACTTAAGTGGGCAAAGAAATGCTTTGCAAAAGGGTTAATACTCATACATAGCAACCCTATCCAGCTGAATGAAAATATATATTAGTGAAATATTAAATAGAGAACTTGTGCTCTCTGTCATTTCTTTGTGATGGAAAGTTTCATTTTACAGAAAGCAAAGTGTGTTTTCAAACTGCATATGTAAGTAAAACAAAAAAAATGCATTGAGTCCAGTCACAAATTTGTTTTGAATGACATCTGAATTACCAGGCTTCAGTAGTTGAAAAAATGGTAGCTACAGGTATTTATTTGATCATTTCAAAAGACTGCTAGGGAAAAACAGAATAAAGAACACTGGAAATTGACCATGTACCCACTCATAAAGTCAGAATATTTATAACATCTGTGAATGTTTATTTATTCTGCCTGTTAAAGCTAAAATTTGATTCAGTTTGATTCTGGCATCTGATGGCCCACTGCAAAAGTTTACATCTCTGCAAATACATTAGAGCAATAATAAGGTGCTTCCTCAGTATGAGCTTGAATTGACTTTTGTCATCAAGAGCCTGAGAGAAAGCTGGTGGCAGATTCCACTGGAGCCCAGATTCCAGGGAGACCAAAAATGAGGCCAAGGTCAGAGGTTCCTCCTTTCTCCTGTTTGTAATCAGCTGACTTTCCTTTCTGTTTTGCTCACCTGAATCCTCACCCATATTTTTAACAAGCTTTCAATCTGGTTAAAAATGCCATTTAAGCAACAACGAGTCAGATCAGTAGTGAGATTTCATCACCTGGGCTAGGATTATGCATAATCATGACTTTAGACAATCCTTAGAAGACTCACAGTAATGCTTGTCCTTTTCAGTGTGAGCTCACTGAAACCAATGAAAAAATGATTCAGAAAACAAAGATGTTTCGCCTAAAGCAATTCCTTGCCATAAAGAGGAACTGCATAAGACTCAGTTTTTTTCTTTAAAACACCTTGTTCCATTTGAGGATTGTTCCAATCCAGTGTTTTAACTTGATATGAAGTATTTGGTAGATCTTTGTAATGTGCTACTAGGTCTCACATGCATTGTGCAATTGCTTTGCACAGTAACCATTTTCAGACTCTGGCTTTGTAAGTTACTGCCCAAAGTAACAAGATAATTAGCAATACTGGCAGATATCTGCTGAAGAAATTCAAAAGTTTCTGAGGTGGCGTCCTGCACGCTAGCTTAAAATTTCAGTCTTGGTTCTATGATACTGTTATCTTGGTTCAACCAAATGCAATAAGTCCAACTAATTTAATTAAAGCACTAAATGAAGTTGTGCGGCTACTTTTATTGCAGTTTAAATGAGGCATTTTTCAATGTAGCATAAATTGGGATCTGTTTAAGCTAAACTGAAACAAACTGCTTTTAAACTGAGTTATACATACACAATGGAGTTTAACTAATTCACTTTATGATAAAGCTTAAGTTAATAAGCCACAAATTTCTTATGTGAACAAAACTTTATTCTTCTTATACAAAACTGATAAAAGATTATTAAATACGGTTTCCACATCTTAGTAGAAAAATGTAAAGAAGTAATATTTGACGCATGGTCATCAGAGCATATCTGTATTTCACTGAAATATATCAGATAGAAAGTAAAGTTATGAAATAAAAATTTGTTTTTGCTACAATATGCTAGTAAGTGTAAACAGTAAAAAATATTTTGTGAGGAAATACAAATTAGTCAGCTGTCTGAAAAGCAAGTGCTTATATCGTTAGAGAGAGGTAAGAATAAAGTATACAAAATATGGTTAGGTAATTAATTCTTCACTATAATGAAGCTGGAGGAACTGCAGTGATTTATTTATATTGTCTAATGATCTACCTTCTTCTAACATACCACTGAAATGTGACTTCTTTCATACACAAACCTGAATACAGACTAGCAAAGCTTTTAAGAAAAACATTAAAGATAAACTGTTCGTACTCTTCAAGCACGTGCCTCGTTTCTATCAAACTCCTGAGTAAAGAGAGACTTAAGCACATACTTATGGACTTCTTCCAGCTGGGACTCTGCACTCTAACTATGTGAGTACAGATTCTCCTGTGTTGTAGTGGAGTATGACTGAAGAAAGAAATTGCTTTTGATTTTAGAATAACAGAGTATCTTGGAAATATTTTTAATACAGCAACCTGAGGCCTCTTTGTGGACAAGAGGCATTTGGAGTAGTATAGTTCTGCTGCAAAAGAAGAACATATGCTACTGGTATAGATACCATTCATGCATCATACTTACAGAGATTGTATTGAAGAGCACTTTCATCAGGCTTTGATACATTTTTTTATATCTGACTTCACTGAACTCTTTCCTAGCAAACAGCAAATACATTTATTCTGGGCAGCTCAACAGGACTCTCACTCTCACCCTGCCAAATGCAGCAGGGTGGATGTCCTCATTGTGAACCCAGCAAAGGATAAAGGAAGAAGAGGTGCTTCACAAAAAAATCACAAACACTTCATATCTGGGGTCATGGAGTTGTTCGGGCACCATCCATGACTTAGATTTCTCTTGAAGCCTTCACTTGGGCAGCCCTGTCCTTGTTTTTGTCTTGACGAGCAATCCAGATCCTCTGAAGTTGTTTACATGAAAAATGTCTGGAGGAGAAAGTGATGGGCAGCTTCTCAGCAAGATGAGAGTCTCCCTTCTCAAAAAGGAGCCTGCCCTTGAAGCATGAGCCCTTGAAGACGCATGGAGCTGGAGATTATAGCAGGGCAGGTAAAGGCAGGACTGTAGCTGTATGATATGATGACCCTGTAAGACTGTATCAGACATTAGGAAAGAAAGGATCTGAGGCCATAACTAAGATCCTGAAGAAATTTTGGTTGATTAAAGATGAGAAAATGCAAAAAAAGAGGTCAAGATCTATTTAAGTAAGGTACTATGTTTTCATAGCAGAGGGCTGACATGGAATATCTAACGCTTTTTTAACTGTGTGTTTTATTCAGGATAAAATGTTGCCAAAATTCAGTTATTTAAAAATAAATAAGCAGCAGCTTGAATGCAGATAAAGGTACCCAACTCAATTAGAAAGGATTTTTTTCTCCAAGTCTGAAAGCAGGCATTATCCTTCTTTGATAGAAAAACACAGCTGTGCACTGCCGAGATACTAATGTGTTCTGCATTCAGCACATTGTAGGGGAAGCAGACATACTTATTTTGGATACAATTCAAACTTTTGGCAGAGTCTTCCAGCTTCTGAGGTCATTTGCATCACTTCATTACAATGCACACACATTGTTCATACCTTTTTATATGCCAATTGAGTATAAGTAAGTATTTGCATATTATTGCTCCACAGCTTATTGGGAGCCATTTCATTTCAGAATTTTAAATATTTAGTGACCAGGTGTTTAACTGCCAAATAAAAATAATCACGTCTGTTTCTTATGAAGAAAAAGTCCAACCAATCCGGTAAGACATTCTCAGTACCAAGCCAGTGAAGTGTGTAAAAATATAGTGAGCTAAATTCTTTTCTCATTTAAAACAGCATAAATGCGCAATTATTTCTCTGAAGCAAAATGTACGCCACTAGATATATTTGATTTTAATTAAAATTAGAATGTGGAATCTAGTAATCAGTATGTTAGTGATGTTTTATGTCAAACACAAATACAATGGATGAAATCACTAGTCATGCAAAAAATAGAGAAAACAGAAGACAAAACATACTTTAAGATTCTTCTCCATTTTTATTTTAATATTCTTCCAATTATTCACATTTCATACTTTTTCTTCTTTGTTTTTAGTGGGTTTTGTTTGTTTGTTTGTTTGTTTTTAATTGATGGCTGACTGTTAGACTCTTTAACATGTACCTAAATGAAAATAGATTGATTTTCAAAATCATAAAGCATCTTCTGTGCTCCTTGATTCAGTAGCTTTCATTATTTGACCATGGAATGACTATTAAAAAGAATGTAATGGGATCATAAAAAAGACAGATGTTTCACTGGTTATGTCAGGTAAGGTATTTCCACTAGAAGTAGGGAGGCATTGAGTCTGTTTTTTAAGGCATGGCTGAATTTTCATACAAAATACAGGATATAGTCCTAGTGTTCGCATCCAAGAACCAAGTATTCAAAAATAAAAGATATAAACAGAAGCTTTTGGGATGATCAGAGGTTGGGAGAGCTTGCAAGAAATGACTATGAGAATTCTGATTATTCAGTTGAATACAGAAAAAATGCAAAAAGAGGACACAAGGAGTGCGGCAGGGCAGTATCACAGTTCACGAACGGCCACCCCACGCCGCAATGATGAGGTGGCCGCCCGGGGCCAGAACGCGCCAGGCAGACACGCGGCTGTAGCAGGCAGTGGAGCTGCGGGGGACAGGAGCCGCTGTGGAGGTGTGGCGATGGAAGAAATGCAGGATCACCATCTGAGGGTTCCAGGGATTTATTAAGGTCCACAGTCGAGGGTCAGAGGATGGTGGAGAGGCAGGGGAGGATATGGAGTGCTGGAAAGTCGAGATGGAAAACCCCAAGTCAGGCTTTCGCAGAGGGTTATCAGGAGAGGGAGGAGAGGAGTGGTTACTCAAAAGAGCTAACCAGAGGAAGCCAGAGGGGAGGAGCCAGGGAGAGGAGAGGTGTAAACCAATAAGCTTACAGCACGGGAGGGTACAGACCTCTGCTAGGGAGAAATCTCTAGAACAGCATCAATATGCAAAAAATCCTATAAGCACACTGCAGCAGAGGAGAATTTTAATTTCCTGATATATATTTTCATGCCTCTGTGAGTTAGCGTGTTAGAAAACTCCTGAGCTATAGAAAGCTATTCTGTACTACCAGCCATCTTTGTCACTTTATGTGTACTGTGAACAGTATCATGACCTCGTGTCTGAGAAAGTGGCCTGAAGTATGCACACAGTAACTGAGATTTCCATGCATTATGTACTTGTACAGTGGCATAATTATGTTTTCTAATTTATCCTCTATTGTTCAGTTTCCTGCATTGTATATTAGAAAATAATTCAAATGTTTTATCTGTCTCTATTTTTATTGATTTTTTTTAGGTTTGCAATAATTTTAAAGTCTCTTTTCTGGCTAGTAATACCTAATTCAGTCATCAATGAGTTTATATAAGCCAAGATTTTTTTTCTTTATATGCTTTTCTTTGCAGCAGTGAGTACTGAATTTCTCTCACATACTGTTTATTCAAAGATATAACTGGTTCTGGTCCTGGTATGCAGCCTACATCTGTATTACTAAACCTAAAAAAACTCAGACAGCGACTGAATCACTGGGTCAAGTCCATATCCTTGCATTTTTTAGCCAGGTCCCTGGCATGTTTTTGTCCTGTGCTATCAAATCTTTGTCTAGACAATTGACAAGCACCATTTTGATCCTCAAAACAAGGCTTTTCAAATGCAGATATAATAAATAATAATAAATAAATAAATGCAGCTATATAGGAAATAATGTAAGCAAGTTTATTTTCCATATCATGACTGCATAGCTTAGCTTTACAATTAAAAACTATTTATTATCGTAAAGGAAAATCTTCTACTTAAATCTGCTGGGTTTGTCCTATTTTTACATAAAGGCAAGAGACCAGTTGCTTAGCAGCACTTTTCACAATGCCTCCACTCAGATTTGCCATTATGTTGCCGAAAGTCTTGAACTTTCTCCTCAGATTTTTGTTATTGCAGCTCTTCATCTCTGCTGTGTCATGAATATCTCTGCTAGCCCACAACTTTTTGGGAACTGATGCTCAGAAGAATTGTTTGAAATGCACCAGTTGTGTCATTTCCAGTGCTGGGTTGAGAAAAGGATTGCCTTGCGTGTCTTACAGAAACTCATTTTGCTTCTTAATATGCTATTTGCTACTTCTACAGCTGTGTAAGGAAAATCTTTTCATTGGCCTCATTGTTATGAAACCTCCAGAAAAAGTAACATATGTTTTGTTTGCTTCCTTTAAATATCACAACCATTTTAAAGAGATTTTTCTGGGTGCCAGTAATATAATTTAAGTATCTTATCAGATGCCAATATATCATTGCAGCATATAGACATTCCTTTATTCATGTACTTTGAAAGAGAATGATTTATGAATGGAGTTACTCCATCAGAGGTAATGATTAAAGCTTCAGCTTTTAATACTTACTCTAGATTATTTCTTTTACTATTTTAACTTAAAGAACTGAATTCATAAATGTTTCATTAGACAAGTTTAGAGTCTTCAAACTATGAAAGTATTCTGTTAGGTGAGATGACAGATAAAAGTTTGAAAAATTTCTGGTGGAAGTGCTCAGGGCAGGTTTATGATCCCTTTGCTGCATGATGTCTTATTTTGGCCCCATTTTCCAGCTAAATTTAAAAAAAGAAGATTCTGGTCTGAGAGACTTGTACACATTTTTTTTTCCTTTTGTCTAAATCATTGAGGAAAATAGAGAGAGTGTTTGTATAAAAGAGCGATTGAGTTCTTTGCAAATTAAGCAACCCCTCTATGAATTCATAGCCTACTAACTATGACCCCTAATGATCTCCTAAATCTTCCAAATATAAGTAGATATTTTGTTATTATTAAAATAATTTTTCTACAGTGTTTTAAGCTTTCTTTTCTGCATTTGATATTCTCCTGCTTGAAAAAATATATATGTTTTGCTCTTCATCTGCTGACCAGCCATGACCTGGTTTGAAATATAGTCTCTAGCCTGTATAGGGAGGATTTCCAGTTGTTTCTTGTTGGTTTGTTTATTTATTTCTGGGGGGGTGGGGGGTTATTATCAGTATCATATTTAGAACTCTATGTGTTCTATGTTATTACTCACTAGCAGTGGCAAAACATTTTAACACTTTTAATATTTTTTCTAATTTAATATTAATCTTAAGGGCTAACATCTTCATATTTGTTTAAGAATAAAACAAACCCAAAACAGTCCAGCTACAGGCAATTAAAATTAGATTTTAAGACGAGCTTGATAAAGAATTAATAAGAAAGACTGTAAAGCTATTTGAGCACTAAGGTGCTATAACTAAACACATACTGGGAATTATTATTTTCAACATTTTTTCTGAGTTTCCTGTAGAAATTAATTGCTGTTATAAATTTTACTTGGCTAATTTTCTTTATTTTTCAAATGCACAGTAATGCATTCCATAAATAGATGGTACTGGATCCATTTTTACACTTCCTGTTTTCCACACATTTAGAAATTTGTCATGTGTCTATTGTTACACACAGCATAGAGAGACCAGGTGACTGGCCAAAGGCAGTTTATTTGAACTTCCATGAAGTTTTCTGTCTCATTTATAACAAATCATTCAAAAATTCAAAATATAACTCTGCCTAAAGCTTGCTTCTTGCCTTTTAAACTTAAAAATCCAGCATTCTTTGGCCTCCCAGGTGAAACTGAGGTTTGCCTTTTAAACTAAAACTTTTAAGATGTAGTTTTGTAACTATCGAAGTGTCAAAAGCATGATTCTTTCCATGCTTAGCCTTTAACTGGTTTTGATTAAAATTATAACTTTTGTAAAATTGTAATTTCTGTATATTCCATTATAGTGTCTAATCTACTGTATCCCATCTTCGAGCACAGTGACGATAAAAGTGCTCAGAAAGTTTTCCTGTGAGAACAGATACTATTCTTACATGTTGGACTTAACACTAGTCCTGCTTTGAGATGTTTGAAGTTTGATGGCCAGCAACCACTCATGCCCACAGAATATTGATTTGATGAAACGGAAATAGATGTTCACATTAACTGTTTTCTACTTCTGTCTCTTCAAAGAAAAAAAATACAAGGGAAAATAGAAATGTCAGCAGGTATGCCTGGGCCTCTGATAATTCATTTGCCTTGTTGTGCTATTATTTATGTCTATTTGATTACCAAAATAAAGAGGATGCCCAAGTTAGGTTATGCTTTATTTTTATCATATTAACTCCAGCCTTGGTCTCTTGTTCCCTTTTTCTTGCTTAGTGCCATTACAGACATTTCATTTATGAGTACTATCAGCAGTTATGAAAGAGCAATAAAAATGATTGAGAGTCTGGAAGGGACTGATTTATGAGGAAAGGAGAAGAGCTAAATATGGAGTGCCTGTCTAAATAATGATTCATGAACAGCTTGCTGAATATCTGTGTTTTAAGGGGGTAGATGAGAGAGGAATCAGGTAGGGTGGCTCAAAGAGAAGCAACCAGGAGTGACTGAATGGAAGAAAGGGAAGGATTTAGGCACATTTTCCTTTGTAGCGATATTTTTCTAACTGTAAAACTGTATGGAACGAGAAACAGTCTCCCAGGGGTGTTTAAAGCAGTGCTGCCACTTGACTGTATCAAGTACACCATCAGGAGGCTTTAGAAAAACAGTCTTTGAATCAGTCATGGCTATAAGAGTTGCTTTTATATGTGTGTCTCAAAGTGTTCTGCAGCCTGTACTGAACACCTTGGGACACCTTTTGGGTCAGGTGATGAGCACTAGGGAGCAAAATCAGATGTTTACAAATTATGACATAAATCACAACTTTAATCTTAAATTCTTTCGTTTGAATCACAAAATTGAGAAGAAAGAAACGCTTTGCCTAGCAGTCGAGTTACAGGGATCAGGAAATCTCAGTCCCTGGTTCCATCTTCTCCTTTATTTATAGATATTTGATACTGTGTCTGTGGTCTTCTAAAGGAGGACTTAGTCTCCCACATTTAGAGGTAATGACTATGAAGTTTTTGAGGTGTATGATTCCTATTTTCAGCTGATTAAGTTATCATGCTTCCTAGAAAAATTCTTCTTCATGAGCTGCAGAAAAGCACTGAGAATCATTCTGCAGCATGACAACCTTGGCAGTCCTTTGGAAGCTGGATTTCTGTGTGGACTTGTAGTTGCACTTGACATATGTGTCAAATTCCCCTGAGCAGAGCAGGAAAGGAAACTTCCAAAACCTGGTAAGTCATCTGATACTGGCCACTCTGGTCACATCACATGGATATTCTTAGATTGTGTAAAAGGAGCCAAGAGAAATAAAAAGTTGAATTAATTCCCAACAACATTTTATTTTCAGTTTTGGACAGAACAAACTCTATTCACTCTGATTTGCAATTTTTTTTTTTAAGTTTGCCGGTTCAGCTCCTAAAAAAAGTAATCTGACTGACAGCTGCCAAGCATATGAAAAAATACTTCCATTAATTTTAAGTCCAAAATATCCAGCTACCTGTAAAGCTGGATAACTTGGAAACATTCACAGCACTAAGATTAGGGAGAGAAAACTAACCACCAAATATCTCACAGGAATAATAGTGAGACAGGCAGGAGAGGGGGACTTTGAATTCCAGGGAAGTTGCCCTCCTCTTTTTAGAAAATCCAGCATTCTCTTGTTATTACTATGTAGAGTTAGAAGGACAAGGACTGGTGACTGTGTTTCCTTGATTCTGACATTTTATAATCTTATTTTTCTGTTAAAACATCCTGCTGGATTGGTTATGATAAAAAAATGTAGTTCTGTTTAGTCTCCTTCATAAGATGCATTCCTCAGGAGATGAGGGAATGGTACAGGATGGTGCCTTTGTGAAAGGATATGGAACAGAAACGCAGAAACACAGAGTAGCTAATGTTGAAAAGGGGCTCTGAAGGTCATCTGACCTGCTCAAGCAGGTCCGCCTACAATCAGTTGTCCAGGACTCTATCAGTTGTCTAAACAGCTGAAGAATATCTCCAGGGTTGGAGACTCCACAATCTCCCTGGGCAAACTGTGCCAGTGTTCTGTCACCCTCTTAGTGAAAAAGTGTTTCCTGATGCTCAGAAGGAACCTCCTGTGTTTCAGTGTGAGCCTATTGCCTCTGGTCTTGTCACTGAGCACCACTGAAAAGACCCTGACTTTTTGCACTGTCCCTTCAAGTGTTTATATATATTGATAAGATCTTCCTGAGCCTTCTCTTCCCTAGGCTGAGCAGTCACAGTTTCTTAGCCTCTCCTACTTTGAAAGCTCACTCTTGATCACTTTTGTGGTCCTTCTCTGGAATCTCTCCAATATGTCCACATTTGCCTTGTACAGGGGAACTGAAAGCAGGGAAACTCCACACCCGAGTGGCCTCACCAGTGCTGAGCAGAGGGGAAGGATCATGTCCCTTCACCTGCTGACAGTGCTTTTCCTAGGGTAGCCTGATACTGTTACTTCCTAATACTGTGAGCCATCTTTGCCTTGAGGGTGCAGTGCTTTTCTTGAAAGATGCCTTCCCACTAGTCATCCTCCAGCAGGCACACAGTTGCCTGGAATTAGTCTTCCCAAGGTACAAGACTTCACACCTTGTTTAGCTATGAAGAGGTCTGAGTAATAATGCCCAATTTTTAAAGGACAGATACTTTTTTTCTCCCCCATAATTTTTTTGTAGATGTCTTTCTTCCGTTTGCACTGTAAGTTTGGTCCTGCACTATTAGCAGGAAGTTCTCTTTTCACAGTTGGCCTCCTAATATACATCCACTCAAATCTCAGCATGGGTCTTGACAGTTTGGACTAGAAAAGACTCAGTCAAGATCTGTGTGCCAATCAGGAATCACTTCATTTGGTGTGGGTTTTAATTTCTTCAGAGATATCTGATAACAGGAGGTCTTTGGATTCTTAGCATGCAAAGACTATTAACTTTCTTTATGACTGCTAATTTTGTGTCTTGCAGAAAAGAGTCTCCATTAGCTTTCATATTTTTCTTCTTTTACATCATACTTCTTAAAAGAACTAGAGAAATTGTTATTACCATAATAAATTATGTCTAACAGTATCCACAAAACAACTTTGAGGAGAAGAATGGGTTTTTTTATCACCCAATCCTGAATCCTAAAAATTATTTTGGACTCGCATGGGTTTATGTGCTAGTGTTAATTACAGAACCAAGTAATATATTAATATTTCCTTTCAAGAATACAGCACTAGGTGTAGAAGTTGTGCCATATATAATCTGTGTTCATAGATAAGTATGACTAATGCAGTGTACATCAAAAAGAAATCTATCCTAAGGCATTATGCATGAGTCACAGAAACCATAGTATTATATTCAGAGTAATAATCAGACAAGAAATAACAGACTCCTAAAATTTAATGAGGTCATTTAGTTAAAAAGCATATTCTCAGTTTGTTTTAAACTACAGACCAATGCTATATGTGCATTTTGGTTCTTTTTCTTTCTTTCAAATTCTATTAAACAACCACATGCAATGGAGCTATAGATTACCCTAACAACAGTCCATAACCTCAATGAAGTAATTGGAGGTGTCTGCATTTTTTGTTTCATAGTCATGTTGTCTGCATATAATAGGAATAATCATGGTGAAAATAACAGACTGCCTTATAGGTGAATAATTCATATTGTAGGTGATAGAGACAACCTAAAAAAAAAACCAAAAAACCACTGCTTCAAAGATGGCCAAGCCCGGATACTCAAATACAAACAGGTAGCAGATTTACCTTTTAAGAAAGGTCAGGAGTCAGAAAACCTGCATCACTTCTTTCTTCTGCTTGTAAGGGAAGAAATAATACAGGAACTGCTGGCAAAAGTTCCTTACAAATCACAGGGGTTTCTTTTTCCTTTTCCTTCTGGAGTAGCATAGCTTCTGAAGAAAGGGTGTTTTGAATTAGTTGCTTCTTTTTTATGATGTCCCTTATATATGTCTGAAAAAAAACCTCTCTTTTTTCCTTTTTTTATTTTTTTTGGGGGGGTGTTTGGTTTTTGAGGTTTTATTTTTTTGTTCTTTTTCTTTTTTCCAAAACTGGTGGATGCTAATAAATGAATATTATTTTTATTATAAATTGCAGTGACATGTTCTTTCAGCTTGGTTTGTACTACCTCTAGTTTGCAGGAAAAGCAACTACTGCAAAATCCTGATGTTTTGAGCTATTACTGAAATTTTATATGGAGAGGAAGTTTATTCAAGAACATACTTGCTCAGCCACAAATAATCCACCATGAAAGTAAAGAATCTCTAAATGTTTATGTCATCATTCCATTATACATTCCATAAACTTGAGAACTGTCAGGCAAGAGTCTCTCCTGTACAAAGATAAAGATCTTTCAACACAGGTTTTGAAGTTATAATGGGGAATCATTTTCCACTTGTCCATTTGTGTCTTGCTTTCTGTCTTTCTGAGATCTGTTTCATTTATTAACATCACACCCATACACATGGGGCAACATTAACTAATGATCCTAATATTTCAGTTGCAAATTATATTCTTCACAGCTCCAGTCCTGAAGCTAGCAGCCAGTCCTGAGTTAGTTGACATTGTTGGCTATTATCTAACCCTACAGAGCTGGACAAATTGCTTTGAAAACAAACCAGCAATTTAAGCAAAACAAACAGTCCATAATTAAAAAAGAGGAAGATTTTATTTTTCTAGGAAGGTTTTCTATTTAGGCCATTAATTACCTCAACAAATAAATCTTAAGAAGTCACCTTCGTGATGTGGTGTTTGGCTATCCTTGATACTGGACATGCAAAACAGGAGGTTAATTTGAAGATGTTTTGTTTAGGATGCTCTGTACTTTGCACAGTATATTAGATACACAGAAGCTGATTTTATACTGTAGCAGAAAATAAAATGCATTAACATTAACAAAGTATTTTGTTGATACTTATCTCATTGAAAAAGAGGACTCCGGACTGGTGCCAGCAGGTTTGGTAATTACCTGTGGTCAAAAAACATAATGCTCGCAAAGACTGAACTTCTTTATAATGCTGGTGTCTTTTTATACCCCACAGAGATAATGACTGGGTTGCTAGGAAACTTACTTGAGTTTAACAAATGGTAATGTAGGCATCTCTTCTATGGAAACGATGCGTGAGCCAAAAGCTGTGTTACTTAAGGAGATACTTACCCTAAAATGCCTTTATTTTGTGTTACAATGAGTGGACAGGTGCACTTGTCTCTTCACAGAAACATTTTAATATATTTTAATATAT
>VZRM01004423.1:211423-382573 GCA_013397955.1 Grantiella picta | reverse complement strand
TATATATTAATATATATAATTTTAATATATTCCACTGTTGTTAGAGTGTATAAATGTATCTTAATCAAACTCCAAAGAGGATATTTCCCTAAGACTTGATGGGAGCATTCTACTACCAGAAATACACAAGTGTTCAAACTGTATCAGTGGAAGAACCAAGGGACCTTACCTCTCTTCCCTGAGTCTGTCTCTAACAAAGTAATTCTGCAAATCTAACATCATCTAAGCAGGAAGTTGGATAGGGAGAGAGTTATTCTTTGGTTTTGTCCTTCAAGAAGAAGATCCTTAGCTCTGAATCCCTCTTCCTGAAGACTAGACTGCTTTTGTGAGTTTTTTGGTGCTGTCCTTTCACCTCTCCAGACTTTCCTCGACAGTTTCAAAATAGAATAGACACCTTCAAAAATGTTCTTGTGCCTTCCCTTCTGAACTACTGCAATGCCCAGGATCATTCAGACAACTCCAGGGGCAGGCGGCTCACCTCAGTGATGGAGTCTCTTAAATGCTGCCCCCCTTTCAGCACCACCCTTACGAAGGGTTTAGAAAGAGTTTCTATCCAGGGATTAACCTATATGAAGGCAATGAAGGCACTGATATTCCTCTTTTCTTATTTTAAGGACATTTCCCACCAGACCACAACTTTACTCTGATTCATACCTGTTGCCCACAAATTTAGGCAGGCAGAGTCTGACTTTGTAATATTTTTGTAAAAAAGTTCTAGATAGACATTCTGTGTCTTGGTTGAATGCTATTGGGTTTATCCTTTCTGAATTGTATTAAAATTAGCTGTGAGCTTTCTCTTCTCAGAGTAACCATGGCAGCATAATTACCTTACCTGCTATTTCCTTCTTCCCCTGTTATCAATATTTTTTCTAGGGGATCATAGGTATCTATAAAAATAAACCCCCACATTGAAATCATATTAGAAGGCTTTGCTGTCACTTTTACCTTCCAATTTTATTACCACTAAGAGTAGATTTGCTTTTATCATTGAGAGTATAGTAGCTATCACTTGCACTGTCCAGGCCACTTTAACATTGTTGAGATCACAGAAATAGCACCAAAACTGTTGTCGGATGCTCTTCAGTAAAACAATTTATTTCTTGCTGTCAAAAGAATAACAATATAAGTTAAAAATAGCAAGTCAAAGGGAAGATGAAAACACATCTTATGGACTTCAACCTATTTACAGATTCCTCACAGTACCTGAAATCATAGATATTCATTATACTGAGCACGGATTCCAAGTTTATTGGTGAATACAATTTTTTAGTCTTAAGTATCATCTCGGAGGGAAAATTATTTCTTTAAATTTCAGTTAAAAGATTTTACTTTACCTATCACACAGCTTGTCCTAGAGACTACAGAAATTCCTCTGTGCGTCTTTCTGGTTTGTTTGTGTGTGTGTGTATGTGTAATTGCTGACATTAAACCTATGTTTAAGTCAGGAGCAGCTCCTTTTAGAAAAAAATATTTATATTGCAAGCAAGATTAATCTAAAACAGTGGTAGGAAAGATGCATTGCAGTCCTTGGGCACCCCAGAAATGGTAAATATAAGATTTAATCAGTTTTTAATCTATATTAAAAAAATTCCCCAATTAAAACTATGAAAGTAATGAGAACAGCATTTTTATTGTTATGAAAGCAATTGCAGAACAGGGATTTGATTAAGAAAATTAATATAACTGCTGATTATAAAAGAAGAAAATGAAAAGGTGAGAGTGGGGAGACTTTTGAAATTTTGGGGAATTAAATCTGGCGAACTCAGAAAGGTCATCAGAAAAATGAGCAGTTTATACCACACCACCTTCTCTGTATATAATGTATGCTACTCTATTATTCAGATTTTATCTGTAGGTATGTAACAGTTCTAACTGTAAAAGCAATAATAGCTATTTTAAATGTGATTATTGTTCAGTGGTTAAAATAAAAATTAATTTGTGGATTTATTCAATTTTGCATAACTGAGTTTGAAAGGAGGCGAAAGAATCACGGGATTGTTTTGAAAGAGAACTTAACTAAGAAATACTGATCCTTCATGAGACTGACTGAATTTGTGTTCAACTCAAAAAGTCCATAAAATAGGTTTCTTCGAATTCTGCAAGATCAAATGTGCTGCTGACTGACATTTTGTCTAGTGATGAGCAGAAAATTGATGAGTCTGATGATCCTGCAAGAGACACTTTTATTTCATTGTCTTTATTGAAACACAGTCACGTGTTAATTAATGTTTCTTCTCCAGAGCTTTCAGCAACATTTTAACATCTGCTCTATTCAGCAGTAGTTTTTATTCATTTCCTGCATCCAAAACACTGCAGAGATCAATCTGTGCTGTATAACATAAAAGCAACGATAAGGCAAAAGCTTCAACTTGATCAAAAAGTTAAAATTTCCTTTTATATTAATGAAATTGCCTTCAACTGAACAAAAACAACATTAAAAATAGTGACTGGAAGGCTTACATTCACAGATTTGCTAACAAATTTGGCAAGCAGAAAAAACATAGACAGTAATAAAGGAAGAATTGAAGTTTAGGTCTTGTGAAGGTTGTGATGATCTACAACATTTATTGAGTGACAAAAGTACAAATAATTGCTTTTAAAAAATAATTATTATTCAAGTTCGTCTGAACACAAAGATGTCATCAGACACATCACTGACTTAAAAATTCTTTTGTGCCCAGTGACCCTGCACATGTCCAGAACTGCTGATATTTGAGGATCCTGCTTCCCACCTGAGCTCTATGATTTGTGTGCCTGTATTCTCCAAAGAGCCTAATCTCTAACCTAATATAAACTGGATATTTTACTTGTGGCAGCCTGGTGTCTAGATTACTTGTATAGGAACTAGGTCATCTGGATTCAGTTCTTTCCTTCCTGTAACAGTATTCAAAACCAAAAATTCTCCCAATGCCTAGAGGGATGCCTTAGTCAACTAGCTAAAAAATCTCCATGTTTTTGAAGGAGTGATTGTGCAGAGAAGAACTCAACAGAGGGACTGTGTAGAGGAGGGAGCATAAATCTACAGCCTTGCATCAATTGATGCATTCATTTTATAAGAAAAGTATACTAATTCTGTTCTGTTTGTGCATTTTGTGTTTCAAAGCCACTGGCTAAAATATTGGATAGCATCTTTTAGATAACATATCCAAACCCTGATCTCTTCTTGCCTGATGGTCATCTTATTACTGAACTTCCCAAAGCCCTATGTATCCGTACCCTTTCCTGCAGTGATACAACTTCAGAAAGATAGAAGGAACTTATCTCTAGTATGAATGGCAAATAGCATAACACCTGGTGCTTTTTATGGAAATGTAAATTTTAGGTTGGACTCCCTCTCACTTTTATATTCAACACTTGACAGAAAGAGGTGGATATCAAAGAGAAAAGAATGCTTAACATCGGCGTGAGTATAAGATTAACATAAGGCGGGTTTTTTTATACAGCCTTTTCTTTTTTACATATGACCTAACTATGTTTGCTCATTGTGTGAGATTTTTAGGTTACAGTTCTAGTACTTAACCCAGTAAGTCTAAATTTCATTTGTGATCAACATGCTTCAAATTCCAACTTTTCAACACCCAAACTGTAGTCAGCCAAGTTGTTCATTAGAGCTATCAGTACATAACTCAAAAACTAAAGTAATGCCAGATGGTTAATCAGGTATGGTATCTGATCTAAAAATCCATACTGTGATCCGTACAGTTAGCTGCTCTCACTCCTGAAATTCCCCATGCAGAACTTGTTTTCCAGGTTTCCTAGGAAATAATTTGTAAACACAGGTCGCAAAACGAGCTCAGTGCTAATTTGGCACTACCACTCCATTACCCACACGGGCAGTCCAGGAGGAGATTTTCAGAGCAACGTTTTTGGTGCTGAGGACCTGACTCGCACAGTATGGAGGGTTCAGGGTTAGATTCCATGACTTTAACACCTGCCACAGTGAGAAGTCATTGGAATGCTACTAGAGTACATCTGGGGTTTTTGGCCCAAGAGGGCTCCCTTGCAGTATTTCTGGGAGTGCTCTGCAGTGTGAACTGAGACCAAAAGTGAGGTGAACTGCAGACCTGTCCCAAAACAAATCACTAAATTAGTCTCACCCTTGCGATGTGAAAAACCTGGAAAACTGGGGGACTTCAAATTGAAGTATAAAAGGATTATTGGATCTTGAGCAAGCTGCAGGAATACATGTGGCCTTAGAAATGCCCTGCAATATCTGGTTTCCCCTTGCTGGCCGGGCAGCTCTGACAGGCTGTGAGAGGAGCATCTGCCTCTGCAGCAGCAGCTGCACACAGGCAGCACAACCCCAGCTGGGGCAGGGAAACCCTGCCATCCCCTGGACAAGGCCTTTTGTTCAATATTAGGGCACCAGAATTTAGGCACCTTTTATACAGAGGTGTCTTGTGTGCCATGTAGTGCAATTATGCTGGTGATATTGTTAACAATGTGGTGCCTACTGTGGGATCAGAGCAAGGCTTTTCCTCCAAAGGCAGATCTCAATCATCTGGTCATGTAAATCACTCCTTAGACTCCATTGGCTGTATCTCCAGTGACTGTATAGGCTTTATAGGCCCATGTAGTGGGAATGTATTTTCTTATCACACAAGCAGACACCTACATGAGACACAAATTAATCTGTTTTAATCTAGTGCTGGATTTGTTTCTTGAAATCCGAACCTGGCCATGCTGAAATTCCTGAAGGGCTTTATAAGCATCAGCAGAGAATTCTTGTTCAAATCATTCACATTAAGATTAATCAGATCAATGTGAAACTTTCTAAACTGAGCTATTATGAGGGAATATATTTTAAAAGGGAAAGTAATCTTAACAAGAGAATGTCAGTGTCTCAGAATAGACTCAAAAAGCTGGCTTGCCTTTGCAGGGAAACCAGATTACCTAATGCTGTGTTACTTGCAGAATGGCAAGTTTTCCATTTACAACATCAGTTTATTTTTGGTTTTGGAATAAATATGCTTATGGAGTAAATTTAGGATTTTGAGTTCTACAGGATCTCAGTAAAATAGTAAATTTTAGAAATTATCAATTTGCAGGGAAATCTTGCAGCCAATGAATAATTCTCCTTCTCTTTGGCTGTTGTTATTCATTCTTCTCTTGCAGAAGAGCAGTAACTCATTTCTCCATGTGCTTGAGGAACAGATTTTCCCTCTTCTCAAGCACAAACACAGACAGTGCCTCCCAGATGATGGGCTGGGGTCATCTTGCTATGCTTAAATCACTTCTGTTAGCTTTACAGCTCTCATTTTACTCCATCCACTTCCTTTTACTTCCTTCTACACCACTTATCATGGAAACTGAAGGACAAGATCTCCCTGCTTTACAGAGATGAGAGTCCCTCTGAGAAGTGCAAAGAAAAAATTTAAAGCTGGGAAAAGGAATAAAGGCTGAAAGATCATAAGCAGGCACATCTCTGTTTTAAGAGTGAACTTAAATGTAGGAGAATTGAATGTCAACATGAATGTACCCAGCCCTCTGAGTCAGAAGAAAGGGATGGGGAGCAAAATGAAACTCCCATAATCCAAGGGGAAATGGTCAGTGACCTGCTACACCACTTAGACATACACACAAGGCCATGGAGCTGGATGGGATTCATCCAAGGATACTGAGGGATCTAGCAGAAGTGCTCAGTGAACAACTTCCAAATCAGGAAAAGCAAATTTTGAAGAATAAATTTTACCTGAATTACTACCTTAACACTTGAAGAAAGGCTGAATATCTTTCAAAAGCTTTAGTTGCCCTCAAACCTTGATATAATTCTGTAATGTGAAACTCAGAAATCACTTCTAATTTGTATGGAAAATCTGTATTGCTAGAATGAGAAGAACTCATTGCAGTGCCATTGGGGTGTTTGCATTTTTAACACAAAGTAATGTTGCAACTGGAAAGTGGACTTGCCATTTTTTTTCTCTGCTGTTTTTATGTATTATGCAAATCATAACCCACAGCAGATCACTGCAAAGGATTTACACAGAAAGGGCTTTCTCTGTTTTCCATTCCTGATGATCCAGACTTTGATTCTTAGCAAATTTATAACTATAAATATCTGAAATAACTTTATGTTCGAATTGATTTCATAACAGAACTAAATAACAGTTAGTACTGAGCTTGCAGCTGACTAACTTGGTGTGTTTCATTATTAATATAAATTTGTTTAAAACTGCATTCCATGGTCCAGACATATTGAGAGCTGGATAAAAATGAGCAAATTGTTTTCATCAAACCGTCATTTTTGAACTAATATTTTTAGTTTGTTTTATTTTTTAATTTTTGATTTGAAAAAAGATTCTGAAGTATCTTTTCAGAAGTTTTAATCAACATTTCCATATGAAAAAATGCTCTTGATTTGAATCACATTAGTAAATATAATAATAACTAAAGTTTGATTGTTAATTCCATTTTTTATTATGAAAATCAGATAAATTAATTTTGTCGAATTTCAACTATTTTTACCCACTTCCTGGATGTTATTGTTTTGCCACTGATTTGAGAAGTACGTGTCAATTTATTTTTCCAACTGATATCCAACTGATGATAGAAAATGCACATCTTTATTTTTCTAGATAAATATAAATAAAACATAATAGAATATTTTCACTGGAAAAGAAAGAAAAGTTTCTTTTCCAGAGTGCAATTACTTCAAGGTATCATTTTTGCACTTTGCATATATAATAGGAATGTCTAATACCATTCCTTGCTTTCAAACACTTCATCTGTGCTTGACATGGAGAAAATGCCATTCGTTACATGGCTGCTAACACAGTTTCTGATCATTGACCCCAATTACACGAGCTATCACCACTCAGTCTTAAGAAAGCACTTAGGCACACACTTGAGTTCCATTAAAGGGACTTGTTGGGTGGGGAAAGGCAGACACAGGCTCGAGTGCTTTGTTTAACAGGGCCCATCTCATGCACTGGCCCTGCCAGCATCGATGGCTGTAGCACAACAGTAATCTCATTGATTCCAGCAGGGCAGCTCGTACAAATAAAAGGTCAAAATTAAGTACATCTGAATATTGGAAGAACCAGGAGCTGGATATCTTTGTAGTTAACTACAAATAACTGCAAGCAAGCCTCGTCCATAATGCACGCTGGTCTCATTCATTCTGTCTCAAATCCTGAGGGTTGTGTCAAATCTGGAAGGAGATTGTTAGACTATTCCTCGAGCAGCCACTGTGTCTGCTACTGTGGCCCATTGTACACCATTGCACAACTGTGATGAGCATCATAGATTTGGGGTTGGGATGCAGGACAGAAAGAAGCCCTGGCAAAAGAGGTGTCCATGATTCTGCATTAAGCACCTGTGTCTCAGTCACAATCTGTGAAGAAAACAAAGCAGTTAAAAACATCATTCATAACTGCACACATTCACATAGAGCTGCCAGAGCTAAGCCATTGGAAACACCTCCCCACCTCTCACGTCGGGCAGCCTTTACCCAGTTTCCTCATGTACCACCCACTGACAGGAGCAGCCAGTGACAGCAAGGGGCTTTCTTGTGAGACAGACAGATGGTGTCCAGGGGTGATTAAGGATATTAAACTATTTTATTGATTTTTTTTCTTCCAGAGAAGAAGGGAAGCTAAGAGTGAGCATCTATGGTAAAAGAAAACCAACTTTCGTCTGCACAGAGCACACAGTTTTCAGATGGGCGAGGGAATTATAGGGAGATGGTATCTGTAATTCTACATCAAACCATAAGCCAAAATTACAGTTTGTTATTCACTTCACTTGGATTATTCCATGTTACTATTGCTGAAGTGTTTTTTACTCTCTCATGACAGTCCATTGAAACATCAAACTCCTGTAATTCTTGACAGACTTACACGTCCTTGTAGATCAGATTATGCAAAACAATTTTTCTGTCTATTATGTCACTAAGAAATCAATGCAGTGCTTCAGGTGCATAACTTCTTGTTAAAAATACAGCCTGCCAACAAGGAAACAAATGTATAAATTACCTTTGGGGCAGCCATCATATGTAATTTTTTCCTAAGCTGTATTACATCCTAGGCACTTGCTGCAACATTCTTGTATCAGAACAGACAATACAACATCACGATTTTTCAGGATGAAGAAAGGATTTGTAATGAAAATGCCACTTTTAATAAGAAAGCTCAATAGTATTCAGTCTTGGTTGTTCCAGCTGAGATATTAATGTCTTGCACTTCTTTCTGGAATTCAATAACTGAGGGAAAAATGTAGAGATGGGGTGTTAAAAAATACTTGGTTCTGCTAGAGCATACAAAGTCGATGGAATTATTGGTAGAAGTGATCTAACAGCAGTTGGTCTTTAAACATTTTTTGTATGATTTTTCAAGTTAACTGGAAGGGAACTCCTTAACTGCTTAAAGCATAAAGATGATAATTCCATTTTTCTGCAAGATAGAAGCTGTATTACTTGGAGACCAAAAAGTTCTGAAACTTCTTTGTATGACCATTACCTGTACACATGCACAATGATTGAACGCAGCTGCACTTCAAAGTCATAGACTAGAACTGGGGAGGACATCATAGTCAGATATTGAAAAAAGCAGGTTTTGCATTCACCAGCCATTTTGTGCTTTAAGATGGTCTTTTTGGCCTTAAAAACACTGTCAAGAGACCTGCTGACTTCAGACCTGCTCTGTGGAAGTATGCGCCTAACATAAAAAACACAAGCAGAAATATTCACTTCCATGAGACCATCCTCTGCATAAAATTAAAAATTAGTACTTTTAGACTCTAGGAGATGAAATCCGTTATTCCCATGTATGTGAGATCAATAAAGATATTTCAGTTAGAGTCTTGGGTGTGAATTAGGAGACCCTCAGCTGAGGATGATGCTTTGGATGAGAGGAACCATCTCCTTTTCACTACTTTCCCCTCAGTCTAAAATAGCTGAAGTAAGATTGCTGCATAAACAGAAAATTCCCACATATCAGAAAGAAACTATGGGCAGCAGCTGAAAGGCTTTTTGATAAAAATTTTAGCATCTAGGCCTTGCTAAATTTCCTTATTTTTCCACTGAAGTGGTACTTTTGGTTTCTTCTTTTGTTTGTTGGTTTGTTTGTTTGTTAATTAATGACAGTTTCAGAATACTTGGGAAGACCAATGTTTCACTTATTTTATTTTTTTCCTTCTTAACTCTTATTGAGGCATACATTTTAATACTTGAATGAAGAAAAGAAAAGAAAAGAAAAGAAAAGAAAAGAAAAGAAAAGAAAAGAAAAGAAAAGAAAAGAAAAGAAAAGAAAAGAAAAGAGAAAATGAATAAAGGAAATATTAACTGAAACATTTAATCCCAAGACATTTTCTTTTTGTACAAGAGATAAAATTTCAGCACTACTATTTCTCAGATATCACTTTGTTTACAAAAAAACTTCAGTTTAAAAACAAGTTTTAAATTTTAAAGTGTACATTTTATGTTTTGAAAATGAAAAACTTGAGCTTTTTGTTTTGAAATATTTTTTCATATCATACCCTTCAATTGTAAAAGGAAAATTAAACAAACAATACAAGGAAGCCGGAATTTTTCAAGTTATTTTATAATCCAAATTAATGTGTTTTTTCTAAAGCCAAGCAAAACTTATACCAACAATCATGGTAGCAAATAAAAAAAAAAATCTGTCAGAATGTAAGTTTCTAAATCAGGCCCAAAAAATTTATTCAAGATAAAGTGTACAGAATTTAGGTAAATGCCCCACAGATCATGCTTCATTCATTTTAAAAAGTCAGCTGCTGGAAAAGGATGTTTGGTAATGATGATAGTCCTTATCGTTTACAAATAGTGTAACAATGAAAATATTTTCCTAGTTGAATCTGAGTAAAAGGTCGCTAATCAGATTTCAGGGTTTCAAATCCTGATCAGCTGCTTTCATGGAAAATTTCTCTGGTAGATGGGGTACAGAACAGCTGGGAAATAAATGAGTAAACCAAGGCTGAGTAACAGAGCAGCAAAGTATACAGGATTTATGAGTCAAAAAAGGAACACAAAACATCAAACTCTCTAGTGAAAAGGTTAGCTTACTACCCTTGAGGGGGGAAGATCCAATTCAAGTCCTTGTCTCCAGGCTGTTTTATGTATTATTCACTAGAGAATTATTGCATGGAAAAAAGAAAAAAAGATGCATAAATCACTGCAAGATGGATAAGATATTTTGAAACAAAAGTCTGTTATTTTCAGTTTTGTTTTGCTTTGGGTTTTTTAGTTTTGTTTTTTTTTTAAGGAAGGGAGAATATATGATTGTTCCATATGTCCATGTCTGTCTCATATAGGGGAGCCCAAAACTAGGCCCAGAACTCTAGCTGAGGCTCAAACATTGCTGAGTAGCTGGGAAAGGATCACCTTCCTCGAATGGCTGGCAGTGCCCTGCCTAATGCAGCCCAGGATTCCATTGGCCTTCTATGCTATCAGTGTACATTTATGTCAGGTCCTCTTCTGCAAAGATGCCTTCCACATGGTCATTATCTAGCCTGCACTGGTGCTTTGGTTTGTTCTTCCAGAGACGTGGACTTTGGCTTTTACCATGTTGAGCTTCATCAGGTTTCTGGTCATCCTTTTTCTTAACCATGTATACAAAATATAATTACTCTCAAATTAGAGCACTCAATTTTCTGTGATTGCAGCTTTCCAAGCATTTGAAATAATAAGTGCCCTGGTGAATACCAGTGAACCCTTGATGTAAAGTAAAAACTGGTGTTTTATTTTTCTTATTCTGATCTCAATTGTCTCAAAATAGAAAAATATAGCCACTAAAAGGTTTTGAGCTTTTCAAGTACAGTGTAGTCTTACAAGTATCTCCTGTTGGCTGATTTAGAATTCATATAAACAAAGACTATCTGCTGCTGCTTTTTTAAATTATTATTTAACTGCCCGTTTTATCAAATGCAATAATAAATTGACTTGTCTGTAGCAGTGAAAATCAAGGATCAAACTGGAGTTATTGTAATGATGACAAACAGGGTAGTCATTGAAAGAGAAAGGCTCCCCTGACCCTATGCAATTGTTTGTACCTAAATATCTCTGTCACCCTCCTAGTGATTTAATATTCTAGTGCAAATAGTGATCCAGCTATGGTGGCTTAATCAATCCCATTTTGACATTAATCTAGTTTTATGAACTCCAATAGATATATTTCAAAAACAGACTCCTCAGCTTTAAGATCCCTCAGCTTGTTATTCCCAACATCTAGGCAAGTGTCAGAAGTGTACCTGAGCAGTATGCTTGAAATTTGGGTGAGGAAACACTAATTGCAAAAAAGAAAGAGGTTTGCCAAAAAAGGCAGGACAACAGTCTGTGTTCACAGGGCTGGAATTCTTCATCTAATTCTACCACTTTTGCAAATAGCTCTTATAAATATAGAAACAATTCAGACTTATAAAGAACAAGTCCACTAATGTAATTACATAGTGCACAATGTATAAAGAAATGTAGAAGCTCTCACAGCAAGGAAGAGAGGGTCATTAATAGGAAAATAAAGCACCATATTGGAAAAGAGCAGGAGGCACCCAGGAAAGACTCAGACTACATGTAATCCTTATTTCCAGGAAAATAAAGCAATCTTGCATAAACAGGAAAGTAGTGGTAACAAAAATTAAATCTGTGTTTGTAGCCATTATGGAGGATGAAGGTAAAAAAAGAGAATATGAAGATTAAATTCATTACTACACCTTTTAAAGGACAGATTAGGAAGTCAGTGAGACAGTGGGGCTAGACATAACTTTCTAGCTATCAAATGGCTAACAAACACTTGAGTGCTGCCACACAGGAGAGAATAGATTGGATATGAGCTGTCTTTCAGGGAAAATTGATCTGCAACTAATATCGGGTGCCCAGTCTAAACATAAATCCCCGAAGACTCCCTCTGTAGTGATTAGAGAGAAACAAAACTTCCCAGAAGCAATTCATCCCATAATAATAAAAAAAAAAGTCAAAGATTTTTTAGCTCTCATAGAAATCTTCAGTTATTTCAGTGTTAGTGAAACTAAAAGGTTGGGTGTAAGAGATTTCATCAATAAAGGCTGAAGTGATAGCATTAAAAAAAAAAAAAAGGCTTACTTTGGAACCAGAAATGGGTCTCAGCAAGTTATCGCTACAGTTGCTAAAAGGCTGTACCTAGGAAATTTCTAATATGTTTGTCAAAGCTGTTTCTTAGTTTTTCAAGTATCTCGATAGCTCTAGATATTTTCTACCAATTTTCACTGCCTTAAACACAAGGAAGTTGTTATCATGGAGAATAAATTCTGTAAGGATTATTGAACACGTATAATCTACTGTTCTGTAAGAGTATTTTAGGAATTAAAGGCAATATGTTGGCCTCCCAAGGCACCTGATTCTGGCCATTGACAGAGACAAAAAACAAATCAAGATGCATTTTTTGTCTGACTTATTACAGCCATTCTATCTTTCTAATGCTTCTCCTTAATATTCTCTTCCTAGTTAAGATACACAGCATCAGTCAATTCAGAAGAATACAAAGCTTTCAAAAAGTCAAAATCAGTTGTGAGATTTGTCACACCAGATTCTAGGAGGCATTACTTCAGAGAAACCTGTTTGGCTGCGCTAAAGTGACTCCCAAACAAGAGTGACCAAGCCACCAAGGCTAAAAGTTAAAAGATGACAATCCCTGCTGGAGAACAAGGCTAAGCCTCAAGAGTTCTCGCAGCAGGACAGAAACACAAAGTGTTTAGTCATACAGCGTCCACAGCAGATGTCATTAAGATCAGTATGACTGGAAGGAAAATATTCACTTTCTATCCAGTGGTGGGAAGAGGGTGAGAAATAACCGTAGCCATCCCTTCAAGGCTTCTTGTGCTCTGATTATCCCCGCAGGGCTGTGTGAGACCATCACCAACAGTGCTGCTCCTTCTCAGGCAGTGTCAAAGTCAGCCAGAGATGGTCAGGCTTTTAGAGCACAGCACATTTTTTTTCAGAATGAAAGAACAGAGGAAATAGTTCAAAGAGCAATAAGCAGTTTACAGTCACGCCTTGCCTTCCCAGCACTGCCTATTGCACCTGTAGGAACGAATTTTCTTTAGTCTGCAATTTTTTTGTTCTGATTTAATGTCCTCTATCCTACCAAAGCAATATGTGTTATGTTAATCTCTTGGAAGTTATGGATATAGGAACAGGTAACATCCATGTGCGGTAAGACAGATATATGCACAGAGATATATTTAACTCTTGTAGTGCACTGGTGCAGTAAGTTTTGAATATTTCATCATGTGCCCTAGCATCTGTTATGTATCGATAGAATTTTTTTTATTGCATTCTTCCAAAACAACTCATCTGTTACAAAAGATGACATCCATTCAACTGCTGCATTTTGCAACTATGCTATTAGATCAGCGACAAATTCAGCATTCCAGCTGATTTGTGGAGGCAGTTGCATTGTAACCCCTGCCACACTGAAATGCAGAAGTATTGTACTGTAGGAGTATGACCAAGTCATAGTATTCTAGAAAAATAAAACATTATGATGCCAGTGGTAACATGCAGTAATTTGGTAAGGAATTCCTGAGAAAGTCAAGGTTTATAGATGTTTGCAAACATCAGTGACACCAAGTGTGGAGGAGTTGGACAAGGAAATCCATTTATTTAATTCCAATGCAGCACCAAAATATTGCCATACTGAAACAGAATTATAAAGGGCTTGTATAGCTTGAAAATAGAAAACAAAGGTATAATGCTAGGAAATAACCACTAAGACAGTAAGAAAAATATGAAATAGTTCCCACAGTGCAGCCCAAGAGACAACAATATGCAGTACTTTGTTGGTTTTAAAGCACCTCAGAGGGAAGAAAATAGCAAATCAGTGAAGAAAAGGCAATTCTGGCCATGCTGGAACTTTGACAGCCTTCTAGGAAACAGTAAAGGATTCACATAAATTGGGGTTCTGCTCTGCACATAGTTTCTCAAAATGTGTAGAAGATATGTGTGAGTCCAGTGATCCTGTTCACATCTGTTAGCCCATCCAGGAGCAAGTGGCTTCTGTATGTGAAGAAACAAGCTTAGCTGGGTAGGCAGAGTGCTCCAAGAAGGAGGAGAGTGCCCCATTAACATGGAAAAAGGAAAAGTTCAACACTGGCTGTCAGGAATGACCACAAGGGCAAAACATTTTCTCATGCCAAAGAGTATTATGCAATGTCCATTAGAGGATCACAAACACTGCAAAGAAGCAGCTGAGATAATGTCAGGCTAAGCAGGCATCATTTAATAACAAAGGGGCTGATGTTCTGAGACTGAGGAATCATGATTGTTTCAGTCACGCTTGAGCTAAAATGATTGAAAGACGACAGGCTGAGCTTCAAAGGCTTCTGATTATTTTATATCACTACACATTAAAGCATTAAAAGAGAGGAAACTGTCCTATATTGGGAGTAGTCTCTCCTTGGTGCCAATAAGACAAGAAAAGGGATATTTTGGTCATCACAGCTGAAGAATGAGCTGGATTACTAAAGGAGAAAAGGTTGAGGTTGAAGATCATTTCACTGACTCTCCTCTACAGTTTTATATCTGGCACCAGCAAGTTAGTTCAGAAGTTTCAGAGCAGAACTCATTTGCAGGAGCGAAAAGAAGCAGAGGGTAGGAAAAAGGATTGAAGGAGACACCTGGAAAACAGACTACATGTGTAAACAGCTGTAATGGTAGGCAACTGCAGTGTCCTTGTCAACAGGCTTTATTTTATGAAACTTGTGTTTTAGTTTTGTACTTTCTTGTACAATGCAAGCAAGAAACATCAAGACAAAGCTGAAAGCTTTCAATACATGAAAATAGAAAACATTCAACTTCTGTCAATCCCTTGCTTTCTCAGGCAGACTGTCCTGTCCAAACTGTCGCCTGGTACAGGCTGGATAAGGGAATAGCAAAAGCAGGGCTGCCCTGGCATAGAAGATGAGCTGAGGGGATCTGGGTGACCACGATACAAGCAGTGCCCTCAGGGACTTGGGCACAGTCCCACAGCTCCAGACAAGGTCCACATGGCAGCAGTGAAAGGTCTTGTAGGCAGTCTTAGACAAGAAGAGGTAGTGGGTCATGTCCACAGTCCCTCCAGGGGAACAGCAGGACATGGCCAGAGTCAGGGTTTAAAGGCAAGGCTATCCAGTTGCTAATAGGTTCAGATGCCAAAGGTTCAGATGTGCTCTGCCCTGCTCCTGTGTGTGGATTCCATTTCTTACAGCTTCAGATATTTTTCAATAGGACTACTTTACTCAGAAATGTTTAGTTAAATGCTAGCAGTGCTCGGTTTTCTCAATGTACAGAGCCACACATTTCAGATTCAAGCTAGTGCAGATGGTCCTACCATGCTTTACTGAATTTCTTGAACTGATGAGGATACATTATTTAGAAAAATGTAGTCAATAATTTATCACAAGTCATTTGGTATTAAAAGGCCAGTGTTGCAATAGTGCACCAGATTGCTTTCCCTGGGTTAAAGTACACGAAAAGTGTGTTTTATCAATATTTAAGGACTGTTCTGTAACTGGCTAGGCAGAGTTCTTATTCATAAAGTGTAACAATGTCAGACATATGGGGTAAGGTTTCCCAATGTATTCTACAGTTATGTTAAAACAATGGCTTTTCAGTTCTGTGAGACTTTATTACAACAAAATGAACTTAAATAATTTGAAAACTGTGAAAGGACAGATTTTATAGTTTTGTATGGTTGGTACAGATTAGTGAAGTGAAAATCACAGAGGTTTCCACTTCATAAACTCATTCATTTGTGTAGGCAGAAAACATAGCCAAAGAGGCCTCTTGGGGGTGTGTGGAGCTTCTGTTGAGTCAGTGGAAACCTCAGACTATCCCAGAAGACAGAAGGATTGTGTCATGGGGTGGTACAGTTGCCATTCCTGGAACAAGTGAATAGGAAGCTGAGGGTTGTTCAAAGATGGATGTAAGGATTTGCCTCTATGAAGCATCATATTTATCACAGAAAATGTTATTTCTATCTTGTATAGTAGCCATGTAAGCTATATAGAAAACCCTTTTACATTTGGCTACAAAAATATTGTCTCAAATATTTTTCTGATACTGCAAACTGGAGCAGCATGTTTCTTTACCACAGTTTACACAGAAGCTGGTAATATCTTCTTAAGATTTCTATTTCTTCTTTCTAAAGCACATTCTGAATTGTACGTGAAGGCTGTATTTAACATCTTGTTGAAAATTAGGAACACCTAGCAGCAATTTATTACCTTCAAAGCAAAATTCTCTGTCTGGATGAAACTCTTTTCAACAGTAATTACCATTGATTGTATAAATTACTCTAGATGAAACATACTTGCAGTCACTAAAAGTAAAAATAGGTTCCACTAATGCACCTTAGCATCCCAGTGGGACTTAAAAATGGACTACAAAATTAGCTGAAAGACCAAGCTGGTCACTTCTAAAGAATCATTTGGTTTCTTACCTGACTGAGCCTCACCTGCCTTCCCTTCACCACTAGCAATGTTTGTTCTCTTTCTCTTACCTCCCCTCCCAGCTGAAAGAAAAATTATACTTATGTGCTTAGAAGTTGAAACCACCATGTGCTGCAGCACTAGGGAAAACATTTATGATGTTAAAATATTTATACAGCTGGATTCAGTGAGATGCATCATCTCCTTTTAAGTTAACAAGCTTGTCAACTGCTAGTTAGAAAAAAAATTTAAAAGATACCTTTAGAGCCAAAACCCCCTCAGACAATTTTTGTCACAATCTTACGAACCATGTAATTCACATCATTTAAAACATTGTGCAGTGCCACATCCCAAATACAGACCAGGATATGCACATAAATGCATGTAGAATATTCATATACTATCCTTAAGTCCCTGTGCTTGGAAAGATTTTGCTTTAATTTTAACTTTGGGAAGAGAAAACATTTCCAAGAGACCAGGAAAATTGGGTCCTTGTCAAGGGGAAACCAAAATCACCCATTTGTTTCCCTTTATATTCTATCTGGTAAGATTGGAGAAAACATTTCCCTCATAGTAGCAGTCAGAGCTGGATTGCTTTGATATGTCTTAGATAAAGCTGTTATCCCAGGAGTAAATTAAAGGTTAACACACAGTATTTATTCCAATCAGTCATATCATTATTTTTGAACTGACAATAACATCTGAAATTACTGATTTCAAATCACTAATTTAGAAAACAGAAAAAAAATCTATATGCATAAGCACAAGCCCTTGTTACTGCATAATATTGCTGGCACATTTCAGCACACACAGAGTGGCAGCTCGCATAGAAAAGCTGAAAAACATGATCACTGGAAGATAGCAAACCCCCTCATGATATCTGTCTGTCTGTCAGACAGACACATATACATAAATCTCATGGTTTGGGGAGCTTAATATTCTGTCTGAGCAGTTGGGAAGAGACAGCCCTTCTGGACAGACCCCAGGTAAGCCACTGTCCCACTCTGGTTCAACAGCAGCCAGTGCTGCTGTCCCCTTCCCTCTCTGCCTTCTGTAAGGCAGAGTCTAAACATCATAGGCTGTGCCTGATCATTGCTGCAAGCACCTGGAAACACCTCATGCCCCAGGTTAGGTTCCTAAAAAGAATTAGCACAAGATTCTCAAGATTAGCTTTTCATTTTTAACTCCATTGTGTGGTTCTGGCAATGGAGTCTGGACAGTGTTAAGTTCCCAGTGCTGCCCATGCATTTGTTTGCAGGGACGTTTACCTATTCCACAGACAGCCAAGGGCAAGTACTTATGCAAGCTTTCTTATCTGTGGTTTTGGACATTGCTTCTTATTTTAAATGCTGAAAGGTTGCATAAATTTTGACTTAGAGATTTAGGTATGATTTCACCAGAATGTAATTGTATTAGACTCTCCCTGAAGTTAATAATGTAACTATTTCTATATTTTACAATTGTAAGGAGAGCAAATAGGTGTACATTCAAGGAAATGACAGTCCTGACAGTTTTACTGCAAACAATGGTATGAAAAGATGGTTATTTTATTTAAAAAACATAAAGAGTCACTTGTGGGATCAATGCCCAGCAGCAGACCTTCCAGTTCCATGTCTAATTTGGGCAGAAGTTTGGATCTGATTAGGACTGAAACCAAATTATAGGCAAACAAATAAAATTCCCAGAGTCAAGCCAGCTTTATGGTTTAATCTGGATTGCTTGGTGAAGTAGACTTGCGTGAGAAATGCAAACAATACAAAATCCAAGGTCAAGCATCCAAGAAAAAAAAGATGTAAGTTGTTTCTGTGAGATGAGAGAATGTTTTGGATCATGTTGATGTTAGACGAGATTTGGAGGCATGAAAGACTAAGGGAAGTCTCAGTTAGATACTGTAGCTCTGAGGATAAAGGCAACCTATGGGTATAGAACACTGCAGTTGTACACAGCTGTTGGTCTCCTGGATGTACTTTTACTGTTGACATTTTTAGCAGGATAGCAAACAACAAGAAAGCAGGAAAAGAATGATTAATAAAACATAGCAAGAAGTATAGGAAACTCAATTTATTCATTATGTTCACTCCAGTATAATGACCAGAAAAATCTTAGCAGATTATTTTTTAATCTGGGAGAAACAAAGTTGCAGTAAAAACTATGATTGAAAAATTTAGGTAGATAAATTCAAAGGTCTTGTTTATAAAATAGAAGTAATTAACCTTCCCTAAAGGACTGGAAGAACCCCAATCACTTGAAGTGCTTAAACCAATGTTGTATGCAATTTTGAATTCTGTACAGAATGTCACTGGGCAGTATCCTTGTACTTGGTGGAACAGTCTGAAGTTCTCTGTCCTGTTATGCAGAAAATCCCATTAACACTCCCCTCTGAATTTAAAAATTGCATTTCTGCTAATATTAAGCTTTTCTTTCAAGGAGAAAACACTCTGCAACTTCCTGAAATCCTGATGGCATTTTGCATTTCCTATTTCCCCTTTTATTCTGTTGCCTAGTGAATAGACTGGTAACCAAGTTCCAAAGGAGGAACCTTGATTTTATGTGCATTCACAGGGGGACTTTTCTATGGATGTGTATGACAAATTAGAATATACAGTTGTTTTGATATCTTACCTCACCCCCTGAATCATTGTTCACTCTGCATATTGAGGTTTGGTCTGCAGATATCTGCATTCAGACAGGAAATAATTACATTTACATATGCAAACAAAATCATCTTCAGTAACCTAGGTCTTGGAAGCAAGGTCATTGTATTAAACTGATTACTTTTATCAAACTATCCTTAGGAAAAAAAGACAGAGAGAAAGAGAATAGACTTACGCAGACTTATCTGGGCTTCCATAGCCCTTCAATAAGTGCTATATTTAGAAGTAGAGATCACAGAGTTTGAGTCTGTTTTACATGCTTGGTTGTGGAGTCTGATTCTAATTGCTTTTACTATCTTTGGGGATTATTTTCATGAAGTGAGGCATCAGTCATCACAAATAATAGTGCCACAATTAAGCCTTTCAACAGCAGAGTCAGCAAGGAGAATTACCCAGAGCCCACAGTGAACAAAACTGCGTTTTTTAAACAACTATATTGACCCCCCAAAAAAAAAAATCATGAATTTCAGGGAGTAATTTTAATCATAAAATGGTCTTTTTGTCAGATTTTATTATGATTCAGGAGCAGGAAGAAAAAGAAAAAAATACATAATTTTAAAATACTTCACAGATTAGCAAGATTTATTTATTTTATTATGAAAAAAACAGGCTTTCTTTGATATTCTTGAACACAGAGGCCCTTGACTTTGCATGCTTAAATAAGACATTGAGCACAGCAGTGGTCTCAGGCGTGTGACATTTTAACTTGTGTTCATTTGAACGAAGTACCAGACTTCAAAAACATAATTCTTCAGACATGTTAGTAACTGATTTAATGTTAATGAAATGCTACAGTTTTCATGTCCTCTTTATAAAGTTATAATGTCCTGTCATGCTGTCCTCTGTGCATTAGAAGTTCAGAACTGAAAGCCACACATACATTAAGCAGTCTGGCTCATAGCAAGGTGTTCAACTTGACATTTTGAAGAGCATGGATATTTCTATCCCCTGTTTTTTCCAGCTTAATGCATGACAATTATGCATTTTAAAGCATTTTTATTCTAATTTATTGCTCTCTTTCCAAGCAGTATTCCTCTTCAGTCTCATAGAGCATATATTTGATGACAAGTATAATATTATTTTCAAAGTGAATCCTTTGTGTACACTCTGCTGCACCCAATGTTATTTCTCAGAATTTAATAGAGGTAAATTTTTTTGAAAAAAATACCCCTCAGATTCTTGTTTACCTCTTGCTTTATGCAGAAAATAGGAGCAGAAATCTGTGTGACAATTAGTGTCATACACGCTATACATTTTTCAAATGCAACGTGTACTGTAAGATATTCACACTGTGTGCTTATGAACAATGCAGGGCTGGGCTTCCTGTGTAACTTAAGCTGTGAAAAATGTGGGTCCTCTCTGTCTTCAAGGACCGTATAGTGGTTCTGCCTTCCTAATTTTAAGAACTCCAGTTTGTCTAAAATAGCCAGCAGGATTAGGCTCCCACTGTATTTGAATTGCAGGTGCACCAAGTAAAAAGATACTTGCCTGTGTTCCGTGACTATATCTGCTGATTTATTTCAGTCACACTCACAGGGATTTTATTCACAAACATTTGTGCAAGGAAGACCATATTCATGTGAATAGTCCAAGAAAGGGAATGAATCGTGAATACTAGAAATAGATTTATAGAGTATTCACAGCTAGTGGAAAGCATCATAGCCCTTTATTAAAGCCTCTTTTTTTTGCCTTATCACAAAAGGCATCAAAACCAGTGGATATTCATGTATAATTCATTAACAAACAAGGCATTTTTTCCTGTTTATAATGCATAGGTCACTCATTCTTGGAGCAGAAATAAGAACAGCTGATTTTGGTGATTAATCAAAGTGCACAGAGTAAACAGAAAATAATCATACTGACCAGTTATGCATAAATTCTACAAGAGGCTAAAATCTGTGCATATAAAATACTACAAATAAACAAATACAGAGATTTAAATAACAGTCTGCTCAGGGATACTTTGCAGAATGACTGTATTCATTGAGAAAAGTTGTTCTCCATAGTTGGTAAACACAATAAATATTCACTTTTTATTGCATCGCTTGGACAAGCAAAATATGTTCATACACTCAGTCCTTCATGAAGCTGGGAAAGCTTTGTTTTATATTGTTAACTAAAAAGGGGTATGGTTAAGTTTGACTGTTAGAATATAATCTTAGATGTAGAAAAACAGTCTGCAAATGCAGAATTCAAACAGGAGAGACTATAAATGAGAAAATGCAAAAGAAGTTGTTACATAGGCAGAGTAATTAATAAGATTTCACTTCCTTCCTGTGATTTTGGTTCCTTTGCAGTTATTGCTGTGCCTACCCTTTGCCCAAAAGTCTTATTTTTTCCACAATGCTCTCATTTTTTCCTTCAATGGCCTCCAGGAATATCTCTCAGGTCTTCCCCACATCATTCCTACCGTCACTTCTCAACTGCAGTAATACTTCATTTGCCAACAAAACCCAAACAAACAAACAAAAAGCACACAACCACAAAAACTCAAAACAAAAGCACTTACACAATGCTTAGGACCTTGTCACATTTGCTACCTACCTGTCTGGGCAAGAAAAGCTGCTTGTGCTGAGTTGCAAGCTCTGTTTGTGCTGCTTGCCTAGTCCAGGTACATGTGCTGCCTGGTGGACCACCAAACGAGAGCACAGAAAAAGCTGCAGACACATTTTAACCTTCCCTCTGTGGATATAGTAATAGGTTGTTTCTCCTCTTCCCTGTTTTCTCTCTTCATGAAATTTGTATGATTTTATTATCTAGATGTCTCTGTTAAATTTGATTAAAATTGCCAGCAGGGTCAAAAATTAGATAGGAGAAGGAAAGAAGGAGTTATACAGAGAGAGAATATATCAATCAGGCAGTAGAATGCTGGAAGCCCTTTTTTTTCCGCCTTATAAAACTAATCTAAAGTTCCTGTAATACATAGTTAAGTACAGAGCTTTAATTATTTATTTACTGGCTAATTAATACACAAAATATGTGATTCAGAACACCCTCACAGTTTCTGTAAAACGTTTTAAAAATAACAGTATTTCAAAGACAGATAATGTAGTGTGGGATCGTGGCAGGCCACAGTGGGCAGGTGGTTAATATAAAGCATTAAAAGCCTGAAGAAAAGTTAGCAGTAGTGGCCTAAGAAACTCATGTATTCTTCAGTGTGGTGGGAATTCAAAGTGGATGGCACATTTAGCTCTGGTGGTTTTTCATTGCTTGGCAGCCAGGAAGCCCAGGAGAGACATGAGCAGCCCTGGTTATTGAAAGCAAATATGGACACAATAAATTTATCAGGTTCTCCATCTCCGGACTAAGACATCCTTTGTGCCAGTCAGTGAGGTGCCTGCCTGTCTCTCTGTTATAAATTTCTGTGCATTTCCTGAAGGTTAAAAAAAAAAAAAGAGAGAGAGAGAACCAACAAAAAACCACCCCAATATATTCTATTACTGCTGGAACTGCAAGTAAACTGTTATGATTCTTAAAAGAAATAAAAGAAATCACCTTCTGACTGATGGAAGTGCCTCCCAGTGTTCACACATAGCATGCTGAGAACTCAGATTTTTTTTTTTCCATCAGTGATAACACATTTCAAGTTTCTTACTGTTAGAAGAACAAAAATACAAAAAAAAAGTTCCTCTTCAGTTCCCTCCAAAAGATCCAAGAACTCCACCTTTTATGGATAATAAGGTAGCCAGATTTCTTATTAATGACACCTCTGCTTTGTGTAAGCATACCGCATAAGAGTATCAGTCATCAGCCGAGTCTTTCTCTGCCAAGTGGTCTACAAACATATAACAAAAAGATAGTCCCATGCAAAAGTGTTCACAATTTCAAATCTAAGGAAAAAAAAATCCTAAAGGATGGGGAACATAAGATAAATGTTAGAGGTGTGTAGCCTTAACTTTATTTAGGATACTTTAACTCCGCAACTCTGTGCTACCTGTTTATTCCATATTTCACTTTGGCTGGTTGCTTTTGTCTAGTTTCACTAATAATTTTGTGCTTCAGACCAGTACAGTATTTGATTCTGCTTGCTTTATAGATATGTATTTGCTATCACACACGATTTTAACAATGAGTAGAGAGAGAGAAGTGGCCCAAAAGTAGTGTTTCCTTCTGGTTTGTGGCTTCTATTTCTTACCCACTCTCAGCCCGAGATCTTTTTCTCCTCTGGCAAAATCCTTGATACCTTCCATGCAAAAATACTGCACACCTGCAAGAGAACAGGATTTAGTATAAATGCCATTTACCTTCTCACATTGTATCTTGAAAGTACAGAAGCCCATTAACTTCAGATGGTGACTCTGTTGCCTTTTTTTGCTCCAGGAGGGACTACAGCAAACACAACACTACTAAAGCTTGTAGATTCATTTTACTCACCCCAACTTTAGATTTCCTTACTGGTGTCTTTTAAGCTAGTTTCTCTGCAACGTGCAAGGTGTTAATGACTCTGTGTGTTCCAGTTTTTCGACAGAGCTGGATGAAAGAATAGATGCAGTTCAATTGTCATACAGTATATTCTGCATTTGGTTCCCAGTGCAAGCAGTTACATTTGCTGATAACATAATGCATTTATCTTCAGTGACATTTTAGATAGCTGCACAACCTGCTGCGTATTCTAATGAAACCTGTATCACTACCAATTAGACACCTGCAGAAGAAGTGGGCTATGCAAATGCCTTGCCCCCCAAATGCTATTTTCCCTCTCTCATTAAGCTTTCAAACTAAATTATATCACAGCTAATGGCTAAAGACTTTCCCCTCAAATTTCAGCGTTGCATGGAATTTAGCCAAATGTCTAGCACAGACTTTAAGGAGTTTTGGGACTGCAAGTCTTTCAAAATGTATTTTTCTCGCTTCCCATATGCTTAACCTAACCCTGCACCTGTCCACCTTCCTTTTCTTTCACTGGCACAAAAAATCCCTCCCACCCTCCATCACTGTGACAAGGTATTCTGGTGGGCTTCAAAAGCTGCAGACTATTGCTTTGTTTTTTGTCTCTGGAGGTCCTTGAGTTCAAATGCAACTAGATGTAAGTCAGACTTGCTGTAAGCAAATATTTGTTGATTGTATACACAAGATGGAGATTAACCAGACGGTATCTTGCTTATGAGGTTATATTTCCATTAAGGGTTTTCAATGACATCATAAACCATGATAGAAAAGCAAACATGGCTAACAGAGTTGCCACAGATCCCAAGACAGAACGGTATCTTGGTAATTCACACTTACCAGTTTGTTTCATGCAAATCTCCAGACCTGTTCTAAGCCCTGCTGGGGATACAGTCCCCATCTTGTTCCCAGGAACATTGCATTAACCTTTCATCTGTTTTGGGCTCCTGCTGTTGCTGCCCCATATTCCAATTTGTCTGGCTCCTGCTCTGGTTGCTTTCATCTCCTTCTCCAGGGTGCTCTCTGCTGAATGCTTTGGCAGGAGCTGTAAGCATTACCCCATATCTATTAATTACACATGCAAGCACATTTCTGAAAGCATGCTGTGCATTCATAAGTCAAAATTGGATTATGAGATGCCTAAACTGTTTGTGGCCACAAGTGAGTAAAAATACGTGATCATCTCTGAAAATATGGACAGCACAGATTTGGTAGTAGGCTTTAGATTTCCCCTTTGAAATTTTGGCCATAGCATTTCTAGAAGAAAAATGTGTCAAGAACATCTGCACAGAAACTTTAAAATCTTAAAAGACAGAAGGAGAGTAGTGATTAAGTATTTTATTGAACCTTGACATACTATCACTTAAACAGGATCCTCTGCACATTTTAGTTACTGTAACATGCCACAGAAAAGCCATCAGTACACTGTAGAAAGAAAATGTATGTCTTTCCAAATTGGGCTATCCTACCCAGAAAAGGGAGGGTTACTTCATTTTTGTCTATCTGCAGTTATAAATATTGAGTGTGCCTATGACTTACACTTTTTTATTGGGCAATTTCAGCAAAACCTGTTGTAAGAATACCCTTGGTTTGTGTAAATCGTGAGGGAAATTAATGTCATTCTATCTTTGTACACATTATTGTGTTCTAAAACCAGCAAGTAGAGAACACACAGGATGTGGTGTTGAGATTCACTTCATATGAACGTTACATTTTAAGTAATAGCCAAAGCTGGAATGAATTTAAGGCGTTATACCTCACTTTGGCTTACCATAAAACAATTACATTGTGGGCTGCTCAGGCTGACACAGACACTTGCTCGCCTCCTCTTCCCAGGGGCATGGGGAAGATGATTAAAAGTGAGAAAATTCCTGGGATAAAGACAATTTAATAGGTAAAGAAAAAGCTTTGTCTTCAAGCAAAGCAAAACCAGCAAAAAAATGATGAAAATTAATAAAAAATTCCAATTCTAGTAGCTTTGAAAAATATGGGTAGGTGTTTGGACAGAAGGCTTACTCTGATAGAAACATCAGCAGCATTGTCTTTCTATCCAGCTCAAAACCAGCAAGAAATTTGCACAGTAATGTTAACTACAAATATTGCCTTTAGCACAGTTCAATATTGCTGGCTATAAAGTAGCATTTACAATGTGAGCTTATCCTTATCACACAGATCTTTGCTCAAGGGGCAAACTCTGTGAAAAGGGATGTCAAATGACTATTTAGTGAGCAAGGCTTGTGTTTATTCTCTGGATGGTTTTTTCTTTTGTTAGCTTACAGTAACACCTGTCTAGGTGAAAGAAAACATTTGATTTTGCTTTATTTGCTGTTGCTTACAAAACCTCAGAGAACAGAATTGTGTAATTATCCTGAGTCTCAAGATATAGACAATTTTAGATATTGCAAGACACCCCATTGCTAACCTGTTTTTACCAGAAATATTTTTCTGACTGCACACAAGAATTTCTTAAATCACAAATAGGCATTCTTTTCTGTTCAGAATTAAATATTAATTGGTTTTGGTCAAAATATATTTCTATTGTTAATTCCATGTCGAGGAAGATACATTCCTTTTGTTTTCTATGTAGTGTGTGTAAGAAGGTGAGAGACGTTTAGGACATTAGTCTGGGTACACTTTTTTCTGTCACAGTCCTGGCCAAAAATACAGGGCAGTGGCTGGAAAGAATGAATGAGATAGGGTAAGGGAGTTCAGCACCCAGAACCCACTTACAGAAGTAAACCGTGCTTCATAGCAGTATCTTCGGCCTCTTTCAAATATTGGTGTATAGTTGCTCAAATTCCTAAAACCTGCAAAATGTTTGCAGTTTTAGCAGTTATATCAGTAATATTTTGTGTTTTGCTTGCATTCCTGTTCCTGTAGACAAGATTCACCATGCAAATACCCTATCATGGGAATATCCTAATGAAGAATCTAAAAAATATTAACTAAAATATTTTAATTACGACTATCACATTCATTTAGAAGTATTTGAAGTCTTGGCATAGCAGTATTCAAAAAGGTAACTTTTTTAAACTTAATCTCAGAATTCTGAGAGACAGGTTCAAGATCTTTATATGTTTGAGGTTGTAAACCAACACAGATACATGGGGAGAAATTTGGATTGGACTCCTTCTCTCATAATTATTCTGTGTTAGAATGTATCAGTGGAAGGACACCCTAACAAGTCTTTCCATCCCTCTCCACAAAATACCTAGTCATACATAGGTTAACAGCTCTGTCAGGGTCCTTTTGGGCTGTCTGGGGTACTATAAGCTGGTAGTAAACACCAAACACTGACTTCTATAGCCATTGAAGAGATATTGGCATCTGTCACCAACCTGAAAGAAGGTTGTAGTGAGCTGGGGCCAGTCTCTTCTGCCACATCTCAAGTGAAAGGATGGGAGGAAATAGCCTTAAATTGCACCAGAGGAGGTTCAGATTAGATATTAGAAAACATTATTCACTGAAAGACTGGTTAGGCATTGGAATAAATTGCCCACTGAGGCAGTGGAGTCTCCTGTCTGGAACTGCCCAAGAGGCATCTGGATGTGGCACTTGGGCAGTGCCACAGTGGGTGATTATGGTGCTGCTGGGTTGACAATTGGACGAGATGGCCTTGGAGGTCTCTGCCAACTTTGATGATTCTGTGATTCTGTGATCTTCAGAAGGTTATTCATTTCATCCTACCCTCAGATGAGGAGGGAGTTTAGATGATAGACTGAAATCTGTCCTCTGCATGACTAAATTAAGGTGGACTACACTCCAGTCTTTGTTGGTAATGTTATATAAGGATTGCATAATTAAGAAGCATTTGGTGCTATTTCTGTACAGCAAATACTGTTTTATCATTTTTTACTTTTGTTTTATGGAACGTCTAAAGTATTGTTTTGACAATATCTTATTGATCTGGAAGAATCACAATCAATAAGTATTATAGCTACTCAGTGACTGGATTATTAGAAAAATAAATTAGGAACTATCTTGCTTGCAAATAACCATTATTTCACATGATGGGTAGAAAAAAATTGTATTCATGTCATGGCATATTGTTCATTTGCAAACACAGAGAGACCTTTTCTAATCCTATAAATTTCATTTATTGATCAGAGATCATGATAAAGTGGTTTCTTTTGGAGTGCTCTTTGTCTAAGCCCTCTCTTTTAAATTAAGAATCTATTTAACATTACCACAACCCAACATAAAAGCTACGTGCCCCTGTGTGTACAAGCAAGTAACTTCTTTCTCTTCTGTTTCATAATAACTGTTAGTTTTCTTATCAAGAAAAAAGAAACCACTTTTCGTCTTTCCCCAGCTGATTTTTGTGTTCAGGTATAGCAAACATGCTGCTTCCTATTGTGGCTTATGCTTCAGGCAAATCTGAAATTTACGTTTGTACATCATGTGCATTTTGAAATAAAGAAGTGATGTCTGATCTCCATATTGAAAGCATTGTGTTGCTATTGCTCTGTAGTTTGTTGGTTTGTTTTTGTTTGGTTTGCATTCTTTCCTCAGGAAGATCTCACAATCTGCTGTGAAGAATTTGTGTGTTCAGAAGGAAAAAAGAATTATAAATCCCACAGAGGTTGGTGCAGAGCAAAATTGTCACAAAGCACCAGACCACAGAGATTCAAACCTTTGTGTCCTCAAAAATAAAATACACCAAGGTAGCCATAGATTCCCTACAGGGGAATTTGCCCCTCCCAAGCACACATCGCACTTTGTGTTGATCAAGGAATGACAACGTCTGAAAATACAACAAAATAGAAGGGGACAGTGGTGCAGAAATACACAGAATTCAGTATACCAAAAGAGGTTTCCAAACCATGATATGCACAGCTCTGGTCTCCTTTGTAAACAGCAATAATCAAAAGCATCTGTCTGCTTGTGCTTGTGCTTTTGCCTTACTTGGTAAATGCCAGCTCACAAATAACATGAAAACAGCTGGGAGAATTGAAAGAAAGTGGATAGAGGCAGAGAAATAAGGATGCGTTTGTGAAAAGTGGAGAAAATACGAGGCTGCCACTTCAGTACAAAGGAGAGAGGTGCTAGGAAAAAGACTTTATGGACAAAATAGTCCTTACGCTGATATTTTCATGAGGCCATTTTTAATGCAAAACTGTCTAAAAATTCAATTTCTGTAAGGTAAATTTTGGAAGACAAATCAATACAAATCATTGGTGCTCATCAAGTCTGTCTCAGATCCTCACTGTATGATGAGTTGGAAAATATCAGCTGCCTTAACATATTTACAGGGAAATGCCAGGGCAGAGAAATAACCAATGAATGACCACAAATCTTGAGAGAAAAAGGGCTAAAAATATTAGGCTAATCAATTACAAAACTTACGATAATGCAGCCTTAAAAGTCAAATGGCACATGTATAGTACAGAAAAGGATTGAGGACAAAATAGGAGTATGGGGAAGCACAGTGCCTGTGCTGTTGTCAGCCTGCATGTCTCAAGCCCTTCATCCTGTGTTAAGGACAGGAATGCATTGCTGGCAGCTTGTCCAGCATCGACCAGTCCTTCCAGTAAGTGTAACAGATGGAGCACAAGTGCTGCAGTGTGCTGACAGGAGACCCTTTTATTTCCATCCTCTCACAGTGGGTGCAGCCAACACCTGATTTTAGAAGTCCCACCAATTAAAAAGCATGATAACTCAAAATTTGATCTATATACATTGCCTTCTTCCTGTTCTCCGTCCCCTTCCACATTTAGGATCAAGAGCCATGATGCTCTTGATCTTCTCAAGTAAGAGAAAACTTTTGCTTTGAAAGGTGCACTAGGCTTTTAGTTCCCCTTTTCAGCTTGCTCATGTCTAGCCAGATACGTGCAAACCACCAGTTCCTGCACCTCTAGTAGGAAAAATTGTGGTGAAATGAGGAATTATTTGGCATCCAGCAACAAATGGTCCTCATTACACCTTTAATATATGCTCTCACACTTTGTGGGTTGTTGCACTTGTTACGTTAATTACTTTATAGTGACATGGGAGAAATTTTCCTATAAGTATGCATTTATTTTCTCTGAGAACCCAGGGCCCTGATAGTCAGGTTCAGTTACCTTACACTCTTTTTTGGTTTTCCTCCAGTTAGAGAACTGTCACATACCAGTGCCTGCAGAGGGTTTATGAAGCACTAAGTTCATTATTGCCTTCAACAGACTTTTGCAGATACCCTTTGAGGTAACAGAGATGACCTTGAGGCACTGAAAAAAACACACTATTTCATGGCCCCAGTGATCATCCTAGGGTGAGACGGGGGAACCGTGTTATCAGGGGGCCTGGGGACAGCATTCATACAGAAAAAGAGCAAACCTGCTGCAGTGGTTGATAGCAGTGTGCTTATGTTCAAAACCCCCCACAGTATTTATATACACCACAAAAGCGTTTTTCTTTCTTTAGGTGGTTTTTATTGCATAAATGTAGGATTTGCTATTTTTCTTTCTTGATTACCTTAAATCAAAATGTATTAGTCAGTGGCACTAATGTATGTTGCAAAATATGCAATATGGCTGATGTAATAATCACATTAGCAATTGATTGGTGATTTTTGAATCTTTAACTCCAGAAATTTAATGATACATTAGTTCTCATTTTTGCATTTAAAAGATAAGACCTTGTTATAAGACCAAGCATAATATTTTGCTTGAAAATAATTGATTGTTTGGCTCTTGCAGTGGAATCAATGCCACATTGTAATTTTTTTAGGTGGTCTTACTGTATCATTCTTTTTGAATTAAAGTGAGTGTAACACTCAGAAAATGGTCCATGTTTCTAATCTACAGAATAACACAGGTAGTTTCTACTCTCCAGCATAATGCAAGTAGTATCTCCTCTCCAGTCTACAAATTTCCTGCTCTGGGTTTTATGAAGGTACAGATTCTGGAGAACAGGGAAGTAATTCATTCCCTGTACTGATCCAGTCCCTGACCTTGTATCAGATGTTTAAAACAACAAAATATTTCCTCCTTCCTCTTATCTCTGATAGATTCCATAAAACAAGTCTGTGTATACTGGTAAAAACCATGCACAAGGGACTAAAGAAAGAAATCATCATCTTTTCTGTAACAAATGTAAGCATTTGTTACACCACCATAGAAAAACATAAGGACATTTTGAGAAATGCTGTTCTCTACTGCAGAAATGAATATGATGTCCTGTTCTTACATAGGACTTTGAGGTGTTCAAGATATGTGTCTAAGCATTGTGCTTGTGCACAGATCAAGTGAGAAATGTGTTTTCTTGAAAATCTGAATTTTAGGGTGTAGCAATATAAATGTCACATGCTAATTACAAGATGTCTCAAATTACCACCTTCCCATCTCATCCTGACTAATAGTCTTATCTTAAAAAAAAAAAAAAAACAAAAAAAACTACAGATGCTATCTGTTCCAGAAGATAACATTTGCCTTCTTGAAAATTTTGTTTGTTTTAGAAATAAGATTTGCAGGTACTCTGCATCAGCACAAAATTAATTTATCCTCTGTTCCTGTGCTTCTTCATACATTTCCCACAATTCCTTGAAGTGGGAAGGGTCAGGAAGTAATTCCTGCCACCTACTTGCAGCCTTCTCTCTGGAACACTCCTTAAAAACACACTTTATCTTTCCTGTGTTGGTGTGAGATATGAAAGCACTATCTCCTGTTTAGGAAGTGCAAGAAAGAGAAGTGGTTTGGGGTTTCTTTTCACCAGTTATTAATATACTTCTTCCAAATCTTGGAAATCTGCACAGATCTTTTGGAACTTGGTGCCAGTGCTCCTGTTAACCATATACTGAAATATAGGTAATATCAAGTTTGCTTGCTTAGTTCTTTTTGCCTTATTGTACACCAGTAAAGGAGAATATACTCTGAGAAAATATAAAACAATGTGAATACTCTTTCCTAATGATTGAGCATTACAGAGATCATCAACAATGAAAGTCTGCATGCCAAGAGTGAACAAAGTGTCAGATGTAGTACAAGATGCTAAATAAAGACACATCCAAAAGTGTATTGGATAAAACTAGTTTTATAAATTTAATACCCTGCCTGAAGAGTTAAGCCAAGTGAGCTTTTTTCTGGTGAGATGGCTGCCTTGAGAATCCTGAGCAAATTTCTTTAAGTTTCCCCAAAAAGCAGATCTTGCCAATTGAACACATGGGCTACAGTTCGGCAATATTTATTTATAGCAGCAGAACTCAGTCTATAAACAAGCACTACACCCCATGTCATTTCTTATGTTATTTGTATTTTATTGTGATTAGAACAAACTGTCAGATCAGTCCTACTTCTTGTATTTACAAAGCAGCCTGATAGAGAGTCAATACGGCACTTTTCTGTGAGGGGTGAGAACAAACTGTGCAAAGCAGGCTTCTCCCAGCCCCTTTTCTCTTTTTGATCATTACTCCTTTCTTTAATGTTGTTTTCAGCCAAAAAAAGCACCATATGACCTTTGAGAAATGTCAGGAAAACATCATTTTCTCTGTGCCACTCCAGTTTGCAGACATCGGGTACATCCTTACTGCAAGCCCTGCTCAGAGTAGTGGCTCTGAGACAAGTCGTGCTAAAATGCCTCTCACCACACTCTTGGGGGTGCCACACACCCCTCCCGACCTTCTCCGACTGCTAAATGTGGCTGTGGGAGTCTCGCTAATGAACAGCAACTCACCATCTGTTTGGCTCCCACTGCTGGACCTCCTTAGGGCGAGGGAGGAGCAGCAAGCAAATGCCAGTCCAATACCTCTGTCTGACTCACAAAGCAATACAGCTGCTGCTTCTGTGCTTTCTGCTCTTTTTTCTTTCTGTCCAGAATGACTCAGACACATTATTTTTCAGAAATAATTCAAAAGTGTAGAAAATTCAGATGCATAGAATAGAAATAAATTCATCAGAGTATATGTGATAGAAATATACAAAGGAAAAGTCAAACAATTAAAAATTGTATCTGTTCTGCATATATGACTGTGTTTACAGGTGTCTGTGACTTAAGAATATGTATTTCAAACTGGATGAAAAACTATATGTGAATAGTTACAGAAGAACATAGTACATGTTTTACAGAAGTACATAGTACATGTTTTGGGTTTCTATGATCCCACAAGCTTTGACAGATGAATCTAAAAAATATAAAATCTTGGACATAAATTTTGCATCAGGATTTTTACATTACATTTATTCATTAAAAAAGAACAAAATGGTAGGCATGTTCCTTTATTTTAATTGCACTTCCTTCCTTTTAAAATCCTTGGGACAAATACTTTCTTCTTTATTTTCTATATAGTTTCTAGTATCTTTTTTACACAACTGTAATATAGATTTTATGCTCTATAATAGAAGGACAGATAATGATTTGCTATGAGATGTAGACTAGTATACTCAAGCTTTATGTATACTAAATAAGGTATTGTCATTCTGTAACTATTTTAGTTGGTCCTTAGGCAAGTGAAGGAAAATGCTTTTTTTTCATCTTTTCAAAGGAAATTAGTCTAGCAGAGGACTGGGCTGTGTGCCCAGTCCTTTCTGATGGACAGCAGAGTGTTGCTGCCCTCCTGGCTGAGCAGCCTAGAGGCAATGTGATCACATCACTCAGATGTGCCTGTCTGATATGACAGAACTTTTGTGGCTACTGCAAATCTTCAGACCTGGGTTAGGGCAGTCTTGTTTGAAACTCCTGCCTCTCCTGCATAGTTTCCTTGTTTACTGCTAGCAACACCTGTGTTGGTTCCACGTATTTGCGCAAAATCGCGCTGGGCTTGGGTAGATGAAGACCCACATTGGTGCCAGTCGTAAAGTTGTGACAGTCAAGACTCCCTCTCTTCTCCACCACTCAGGGCAAGTCCTTGGCCAGTGTCTGCTGACATCCAGATCCTTTATCCAGCTGTCCCTCTCTTGGCTTCACCCTGGGAGCCCTGCAGAGTGTCCTACTGCAGGTTGTAGTCTTGCCATGTCAGGATGCTTTTCCTGTATTGCCACAGCCTCTGATAAAAAACAGAGCTAAGTTTTGGCCCTCCTCAAAGCAGCATGACTGCTCCTGCAGACCAGCATGGTGCAAAGAGACATGAGGAAGAGCAGGCAGAAATAAAAGTGTTTCTCATCCCAGGCTCTTCATGTCCCTTCTGCTCACTGTATACAGATAAATGCAAAATAACAGCTGTGTGGAGAGGTTTTCCCTGCTCTCTGGGGAAAAGTAGGAGGCTAACAGTAATGAGGAAGCAATTTTTTGCCTTTCTAGCAGGACCAGAGTCTGAACTGGATTAGCTAGTACAAGAATATGTATTTCTTTGCTTTCTGCAGGTGTGTGCAGATTAAAACCAGCAGAGCCATGGCCACTGTGAAAGAAAATACAAAATGGAAACAAACCACAGTACTAAAAATAAAAATCATGTCGTTGTTGTGCCAGATACAGTCAGAGAAATAAAAGAGATGTTAATCAGTTTATGTGTTCCTTACTTTCTGAGGCTATTTGCTCCTTGCTCTGCATTTTGCAGCTCTTCATAAGGTTGGGTGTTGTACAACAGAGTGGGAGCATAAGCTGTGCTTCCTTTGTGAGCACCTATGCCAGTGACAGGATTTGAGCATATAAGGCATATGTTTTATTCACTAAGGCTAAGAAGCCATTTTCTGTAAAGTTGAATATTGAATGATGGAAGAGGTATCTTATGTTAATTTTATACTTTTTTGGGGGGGTGCCAAAAAAAAGATCAAATATGTTTGGCACATGAGATATGAGAACAGCTGCATTTTGAAAATAATGCAGACACCTTATTAAATTGTATCTCCCAAAATCTTCCAAAGCAAAAAGCACAATTACATTAGAACCCTCCAGAAACTCAGTAGATTTTCCTGGATTATTATTCAGTCATGTCCTGTCCAACTATTAAACCCCTGTCCAATGAACGTGACATTGCATGGTATGCTTCAAAGCCTAGGCTTTAGGTACTATCATAAAACTATTTCCTTGGGAGAACAGTAAAGGTAAAACACCATTTGCAGCCTGCCCACATGAGAATTCCAACACATGTGTCTTTGGGCTTGATTTAGGATTCATGAAAACCCTGTTATGTTGCTCCGGCCTTGTGTGAAGAGACCTGACTACAGGGAAGAACAGAGCAGGAGGAATAGATAAAATTTAAAATTTAAAAAAAGGAATTTACTCATTGCTTTAAGACCAAGTCTGCATTTCATATAAAAAGGCAAAAATACTTCATTTGTGGCTGATACTGGCAGTTAGCAGATTTTTGTGGTTTAATTTTTTGAATAATTAAAAACTGTGCTGTATTTTCTGGATTTGTAGATTTCCCAGGGGGAAAAAAAAAAAGGACATGGTTTTGGCACTTACTGCCCACAAGACAGGTAATTTAATCAATCCCCCTGTCACCTGTATTGGTCTATCTACAGGGGAAAATGCAGTGATACCATCAGCAATTTGAAATAGCTGTCATTTAAGTATGATTATGATTCAACAAGGGCAAACCAGGCTTGACAAACCCGATGCCCTCTATGACATAGTAACATGCTGGGTTCATGGAGGGTGAGCAGTGGGTATTGTCTACCTGCATTTCTCCCAAGCTTTCAATATGACTTCCCACAGCCTCCTCCTGGAGACGTGGTGTGTTATGGTCTAGCAAATGGTCTGTGCAGTGGGTGGGGAAGAGGCTGGTCAGCTCACCCGCACACCAGATGTGCTGGTAAATAACTCCTTTCCAAACTGGCAACCTGTCCCAAGTGGGGATTCCCAGGAATAGATCCTGGGCTCAACGCAGTTTGCTACATTCTTAAATGATGTGGAAGAAGGGTTAAAGTGTACTCTGATGACATTTGCCAAAGATACCAAACTGAGTGAGAAACTGAAGACTTTGGAAGGCAGAGCAACCCTGGAGGAAAACCTGGACAGGCTGAAAGAGTGGGATAAGAAGAACTTGATACAGTTCAACAAGATCTTGCTCCTGAGAAAATATAATCCAGGAGTGTAGCGCAGGCGGGGCTCTATGCAGCTGGAGAGAACCTCTGTGGAAAGGGAACTCAGGGAATTGGAAAAATCACCCCAGAGAAGTGGTGGATTCCCCAACATTAGACACTTTTGAAATTCAGCTGTACAGGATGCTGAACCATCTTGTCTAGACTGTGCTTTCACCAAGAAAAGTTGGATCAGATGATCCTTGAGGTTCCCTTCCAAGCTGGTATTCTATGATTCTGGGATGAAAATCTACTTAATTGGTTATAGGTGCCTAGTGTCTTACTGTTGCATTGACAGCACCCTTAAATATTGTTATTGTTGCTTGGATTAAAAGAATGAACAGGAGCAGGTGTAAAAAAGCCAGATGTCAGGACTCGGGATGCCCTCTTCCTCTCTGCCTGCCTCCTATCTCCCTGCCTTTTGCTTCCCCAGAACATGAATTAGTGGCCTCCCACAGAAGAGAGCAATGCATCTTTCTTGCTATGATACCTAAAAGACCTGATCTATATAGCACCTTTTTATACTGCTATGGTAAAACCCTTTTTATGGTTTCCAGCTATAATAAAAAATCAGCTCTCCAAAAAGTTTGGCTCTGCAGTGGGGAGTTGAGCAGCACTCAAGATGAAACACAAGCTTTCTCACTGGGATGGGATTTACTGTGTCAGCAATCACTCAACAGCAAACTCTGTAAATAACACTTTTTGCTCAAACATTGTTTCTGAGCATGCTGTGGTATGGCGATAATAGGAGAGGAGACCACAAAAGTTATTTAAATAGATATATTAGATTTATGTAGCAAACAAAATGTACTTAATTCTTCTACCAGAGTAAAGACTTTTTTTAAAAAAAAAGTTCTTTATATAACAAATAAGATATGGAGCCAAAAATTACATTAAATCTTTATAAGTTGTGGAGTCCTGTTTAAATAAAAGAATTTATGTAGGTAATTCTATTAATGGTATTGATAGCTATCTGCATAAATCCCAGCCTTTCTAACAGGAAAATATGTTTTTACATTCAAAATGCATCTGGACATCAAATAATGTAGTACTGTAATCCTTACTCTCAGTTAGGAAGATGAGGATTGTATTCTGTATGTAATTATCATATACATTAACGAATAATGCAACAAGATATTTTCAAGGGATTTTTTAATAGAGTGAAAAATAAGATGCTTGGTTATCTTTCAGAAAGACAGAGCAAATATGGCCTATGAAGTCTCATCTATTTTCTGTTCAAATCATCTGTAACACTTCGAAATTTAAAAATCTTTTTGAGATGAGCTAATTCATTTTTATCAAACGGGAACAAGTTTGTGTAGAAAAGGTATTAAAAAATTTCCAGATACATTCCTTAAAGCAGCCAACAGCTAAAATAACTATGGATTTTGATAATTCCTGGTGAGCAGTCACAGTACTAGAGCTCTGGCCAAATAGTCAGTAGAGAACAGGATCAAATACTAATATTTGATTAAGTTGTTCTAAAAGTTGTCCTTTAGATTAGCTCAGAATCCTACCCAATTATACCTGGAGATGGAACATGCTTTCAGAAGATTGAGGGGGTGGGAGGGAGGGGGCAGTGGAAGGAATATTTATTCATTATTTTGTCCAAATATCCTACTAAAATTTGGTTTGTAATATTCAAGTTGTGCATCTGAACTCAAAATTAGGAGTTGTAGGTGGGTCTTCATCAACATTATTCTGACTCTTGTAACTTAACAAATGTTTGGATGAATATGTCATGGCAGCACAGCTGTACTGGGAGGGTTTTTGCCTTTCCTGGAGCCTCTTTTGGCCAAATGCCCCCCACTGAGTGCTATGATGCTGCAGCTCAGTGATTAACGCACCTAGCTGAGACCTGTGTCAAATCTGTGCAGGCACTGCAGATAGCTCTCTGATGTAGCCTTGAAGAGCCATGCAGTCCATCCAATAGCACTGCATCCCATGGCAAATCTCCAGGTGATTTCCTTGCAGAGACACTCATGCTCACCCAGCCAACTTTTGTATTGGGGTCCTGGGCTCATTTCCTGCACAGATTGCATTTTGCCTTGTAGACTGAAACAATAAAAGGATTACGTGTGGTGGTCAGTTGCTGTCAGGAGGTCTAGAGGTGCATTCCTCAGCATGATATATTTCTCAGTGGTTGATGGCAGGTCTGCGCTGGGCAGCAGAACAGGGAGCAGGAGCAGCATGTCCATCTACCGAGGTGACAAACGCTGGTTAATGCTCTGGGTGTGAGGTGGAGCCCAGTGTCCCAGGTAATGAAACAGAGCTCTTCACTGCCTGGAAGTACCTGTTTGGGTGGGCATTAACACCTATGTTGCCATCCAGGGTTTTTTTGCCTAGAGCAAAACTGCCTTTTAACTTCCGATCACTTAGATAAAGTCTCTTCAATACTCGTATCTAGCCAGAGATTTGCAGCATTGTTTCAAGGGAACTTTGAATCTTATGTCTGCTACTTTTGTTAATTGAATATCTTGCGTTATGCCTTCAAATAATATTTATTATGTTCAGTGTGACCAGAACAATTTTATTGCGCTCTATTGTATGGTAATTTGGAGATAGTAATCCAACAGTGTTGCAAATTAATCTTTGCTGAGGGAGTGGAAACATACTAACACCCAGAAACTCTGTCTGTCTGCTGGCAGGGGTAGGAAAAAGAAGGCTGAAGGAACAGTATAGAGGACAAAGTATTCTGGAAAGGCTTATAGACACACTGAGCATCTTCTAGAAAGACTGAAAGGATTTAGCAGAAAGGAACAAGTAGAAGGGAAAAAAGATGATGCTTTTATTGGTTTTCTCTTACGACTGACAGGAAAGATCTTTTAAAAGTAGTCTTTGAAGAGGGTTGTCTAGTTCTGATTATTTTATTGCAAGTCCATGCCACTGCTGTGTGTTTTGATATATGTTCCTTCTCTTAAATAGTTCAACCCGTTCCGAAGCAATCAATGCATCTGTTTCTGTATTCCTCAGGCTTACATACAGTGTGCAATCATTAGTGAAGTCTGTGGCTGATAGTTTACACTCCTCCACAGCCAAAAGTAATGAGAAACTATTTTATAGCCAGATATATCTTCTGACTATTTACTTTACTAAAAGAAAATTTTCTAAGAAGCTGACAAAATCAGAAAAAGTACTGAAACTACTGTTAAATTAATATTTTTCCCCCCTAGGATTATTTTTCAATGGTCATTTATTTCTAAGGACCTTTTAAAGTAATATGAAGGATCTAAACAGAAGAGAAATGCTGAAACAACAAACATCCATATCTGAAGTAGCAAGGGGTTTTCAAGAGTACCTGTAACACATCTCTTTTATTTCCCACTGAGGAGATTGTTCACTTCTTCTGAAGAAATGGTGTGCCTTCTCCAATAACACCAATCTGTAGAAACATAACAGGGAAAAAAAGAGTTTTCTGAATTCCATACGCTGGATTTCCAGGGACTCAGTCATGACAGGGCTGATTTGTTGTTCTCAGGATGGATGGAATTCACTCCTTCCGGCAGCCTGTATACAAAAGTCACTCTCTGCATTCCAATCTACTTTAAGCTCCTAAGTATAGATTGTTAGTGATATTCTAAGTAACATACAGGGAGAAATTTTGTTTCATTTACATGCAATTGATTGTGTTCACAATTCTCCAAGGAAGACTTTTGGAAAGGTAAAATATCAGATACAACCTTCAGAGGATGAAAACAAACATGGTACCCTACCTCCCATGAAGACCACTTGCAGAATAATAACTGTGCTGAACTACACTCACTGTTGAGCGAACACATGTCAAAGCCTCACTTTGTGCACTCAGAATTAGTTTGGGATTGTTTGTTTGGTTTTTTGTTTTTCAGTTGTTTTGCACTCCAAAATTACAGCAGGATACATGAAAACCAACCCCATTTCAGATCAGGGTTTTATCTCATTTTGCAACAAAGGGAATAATTTTTGATGTGCTTTAATATATGCTGCTGTACCTGCTCAGAAAATGAGGTAGTTCATATGAAATTTCACACAAAAATTATACATAATTATCGCCTCTCTACAAGGGAATGTACTAGGCTGAATAGCTGTAAAACATATTTAATGCTATTTTAAAAGATAAAAATGTAGGCAGACAGATTTACATTTAAATCATATTTCAATCAACCTTAAAGGTTCAGTTTACACAGTAAGGGTATAAAATGTTAGCTCATTAAATATGCACAATGTTTTGCATTGCATGAAGGATGTGGATTGTACTTTCGATTTCCAGGCAAATTAAACCTGCTGTCAGAAAGTACACTGTAGCAGGATACAGTGGGCTCTGTGGAAACCAATTTAAACAATTTATGCTGCTGCATATCAGTTGGGTGAATTGGATTTCAGATAAATCCTCAGTGACAAGCTTGGGTTCTTCTTGCAAGAGTAGGAAGAATCCACATCTCTCTTTCTGATCACAGATTTAGGGCAATACTTTTACACTCCGTGCAAAGGAGTTGAAAGAGTTGTGATGGGAGATCCTGAACAGAAGGCACAAACAAAACAATATTATGCGGTGAGAGACAGACAGCCTCTATGACTTAGCAGCAACTGTCTATGTCTTGCCATGTGCACATTAGGGATTGATCAGTGAACGTGTGTGCAGCTTGAGGGCAGCTTGCCCATCCCCAGCCTTCTTCTGTGCCAATGTAGTCAGCAACCCCATGGTATCCTCCTTTCTCATTTCAGTTCACAGACACTTACAGATGCCTTTTTTCAGGCCTTTGAAGGCTGTATAAGGATCCAGATTGTGCATTAATTTATTCCAGGCAATCTACCTCATCATATGGTTTTCCTTAATCTCTGTATTATAAAAAAGAAGAGGATAAATTCTGCTCATCCAGTGCCTCATGGTTTGGTTTTTTTATTTCATGAGGTGTAATTAGTAAACTACACTTGAAATCAAGTTTTCAAACATCGACTTTCCACTCCTTTAGAGTGCTCTAATGAACAGCCAGGGACACATCATCATATATAACTTCTTATGGTACTCACTGTGCTTACAAAAAATATTCTAAGAACTTTCCAAACATTGATTCATCATCCAGCTGAGAATTCTGAAAATTCATCTGTTGGGAAAAATGTTTATGATGAAGATGAGGCTGTGAAAAAACTGTCTACTTTTAATTGAAAAGCATTTCAAATACCTGTATGTGTAACATAAACAAACACAAAACAAATTTGAAGAAAACCAAATGTCTAAGACAAGATAATTTTGCTGAACAAGTAAAAATCCGTAGCAACAATGCATTGACGTCTTTAGGTTAGAGGGTTCTAAAGCCCTTTGCAGACTGGATGCACTGTGTTCAGTGTATTCATAAAAATAGGCAAAAATTATAGATTGTATTCTTAAAAATTAAATGACTCAGCAAAGTCATTTTATTATTCTTTCTCAAAAAGGCTCTGGGAGGCTTTATGTTGTCATCATATCCTCCCAGTCAATATATTATTTAATTGCTGCCTCTACTGAAGAAATTGGATTCTGTTTGTACAACACACAACCATATTTTCGGCCATCTTATCTCTGGACAACAATTACAGCAAGTCCAATTTCCAGCCATAAAGTCTGTTTTTCCAAAAGTGGCATCCATCTCCCAAGAGATTTCCATCAGACACTTCTGTAAGCATCTTTCAAGTTTCCTCTGGATGAATCTGTCATGCAATTAGGTTACTGCTGGGCTGCCGTGACAAATAGGTTGCCGTTTGCCTTTTGATGTACTTTCGATTTTGATGTTTTAAGTATTGCCTTCTTTTAAATGCTGTCTTCTGGGAGCTGTACCCACTCTATTTTATGTTTGGAATAAAATACTTGCAGCAGCATCTTTTCTTTGTGAATCCAAAGAGCATGTTATAATGTGTCATATTTTTCCCAGGAGTGAATATTATTTTGAATACTTACTGTATTGTGGAATAGCCTGCAGACTACAGAGTGTATTTAGTTACTGGTTTGCTCTGGCCTGAGAAATCTTTCAGCTGGTAAAATAAATCATAGAATCATAAAATGGCTTGGTTTGGAAGGGACCATAAAGATATCCACTTCCAGCCCCTCTGCCACAGTCAGGGACAGGTTGCTCAGAATCCCTCCAACCTAGCCTTGAACATTTCCAGGGATGGAACATCCACATCTTCTCTGGGCAACCTGTGCCAGTGCCTCACCATCCTCACAGAAAAGGATTTCTTCTTTCTTCCAAAATATCTAAATAGTGATATTTTCTGTGAAGCCTTTATTTGGCTCTGTTGCCTGTGACATATGATATCATCTTTAATTATATTATGATTTACTATTTTTCCTCAAGATCTCTGCCTTGTTCATTGCACTGTGTACTGGATCTGCAGATAAATCACACTCAAGGGATGAAAAAGACTATTGTCTGAAGGAATTCCTTTGCTGAGGTTGGAATAGTAAGGTGGGAACCTGAGAGACAGAAAAACTAAGACAGCTATTGCTGCTCTGGAGGAGTAGGTTTTACTCCTCTCTTTACTGCCTGAGTTTCTGAGAGATGTTATTGTCCACTTTCGAGGATAACTTTTGTCTAATAACTTTTTTCTTTTTTTTTTTGCATTAATTAAGTTTGCACTGAGATATTTTTCTAAGAGAAAAACAAATTGAATACTAATTTAAAAATTTAAAAGACTGAAGATCAAATTTATCTTTTTATTGTTTAAGTAATTTTATAGTTAAATCTAACAGCTATTCCATACTGCTTTACTCCCAACTTCTCCCTGATACACTTTTCCAATTTATTCATGTCTCATATTTACCTGGCTTTCCCTACACCAATATGGAATATTTCAGGTCAAAGTGACTTAATTAATTGTTAAAATTATTTATTTAAATTTCAATCAACATGAGCTTTTATAAAAATAACTTCAAAACCTTGTGCATTCCTATTTTTCATTACCATCTTTAATTAAGAAATTATGAATGCAGCTTTTAATGTCGTCAGTGTGAGGATATTGCTTTTGAATTTTGCAGCACATCTAGAGGCAAAGAAATAAAATGGCCTTTTAAAAGCAGTGTTTTGTACTGCAGGTAGGTAGGGAACTCTTTATTTCTTCTACACACAAGCAGTGACTCGTCCTATCTTTCATTTATGCAAATGCATAACACAATTCAGAATCTGTCCCTAAACCAGGCAACTTATCTGCAAATAAATTTCAGTTAGGTACTGAACAATATTGTTATCTGAGAGCTCCAATTCCAGTTTCATTATATTTTTTCTCCTAGTTGTCTAATGTCCTTGTAGCTTAAAAACCAAATTGCCTTGATGTTAATGAGGCATCATTACTTCCACTTTATAAACACTATTTTCTTTCTTTTCCTAAAATTTCTAGGTCAAAATATTAACACTTAGGAGTAGTCTACATTCATACTCTTCATTAGGCTGTTAAAAGATGGACTTTCTCAAAGCAATTAAGCAATTTAGGAAGGTGTGTCCTACTAGTTTCAGGCCCTGGCTGGCATAAGGTAGAATAAATGATTTATTCTTGATACACTAGCTGTCAAATGAATCAGAAGATGTCTGCAGTCTCAAAACAGCTTCTCAATATCCAAGTTATAAAATAAGAAGAGATAAAGAACTGGCAGTAAAAAGTAACAAACAAAACCCAAACAAATCATAAAATAAAATTAAAATTAAAAATTTTATCCAGGTTGACTTATATTCCAAATTCCTACTACAAGTCTTTCTTAAGTATGGGCACATGCTACTTCATTTTTATGCTGCCATCCTTCTATTTCAGGTAAGTAATTAACCGACCAAAAGATGAGTTTAAGTTAAAAGAGGAAATATTTAATTTATGAGAGAACACCCCTAAGTTGTTCATACAAAAAATCAACTTTCCTGTGACCTTGCCTCTAACACTGAAACTGGTTCCGATTTCATCATAATGTTTCAATGTCTCCTACTCAGTTTATGTTGTCACAATACTATTACTTTTATAAGATAAGGAGGCATAGGTAATGATGCTATATAGCACCTAAAATTTTTTTCAGCTACAAGTAGTTGCAAACTTTATGCGTTCAGGATGTTGCCTTTGTACTGCATGCTGAGGAAGAGTACTAGAAATCATCCTAACTAGAAATCTAACGACTTGTTCAAATATTAATATACTCCCCATATAGTCATTATAACTAAAAGGAAAAAATTGCTTTTGAGCATTTCATATTCATCAATAGTTCATGAAAATACGTAACAAGTTATGACACATCTAATAATGATGAAAGGGATGAAAATCCTTGTGAATTTTTAATATGGATAATAAAGGGCATTAATACAGCTTAATTATATTGATAAATAATTAAAATTAGTTTTTAAACTATGTTTTGTTTTTATTTGAAATAACATTATGTGGTATTCTTGGAGGAACTATATACATGGCATTATACTGCCAGCTACTCTACAAGGGGAAGTAAAAATTGTTGTCTTGATGATCTGAGTAAATATGGCCATTTAAAACAGTCTTAGAACATTTCAACCAAAATGCTGTATTTTCTAAAATATCCTTTTAAATCCAAAGTTTAGATAAACTTTAAATAACAAAACATAAACCCTCAAAGGTCTATCCTGAGTTTAGATGGATGATTGGTCTGCCACTCTTAAGGCAAATCAATTTCTGTCCATATTATCACACAAAGGAGTAATGTTGCTTGCTTTGCAGGGGACACATTTGGTTTTCAGTCAGTTCAGGTATAGCTAAGTTAAAGGAAATGTAGATATTTGATTTAAAACCAGGGGCTTAAACTAAAGTTCAAGACTAGGTCCCTGGCTTTATCTTAATGATATATTGTAGCTTTATTCCCTCAGCAAAGTAAGCCAATATTGCATAGGAGTTTTAACTACTTAGCAATTCAGGGTTGACCCACTTTTAGCAAGATCCATGTGCCCAGACTGAAATTTGTCTTTTTCACCTTTGCTGCATTTTCACAGGGGAGTACACCAGTGTACCTCCCTTTCTATCTTTCTTCATCTCTATGTTCCCTGACTGCAGCCTGCTGACACTCACCTAGAATTATAGAGTATCTTAAATTCTAAGAGATTCATAAAAATCACTGAGTCCAACTCCCTTCTTCCCACAGGACTACCTAAAACTAAACCATATGACTACAAATGTGGTCCAGACATTCCTTGAACTCAGTCAGGTTTTGTGCCATGACCACTTCCTTGCAGAGCCTGTTCCAGTGACCAGCTACACTCTCAGTGAAGAACTTTTCTCCTAATATCCAATCTGAACTTACCCAAACACAGCTTAGTTCCATTCATTTCCTCACATCCTATCACTGCTCACCAGAGAGAGGGATCAGCACATTCCCCTCAAGGAGCACCCCTTGCCTTTCCTTGTAAATCTTGTCATTGAATCCTTTCAATATCTTCTCACTGTCCTCTGCACACACTCTAATGAATTTATAGCTTTCTTATATTGTGGCACGCCAAACTGCCCCCAGCACTTGTGATGCAGAGCGGAGCAGGACAATCCCCTCCCTTGCCTAGCTGGTGACGCTGTGCCTGATGCCCCCCAAGACACTGTTGGCCCTCCTGGCTGCCAGGGCACTGCTGACTCATGTTCAACTTGCCGTCCACCCAAGCACCCAGGTCTCTTTCCACAGGGCCTCTCTCCAGCCTCTTGTCCCAGATTTTGGCTATAAAACCTGTGCAACTTGCTGTAGTAACTGGTTTGGTATTACCAGCTACCTGAGTTTCTCCCCTTCTGGCCATGAGATCCAGGGAAACAGTTATCACAGTCACCTGAATCAGCCAGTAAAGCCCATTTATACAGGGAAATACATATTTTATTGTTTTAGAAAGACACAGATTTATTACTTGGCAGTACTGCAGCCTGAGGTCCAAAGGAATTTTGTGTCCAAAACTCAAGCAAGTCTGATTTCTGCCTTCTCCACCTGAAAAATTTCATGAGAATCTCTCAGGGCTGTTTGTTAGCAGCTCTAGAGGCCCTTAGTCCTTGTCTTCAAAGTACATTTCTGGTCTCAACAGTGGTCAGACCCCAGACTCGGAGTTACTAGTTGTATGCTGTCCTGTGTACAAACAAATTCCAAGTGTTCACTGTCGGATTACTTTATTGAACTATTCCCATCCTCCTGTTTGAAAGATCCCGACAGAGAAGTACTTAAACCCCAACGCTATGCCAACAAGCAAGCCAACATCTATATTAATAAAACATTAAAATCTCTGCATGTTTATCATAATCTTCACATATTTAACTTTTGAGATATTTATAAAATGCAAAATACTTTGTGGAGTTGTCTGTATTCTTATATTTAAAAAATAAAATAAAAATTAAAAAAAAATCTCTATCCTGTCCAAACAGTGGATGCTAACAGGAATTTTGGATAGGAGCCAAACTGCATCTTTGCAACAGCTCAGCAAAAACACCTGCTTTCCAGAGACAGAGTGTGACTGGTGTACTTCTTGCACTCAAGGAAACTCCATCTCCTCCCAGCAGAGTAAAATTAAGTTTTCTTTTTTTTTCTCTCTGTCTACTTAAATCTGAATATAATCAAATGGGTCACAAAGATGAGAGAGAAGGAGAACATCTCACTGTCCAATGATACTACAAGTCCTACAAAAATCAAAGAAAAAAAACCCAAAAAAACCAAAAAAACCCCAACCAAGCCACAATATAGTTGCCTAGAGAATAACAGCTTCATAGACTCTATAAACTACCTTCTCATGTAAATATTCAAAGAAATTATTTAGTTATGTATTAGAATTAAATAAGCCACCACAGCTGAGATAAAATATTTAGGAGCAAGGTTTAGTGATTTTATTTCACAAAATATTTATAAGTTAAAAAACAATGTTTGCATTCAAAGTAAGAGGAAAAACATACAAAAGATATCCGTAGGAATCATACATGAGGACAAGTAGAGCAAAACCTGTCCTAGCTTTTAGAAAATTGAAATCTTTTATCCAGAAAATACTCAAATTTGAAAGGGAGAAAGGTGACAGAGTGTGTCTACTTCAGTGAAAGCAGATCATGCTATTTCAGACTCCCCACTGTCTCCCTTTGCAGCAAATGACGTCCCGAGGTCCCTTGACAGGATGTATCACCTTGCAGAATGAGGCCTTTTGTGTGACAAAGAAAACCAAGGTGCCCCAGGGGCCAGGCCAGCTGCAGAGCTGGACCTGGGGACATGGTTCATAAACTCCTCATAAAACAAGGGGCCTGTCTGTGGTGTACTTCATCAGCATCTGGCATGTGCCACGTTTGGAGTGAGAGAGACCCCAGAATTACCTAGAAAACCTTGTATTGAAACATTTTGATTTTGCTAATGTTCCATCTTAACATGACATTTATCTCAGATTCAAAAGACTTTGTAATTTTCCCACTCTCTTCAATATTTAAATGAAAAATAAATTCTCTCTTTTGATGAATTCGAACAAAACATAGCTACACAGTCATCACAACAGGGCATCTTCATCTAAGGTATGTTTGGGGTTTGCTCATTCCCTTGCACACCTGCTAAAGAATTCAGCTAGATGACAGTAATGTTACTGCTTATGGGAGAAGCTCAAAATGACAACAGTGTATGAAGGGATACTGCCAAATCAATAGAGGAAACCAGTGACAATAAAAGTTATATAAAGTCAGGGCTGAAATTAAATTTTGGTTCTTCAGTAATGATATTGAGCACTACCACACCTTAAAGAAAAATATATTTCTCAGTGCACTAAAATTGAATCCTGTTCTTTAACGAAAAAATGCTTGATCTTATAAACAGCTACATAGAATAGAATTAAAATACCTCTGTTGACATAGTAACCTCTGTTATCTCTCCTTTCTTCTGTATTATTTTGATTTTTGAACCTGTCTGTAAGAACTGCATATCAGACCATAGATAACACATTTCTTGGATTGTTCTGAATAATTCAGTGCATGACGGAGATCCAGATTTGCAGGAATCTGAATTTCTTTACTTCCTTTTGCTGGATTTTAGGCTGAAGTGTGGCTACCTAAAACTCTGGGAGAAGGAGTCTTTCCAAAATGTAATCTCACAATGGACAGTTAGGAGACTTCTTCAGAGTATTTTGACATGCCAGTGATCTCATGTGTGTCAGCTAAAATCCATGCTTCTGAAAACAGCTAGCAACTGTGTGTTATATGTAGATTTGAAACATCAAATAATAAAAACCCACTGCAAAATAGAAAAACCTCGCCTTTCTCTTCTCAATTTGCAAAAGCTGTGTTAACATTACGTAGGTGACCCGGGGTCAGAACTCCAGGCTCTCACCTACTAAGTCAGCTGTCATGATCGATTTATGCCCATAGCTTCGTTCCCAGCTTGGTCTCACCATTCAAGCAGCACAATTTAGAGCCAATTCCACTCAACAACTTCTTGCTGTTAAGGGATTTTGCAGAGTGCAAGCATGGCTGTTGTGAGAAGGGAACGTGTTTTTCAAAAGGAAAAGAGGAGTTCAAAGTGAAGGCTCAATTGTTTAATTTGCAACTGGTGCTGCTTGGTCAGATGTGAACTTTGGGGGGAGAGTCAACACTACAGATTGTATTCACTGTTCCTATCACTTCATGGTAGTTGGCTAAAGTTTTACTTCTTGTGGTCTTGATACAGTCTACCGCTTTGATTTACCTCTTTAAATAATTGTGGAATAACATCTACGTTTTGGTTTTAAACTCTGGTTTACTTTTTGTGTAACAAAATTTCCGTAGGTGTGGTTTGACATCCTGAGATCAAAGACATATGTCAGCCATTCTTTAAGTTAAATAGTTTATAGAAAAGTGAGACTAGTCCAGTGAAGTACCCCTAAACTCGGGGGTGGGTAGTGAAATTAAGTAAATTGGTAAACTCCAACTGACCCACTTATGTAACACATGCCCACTAGAACAACCCTAGGCTTTAATATCCAACCTAAGCAGTCTAAACTATACATCTGCAAAGAGGGGTATTTTTGAAACCTTCACATCCTGGAAAAAAAAATTGAGCATATTTAGTGTGCGGTTGCTGGAAGGTGATGGTTGAATATGAAGGTTGGGATGGGACAGACAAACCATTCTGAGTAGTGCCTTATGCAATGAAGTATTATCCCGATTACACTCCCTAAGAGAAATTTTGAGGAAGTTCTGCTTTAGATTCTGGTAAAAATGAAACATTTAATCTGTGGCAGACGTACTTTGGTATAGCTCTGAGTAGAGCAAACAGTTATAAATCAAAGACTTATAGTTCAAATGAATATTGCTTTACATATCAAATATTATATGACGTATTCTTCTCTGTTTCTTCAATAAAACAAAGGCAAGCAAAAAGTCAAAAATACCTTTTTGGACAATTTGTGGGAAAATATTTCGACTTAAACTAAGAGAAGAAACATGAAAGAGAGTTGATGAGCAGCTAGATTCACTAGCATAGTGTCTTTTTTTAATAAAGATAAAAAGCATGTGAGATCTGAAAGTGAAAAAATTTATAGGATTCTGGAACCAAGAAGGAAAATGAAGGAGAATTCTCAGAAAAAAAATTAAAGATGTAGGATGAGCTACAATTAGAAATTACTGTATATGAAAATCATAAACTTAATATAATTCTGACTTTTGCAAGGCAGATTGTTTTTTATCAGTAAAATATTAAACCTCTGTTCAAGTCTTTACAATACCTTCCATGACCAGGGGAAAAAATCTGAATTTTGAACACGCGTGATTTCTGTGAGGTTTTGAATTGTGATTTCAGTTCTAAACACTGTCAGCTATTTTACAAATATGAATTTGATTCGTGGGCTTGACTGATTCTTTCATTGAAGTTTTTGGGCTCAGTCTACTGCAGCTTCATGTTTGAGCATGTGTGGTTGGGTATGTGTGTTTTAAATAAATAACTGAAACCTACAAGGAAGGGAATGGATCTTACAGTAAGGTATCTTGACCTGTAATGATTGTCTCTGTTTAGTGTTGTTACAAAATAACTTAATTCTTTAATATTTCCTTCTGTGAGAATTAAAATTGGAGTTTAAATTTTATTGTTTCTTGAGCATATTTGTTTCTGTTTACCATAATGTCTCCTCCTTTGTAAGAAAAGCTTAACCTCAGAGACATGTGTTTGAATATTCTACCTCTGTAATTTTACTGAAGATAGAAGAGTGAAGCTTGCAGAAAATCCAGGTTTTTATTAGATGAAATTGAAAAGATGCTGTCAGGATTAAAGTAGCAAAATAATCAGAACTGCTGGCTTCTCTTTCCTCCACCTTTATCAGTTTAGGTGGTTTTTTATGTTTCAGAGCCCTTTTTCAAAAGTAATATCAGGATCCTTTTTTTTTTCTTTTGAGGAGTCTGCATTCACTTTTCAAATACTGCACTCACAAATCCCTTTCTGAGACACACCTCTGTACTTCTTGAGAGTTAGCTTTCTTCCTCTCCTCACATGTATTATTTATGTGAGTAGGCAGAAATGCTGAAAAGAATAAATTGGCAGATCCACCACTGCACACCACTCAGCTGACAGGTTAGGGAGTTCAACACCACAAAAAATGCACCATAACTTTCCAAATGTCTTTGGACACTTTGAAACATTTTACTGCTTGGGCAAGATGGCTTTTGCCAATAGAGCTGGAAATTAATCACAGCAACAAATGTTTGTTAAGGCTTGTACCTGCAATAAATAAACCCAAACAATAGCAATAACTCAAATCTCACAGGATTTTCCTTTACTACTTTTAAATAAGTCTAGTAAAGAAAATGCAAAGGCAGACTGTCTATCAAGATATTTTATGAGGGTTATTAATTTCTTGTGTCTTTGCTAAGCAGAATTTTCTCCCTGTCTAGCCACTACGGAGAAAGAAAAAGTGAATAGCTATTTTTGGGAGTTTTGCCTACACCTATCAACTTGGTGGCAGGAACAGTGGGAACAGCAAACTTCTGCAAAAGTAGGCCAGTAGTAAGTTGCTAGCTTCTACAGAGAAAAATGAGAGTATTAGTATAATCTCTTTTTGTGGGATGTTCCTGGAATGGAAGAGCACCATAACATCTAGTGGAACAGGCACTCCCACATATCTGAAGAGTTAAGAAACCCATTCAATCATAGCAATACCAAAGAACCTCCTAGACTTAGTCTGACCCTAGGCAAGTGCAACTCAAGCCCCCATTCCATGTGATGTGCAGCAAGGCAGAAAGGTCTCTCTGAGCTGAACTACCTGAAGGTGCAGCAGGTTGATGTGTGCAACTTTGAAGTCCCTGAGTCAAGGCACAGACGGGCTATTACCTGAAAGAAGCATCTTAAAATGTAGAAATCATTGAAAATACAGAATTCAAATGAATTTGCAATTGCATAAGTGTAAACCTCTGAATGGTGTTTCTAAGAGGAATCATGCACACACAGGTACGCTGTGGGAACCATAGCTCTTCACAAGTGTTTATGGTTTCTTTCACTGTGTTTTTGTACTTAACTATTACTGATAAGAGAACAATGCAACACTGAAATTTTATGAAGGACAAAGAAAGCTTTATGAACACAGATGAACATTTAAAACCAGAAAGTTAGAAGATTTATGGGGAAACTTCTCCTATGAGCCTCTCTATGGAAGCGTTTCTCATCTTTAATGATTGCCTTCTATATTCATGGTCTACTTCAGAGATTTGCATGCCATTTAATTCAAGACTACTTCTGCTAGACTGTTGTTTGCTGATAATCCTTTACTACTATTCATGTCCCGAGTGTTGTAGTAATATCCTATCAATCTCTATCAACATGAAGGCTGCATTTTTGTTATGTGCTTTACAAACACACAAAATATGCAAATACACACAAATATATCATGACTTTATCTCTCTGCTTAAAATAAAACAAACACTTAAAAATGTTTTATTTTTAATTATAGTTTTTGTCTCTGTGAATTTCTCATTTTTCCTTGGAGTCTATTAAAATATTTTCAAGTAATAAATTAGAGAGGACAAAACCCTAGAATATAATGCTTATGCTCTGATAGGGAAACAAAACTGCACAGTATATTTTAGCTAAGATTTTTTTCTCCACTCTCTATTTCTTCCTGAGCCTGAGGATACAATAAAACTGGGGAATGGAAATTCATATTTTCACACTATACTAAATACTCTAGAAAAGCAATTTTCTGGATTACTGAATGCAGACAACAAGGATGGAGAAAAGATGAGATTATGAAATTTTACTGCTGTGTCTCAAGCTATTTTGTGACGGAGCAAACTACATAGTGAAGTTACAATTCAAATTCCCTTTTCGTGACATGTAGTTCTTGTTTACTGATTTAATGAGTCTATAGAGCTGAAATTTAAAGAGTTGTCATTAATTTAAAAACAAGTCCTGGTCTTGTAATTCTTTGCAAGCTACTCGTGTAAAGGATGCAGCATTGTGCATTTTTTTTTCATCTGATTTTGTACTTTTGCTGTCTGCAATATCTTTTTTCCTCTGCATAGTCAGTTATGCACTTGAGTTTACCTGTTTGCTGCTACTTTTCCCATAAGTTCTAGCTGGATGAAGGAGAACAATTTGTTGACCAGGGAAAGAAGCTAACCAGATTCAGCAGGGCGTGTCAGGTCAATGTTGTGTTCCTGTGGCAGAGTAGTCAAGAGAAGGTTCCTGGACAGGCGCAAGAAGATCTCAGTGATTATGTGGATGATTATGATTAGCTTTATTGCTAATACAGTATCTAAATGTTGCCAGTGCAGTATCTAAACAACTCATCATCTGCTACAATGGATCTTAGTATAATCCAGTCGTGGTCCTTCCTGTTGAGTCATGAGATTTTGTGAGACCAACTGGCTTCCAAAACTTCTCAGAGAGGTCTAGATGGGGCTCAGTCCACTGAGTTTCAGATTTGGCCAACAGTCTATGTCTAAAGGGTTATAATATAAGCAGGTTCAGCTGGAAATGTTCAGGTTTACACTCTTTGGCTTTGTAGAATTCACAATTACATAGCAATAGAGCACCCAGGCAGCCACCTTATGATTTTATGTCTGTATTTGACTGGACCTTAGTGTTTTACACTCACCCATTCAAAAATGTGTATTTCCCATCTTCAGTCTGGAAATAGGCAGGGGATCTACCTGGAAGCTGCCTGAAACCTTGGTAGACCAGATGGCCCAGTCTTCAGCAGCATTTTATTCCCTTTTGCAAGTTGATGTGCTTCAAGGTCAATCACAAACATTTCAGCTTCCCTAAGTCTGGAATTCATTGATTATGTGAACACCCAGACAGTTTCTCCTGAAATACCCTGTTCTTATCTTAGGACAAACCACATCACCCAGCAGAGAGCTGGAAAAGGAAAGAGGTTGTGGGGGGGAGGATGAACACAAAGATACCACTGTCTTTGGTCACCAATGCAGTGCCTTGTTTGATCACTACAATTACAATTTTCCTGACCTGAAAAAACTTTTCTAACTGCATGTACTTTCTCATTTTTTAATGGAATGAGAAAAATATTATGGTCCTCCACCCAACATGTGGAGAGAGAAAAAATCTGTGTGAGAGGAGAGGAGGCAAAGACAGGACAAATAAAAGTGGAATGTGTTGCTTCTCAGTTACTGCATGCTGGAACATTCATCTTCCCTAGTGTCTCCATCTGATCTGATTATACAGATTACCATTTTAAGATTACATTTTCAATGTAGAAAAAGGTACTTCTGCAGTATGATACCCTACATTATATAGGAAAGAGACATATATAAAGGGATTGTAAAGGGATTCTACACATCTTGTTCAGCTTGTCTTTGCTAGTCCATTATTACATTTTAGATGTATAAAACTAGGTACCACACATACCTCCCTCTATGCTCAGAAAAGAAATCAAAGCAAACCTGCTCTTTACTTCTGTCCCACTTATATGAGTAAATAAAGCCTGCTTATATGAGACTAAGGTGGGATTCAACAGGTGGCAATGCATAACTCTGTATTTAAATCAGTCAGCTCTCTCTCCTTTGCCAGTTACCAGAATTATATTTAACAGAATTAATATGCTCTAGGATGCAATTCATCTAATCTAAAAATAATCGTCTAATAATACAGGTCATATAAATCATAGTTTAAAAGTAGATGCTTGCCTCCCCTGGCTGTAAAAGGGGAGTCTGTAACGTGGTGATGGAGGTGCCTGGCGTCAGGATGAGAGCAACAGGCTTGTAAATGCTTGGCTCCCAGAGTGCAATTCACAGCTTTTGGTTGCGGACCAAAGCTACACCTCAGGGTCAAGCACTAAATAGCCTAGAAAAGTTATTTGTCCTGATGTCGTCTGTTGTCTTCACCCTCATTCATTCATTTAAGCTAAGTTATACTCTCTCGTAATTAATTGGACTAAAAACATGCTCCTGGATACTTGTAGCTGCTCAGCTGACAGGAGGCAGCTTGTTAAGTCACTTCAATTCAATTGTGTTTGATTGCGCTGCTGTAACCTGAAGCTTTGGCTCTCCTCTGCTGTGGGTTTAAATCACAAGTAACTTCCCTGAAGACATTAGATTTATTTCAAAGAATAAAACCAACAGGAGAAGAGAATCAGGGCCTTAGGCCACCGAGTTTATACAATAAAAGGGAGACGGGGAATTTGTAGATGACATCACCAAAGCAGGTGATAAAACCAAACTTACAGCTTGAAAGTGCTATACTAATTAAGAACATGTATTGCCAAAGTTGGAGACTGTAATGTAGATAACAATATTGTACAAAAACATAAAGTTTTTTTTAATAAAAATATAACTGCTGAACAATAGCTAAAACCTACGTGAGCCTTGAATTTTCAATGCTTTAACTTGATCAGAGGCATAGGAGTTATATGCCGCACAATGGAAATATACAGCTTAGAAAAATCACTGAAGTGAATTTGAATCTTTAGATACTCAAAGCGAGTAATTCCTATTACATTTCAGGTATCCGAGATATTCACATTATTTGATTATTCAGTTAAATACATTAAAAAACAGAAGCAAAACCAACACACCATACAGTTCAACATTACAAAACAATTATTCTAATCAGTCAGTGCTTTAAATACAAACCCATTCCAGAAGAGCTGGAAGCCTTCAAGTGACATTTATAACAATTGCAAGTGGTAGTTAACATAAAATAGCAAAAGAAAAGCTTGACTCTCTTGGTCTTTTTTTTTTTCACATATTTTACTTCTAAATTTATATTTGGTTTATGATGTTCATGTAATATCTTGCCTATTCTTTTATCTCTCCTGAAAAGTTCTAATTAGCAATTCTCACTGGCTTGGTGCACCTGTCACTAGAATGCCTCCTAATACATTTTAACATGTCCAAACTCTGCTCCAGAGTCATTTTATACCATCATGTATATTTTGCTTGTTTGTCTTTTTCAAATTCAGATATATCCCCATAAGCACGGGTTTATCTGTCAAAATGAATAGTGCCAAGTATGTTCGTATAATGGCTGATGACATATTTCTAAATGTTGTAGAAATAAAGAAGCATTTTAATGTTGGGTTTTTTTAATCTTGACCATGGGTTTGTGTCATTTAGGGCAGATATGAGCAGAAAGCAAGGTAAACCACACCAAAGAGATACTCTGCGGTGACTTATTCCTGAAGAAAAAGAAAATTAAATGGGAGTAGAATGTAAATGCTCAGTTTGAAAGGCACTATTCTGTTCTTGTTATCTTAGTGGAGATGAATTATTAGAGTGACTAATACCAAGGCAGATCAATTCAGACTCAAATTCCCAAATCCAGAAATGACCCACTGAACTGGATTTGTTGTGCTACTACAGCGAATCATGGTGCTGACTATGAATGCTTCTGTTAGGAGTGTGAGAGTATGAAAGGATATTTTACTTAAATGACCAATCAGGAGCTATAATGTTAGTCCAATAAATGCAAATCTTTCATTGATGAAAGACCAAAACACATCGTAGTCACCTTATGTATCTTTATGCAAAATAAATCAGTTAGAAGACTCTTAAGCATCCAATGGACTTGAGAAATGGAGAAGGACTGAAGATATTCTGCTGCACAGAAACATCTCCACAGCCATAGTTTCAGCAATCTATGGCCAGATTCAGCAACAGTAGAAACAGTCCTGTAAATGCTTTGGCATGCCTGGGGAAAATTGAGTGTTACAAAACACCTCAGGTTGTATTTGCCTGTGCCGTGGGTCAGCACCAGACCTCATCCGCCTCATCAGCTGTTACAGAGCTTTTTCACATCCAACATCGAACAGCCCAAAGGTGCCAGACCTCGTCCTCTTGTTTATTGCTGAAACTCAGGCTTCTCCAAGACTGTCTGAACATAAAATCTAGGTGCAAACTCTCAGGTCTTGTGGGTGCCAAGGATTTCAAGTGCTAAAACAGCTGGCTTGGCTGCCCTGTACACACCTCCATAAACTTTTCCACAGTGTAGTTGTATCACTTAAGTTAATTTCCTTCTCTGGGTGTCCATTTAGAGGTTTCAGCCATGCCTCAGTAACTGCAGAAGTAGGGTGGGGAGAACAGACCCCTGAATTAAATTCTTCAGCCTGATTTTCTAGTGCTGGGCAATAGGAATCTCCACCACCATGCTCATGGTGTCAGAATCTCAGCACTGCAGAGCTGCACAGGGCACTGGAATGAGCCCCTACAATAGTTCCAAACAAGAATTTTAGCTGTTACACACATACAGAAAGTATTTGGGGGTTTTCTAAGCTTCGTATTTGGGATGGAGGGTATGTTGAGGTTTTGTTCATTTACCACTGACTCCTTGCAGACCCTTGAAGAGACATACCAGACTTCTGATTTCAAGACAGCAGAAGAGCAGTTTGGACAGACCTAAAGTACCATGTGACAGTACTTTTATTCCTCCCAGACTCACTTATATTTCTGCATGCAATTCAGCTCATCTGAACAAGAATTGATTAGAGTTTATGGTGCTCCATACACATTCTATACACAGGAATTTTCAGAGGGAAAAAAAGCCAATTACGTCATGTTGGAGAGATAAAGAAGTACATGTTTTTTAGAAATGTTCATCCTTAGATAGCTTAATACAAGCCTAATCGACTATTAAAAGATATTCTGATATTTTAGCAGATTCTGACTTCTCAAGTTGTCAAACCAAGAGTTTTTAATTGCTGTGCCTTCCCTGTTGTAGAATTTTATTTTGCTGATGGATCTGGTCTAATTCCTCTAGCAGTCGAGAGAAATCCAACCACTAGCACTGACTGAACAGCTCTTATACTGAAAAAAATGGAGTCATTATTATACCTGTTAATCTAGCCTATATTTTAATGTATGATTTTCTGTCATGTAATGCCAACTAATGCCATCCAAAGCTCTCCAATGTAGAAGAAGTCACAAATTACATTTCCAAATTTATGTAAATGTAAAATATGATATTTAACTGGTGGTACAACTCCAGTTATGTAACAGTAGGGATTGGCATGTCTACATCTTCATATTTACTTTTGTGTGACAGAGAGGCCCAAAGATTTTTTTAAACAGAATTTAAACAAAAAAGAGAATGAATCCACTATTTGACTTTCTGACTTTGTTTTCTTCTTCTTGTGGCCTCTGCTAGAAAGACTGATAGGCCTTTGGGGGTCAGTTTTAGCCATAGAGATAACTCAAAATATCTTTCTTTCCCTTTTAATTTTCAAAGATATTAATAATAAAATGAAAATAACATAATAATGACTGAACTTTTTCCCCCCGGATTTTAGGATGGTATTCTTTAAAACTGTTTTGTTGGTTTTTTTCTCTGCTTCATAGTTAGAGTTGGGAACTTGTTTCTCCCTTTTTTTTAATATATCTGATATAGCAAATTATAGAAACTGCTACCAATTCAGATTTTATTGTAGCCTAAGCCTTGTCTGAGATTGTTCATCCAGAGCACAAATTTGTCTTATGACAGCTTCTGAATCTGTGTAACCTGGGTTTTATTTCAGACATTTTGGGCTGTAAATCTCTCCCATCTCACTGAACCTTATGAAAATTAGTGTTGATGTCTGTAGTATTCAGAAAATGAAAGAAAGGTCAATACCATTAATTCGACTTCAACTGGGGTCATGCCAACCTCCAAGACAGATCCTCATGTAAGATATGATGAGTCATCTCCTTGAAGAAACCTGCAGCATGGTTCATTTCTTGGTTATTATAGAAAGATGCATTTAGTCATCAAGGTCTGCTGCTGCCAAAGAAAGGAAGACTTTTCCAGCTCTCAACTTCAGGAAAAAAAAACTGGTTTATTTCTTCATTATCAGGCATCTCTATACCATCTGGCCAAAAAGCAAGTGTTGTTTATCCATGTTTTACTGAACACAAAAGCATTATGCATTTTATAAGTATAGCCTTGCTCAGAGCCAGATAGTGCTATATACAATAAAATCAGAGAGGACTACACAACCTCTCACCACCACAGTCTATAATCTGAAAGATAATAAACATCCAGAGAATTCAAAAGTGAAAAAGAAGGAAAAAAAATCAATACAACTTTTTCATTTGGTATAATGCCTTCTTTTCCATTTTATCTTTTGCTCTTTTAGTAAAAGCTTCTGGGCAAAGCAGCTGACCACAGAAGATATGACCCAGAGCATACAAAGCCCACTTTCACAGAGAATAACCTGTACAGCAGTCCTTTCCACAGAATGACAAGCCTGAAAGGTGTGGGAAGGGAGGAAATGTCTGAATGAAGCTTCAAATTCTAGGAATCAAAAGACCTGCTCTCAAAAAAGTCACATAAAATTTCAGTGTTTCTGTTGATTACCTGGTGCACCTATAGTTAAGTAACCTGGTTCAGTATGTCCCTCTCTTCCAGGTTTTGAACAGATTTAAGGAAAAATCTTTTCTTTTTCACTGAATTTGCAGGGCAGACTCAGATACTTAATAGAAAAAAACATACAGTTTAATGTAACAGTGCAATGTGTAAGAGTATTAAACAGTGTTTGAGTTCTAGTCCATAGTGAATTAATAATATTTAAAACTATGAAGTGAAAACTATTTCCTATCAATAAAATGAAACTTTATTGAGGACAAATAATATCTAATAATTTAATATGTTTGGATTTTGTTTAAACAACACAATAAGGCATTAGAAGCCTGAAAAGTAAGGCAAGGCACATAGACACTGAAATTGGTGAATGAGAAGCACATACTGAGGAAACTCCATCAATTATTTGATGGCTGGTATTGTGCATTTACCAGCTGTCTACTGTTCACAGTCTGGAAAGGCTGCTCTAAAAGACTTTCTTCCTGTTTGCAGTTTCTGATCATTCTGGAAGGATGAGGATGAGGCAGCAGGGACTGGGGAGCTGGCAACAACATGGGCAGTAGGATCCCCCAAATGAGCCTAATCACTTATGGGACATCTAATCTAATCACAGGGACATCGAAATGTGCCTGCTTCTACAGGGGGTAAAGAGGAAAACCTCCTGTTTTCTTGTAACATCTGTCTTTGGACTTTCCCAAGTGGGTCATTATTGCCTAAACTCCATGTAATCTCATCTTCTATTGTAGTCTAAAGGTATGAAAGCCTGGCATTATTATGAGTAGGACAGACCAGCTGTAGCTGTCTGACAGTGAGTTATCTAAAGCAAAGCTAATCACCCTGAGGTATTCATCTGGGTAGGTGGGGTGATTCATCCGCTGGAGGTGGCAGTCACTCCCTAATCCTGACAAAGGAACCTAAACAGATGTCTTGGCCTAGAAACTTGACTCAGTTGGATTAGTCAGCCAAGGACAGGTGAAATGAATCTTAACCTCTGCACTCAGAATTGCTCCTCTCTATTAAGAAGTTGTCCTTAGTCACAGAGTGCCTGAAGATGACAGCTGCCAGCAGGTACCTTTCACTGAAGTAGGTGCAAGAGTATTTCAAAGCGAGAGTGATTCAAAGTGGTGCCAGGGGAGGGCTAGACTTGGACATTAAGGAAGCATTTTTTTACCAATATGGTGGTTTACTACTGGGATAGACTTCCTAGGGAGGTGGTTGATGCTCCAAGCCTGTCAGTGTTTAAGGCATTTTGGTAGTGCCTTTAACATTATGCTTTAAATTTTGGTCAGCCCTAAATTGATCAGGCAGCAGGACTAGTATTTCCCTCCATAGTATGTTACTTCCATCCAAATATTCTATTTTATTTTATTCTATTCTATTCTATTCTCATGATCTTTCTGTGGCATATTTTGGTATTTTACTGCTGAAGATCAGCAAGTTTGGGATCTTGTTGGATGAATATTTTTACAGTCTTTAAATTGTATTATCAGCGATCATCCTTAAAAGAGTAATAAATTAGGCTCTTAAAAGTCAATTTTTTTCCTACAAGTTGCTCTTCTTCTCCTGGCTTGGGGGGATATCCTTGCACAGACTCTGCTAGAGAGCCCAGACAAAGTTTTTAAATCCCAAATTTTTTGTCTTTTGAGCATTTATCCTCAAGTAGGGATAGAAAGTAGTTATTTCTCTGCTCAATTTTATACATAAAATCCCCTCAGCATTGAAAAAAAAATATAAATGCTAGAAATGTATTTTTGTCTATCATCAGCCTTTGAAACCAGCTTTGCCTTACTTCATTGCTCTGGAATTTTCTCTCAGATGTGTCACACACCCTGTAGAACCATTATCAGCAAAATTAAGTGAGTTTTTACCCTGCTCTTTCCTGCTGTATGGACTACATCGCGCAGCAAGGTTTGTAGCAAAAAGTTGAGCTCTGCCATTAATTATGGTGTGTTGATAAGAGTAAATTCCATTTGTATCATTTGTATTGGAAGTGCAGGTGAATAAATTAGCTGGTGTAAATGTCCAAGGTTCGTGGACAGTTTTACATTTCAAATAGACTTTTCTCAAATTATCCCCAGGAAAAATATTGGGTTTGGATACAGATCTGAAATTGAATCCCTTATGATTTTCCATCTATTTTCATTGCTCTCCTTTTCCTCACCTGCTTTCCAGGGGCAAAAAGGGTGTGAGAACATGAATCAAATTGTAAAATTAGTTCTGTAATTTGTTCTGAAATCTCAAATTTGTTTTCCAGCAGGTGTGGAAAACTATATTTTTTAATCAAAAGAAAAAGAGCTAGTATAAAAGTCGATATTTTTAATTGTGAAATTATTTTTGGATTGGTTCTAATTAATACTGATGTTTTGCAGCTTTTATAAATCAGTCAATTGGTAAGAATTGTCAATGCTGAAAATTGCAGATGAAAGAGTAAATATTCCATTAGCAATGCAAGTTGATGTCCTTGCTATTGGTAGTTGATAAATTTTTCTGTCTGCTCTTCACCAAGATTCTGTTCATGTGGTTTCTTTTACACAAACTTAGAAGCCTACTGTGAATGCAGGCAGGTCAGAATCACAGTCTCTTATTTTTTACATTATTGTGTAGGTTGAACTATGTTTCACTATTTGCAATACTATCACTCCAAGGTTAAAGTTAAAAGAGTTGATTTCAGAACAAAGAGAAGCATTATTAACTTCCAGAAAATATTAATTTTTCTTAGTATATTGGGCAGCAGCTAGAAGAAAATAAGGTTTCCCTTTATAGAGGATTTTGTCTTTTATGGCTGTGAGCATCTACATGTACTGTGAAATTTCTGTGAATACTGAAGGCATCTGTGTGGGAAAGGGTAAGAAGGAGCAGTGGAGTGGAGCTAAACTGTCTGCCTAAAGGAACCTTTTATGTCTTTCTACATTGATTTGTGGAGCTGCAGAGCACTGCTTGGCTTCCACTGAGATGTCCAGAAAGAGCTTCTTTATTACAGCTCAAAACAATTGAATGCAATTCAGCATGTTTTCTTTTGGAGTGTAAACTGTCCTCCACTTGAAGTTGTGAGAAAATATTACAGCAGGAATAGTCAAATCTGCTTATATGTGAAGAAGATCTATATGTAATACAGCTTTGTCATTTCCCCCAGTTTCCTAAGTAAAATACCACCTATATTAGCTATCAGATAGAGTTACAGGTAAAACCTCTTTTCAAAGATGAGCTTATTGGTCTTTTGAAAGTTACCAAGCCCTTTAAATCTAGATGTGATGTTAGAAATGGAAGTTTGGAGATAAACTGAGATCCTCCTAGTCTGGAATTGTATTGGAGCTCTCCAATTCTATTACATGCATCACAGATTCAGTGGTATAGCCTTGCAGAAATCTGTTATGAAATGAGCCTCAAGGACCACAAAGAGATTGATCATTTATAGAAAATAATGTTCTTTTTCTGGTTTATTCTGTTTGTGCAACCACTGGAAAAACATTTCGTTTCTCAACAAAAGTATTGTTCACCATCCAACCACTCTTATGAAGCTAAAAGAAATAATTTATTTTTCACCAGTACATAGACTTGTTATTAAATAATTTGCCTTTATGTTAAACAATGGTCTGCATGCCTTTTGACTTCATTTTTTGTTTTTTGGGGTTTTTGTTTCTTACAAAGGCATAGTAATTGTACCTTTCTTTTCTGTATTTTGGATACAACTTGATATGAGGATTTATAAAAACTGGTTCTTTTCAAGTATATTGAGCAGAGTTTGACCACTTAATTTTACAAGAAAGAAAAAAGGTAAAAAAAGACAGAATTTCAGATGGATTGACTTCTGAAATATGTAAGACTTTTGAGAAAACCTCAACAACAAATTCTCTAAGTACAAGGAAAATTGCATCCTGTATCACCTCATCTTCCTAGTTGTTGCTTTTGCTTTTGTCTGCAATTTCAGAAACAGAAATATTACACTGGAAACAGAGATCAATGTGTTTCAAAAAAAAAAGCGTCATTCTTCTGACACTTATTAAGTGGGATGGTTAAGCTTATGGCTAGCTTTTGCTATTTAAAAGCATTAGGCTGCAGGCCTGACTGAGGTTTGTTGGAGTCCTGAGTACCTTGTTTATCTGAGCCTCTGAAAAAAAAACATTTGTATAACATAATAGTTTTTATAATGGAGTTCAAGCTTAAGGAAGGCCAGGTCCTAGTTTATAGTTTTGATCTTCTCCATTTGTGTGGAATCACCACTGACCATCTGCAGCCATTAAGAATGCTGGAGAAAGTTGCCAAAGAGCTCCTTAAAAAGTTGGCAAAATCACTAACAAATTAGTATTGTTTTTCTGATGTAGCTAATCCTTTTTTCTTCAGTGATACAGTTCCTTTTGATCTTTAGGGGAAGCATTTGCACAGTCACAAACAAAAACATATCAGGTGAATATCTGCCTGGAACAGCAGATGTGATATGCACTGCACTTTCTCTCATGGGTGATAAGAGTCTCACAAAAATAGTCTCTAAATCTTTAATAATTTGACTTTAAAAAAATAATCTTATCATATTACGGAGGTAAAGCTGTAATTGACTTATTGTCCAATAAACAAAGTAATGTCATTTTTTACTGTCATAACGCTGATATTATCATGAGAAAGGATATCTTGACTCCAAAAAGGTCATTTCTCTTAAGCTGTAGGAGGACTAACAAGCTAATTATATAGCCAGCTGAAGGGAAGACTTATGGACTCCGTCCATAATTATGTCTAGAATTCACTTGGTTTACTCTGAAAGTATGGTGAACTCAGTGGAATCTGCTGGGATTTAAGGCACTGCACATAGATCAGTAAAATAAATCCTTAACACTGTTTTAATTTCTTTTTTTCCATATAGACCAATTTATTCCTCATGTAGAGGTTTTAATTATTTCCTTGTATCAAACAATCGTAGAATTTTGAAATAAAATGTATTCCAAGGGCTATATATATTTAAATATATAAATGTATACAAAATTTGACCTACATTTTAGAGAGGACGTGAGGATATTTTGAGCCCAATAGGAAAAGGATGTGTTCAGCTATTTCCTGGACTTGGGCTCTAGTTGCGGCATAAAGGAAGGATAATGGGAGTTGCGAAGGGGAATATTTGTCCCCTACTGCCAAGTGATTGGGAAAATTAAAGGAGAAAAAACAATGAAATCTCAGAGGTTTTTACAAGTCTTCGGAGCAACATGGGAGATGGATGTGAAGGACTGCATTTTTTTGATTGTTTTACAAGTTAAAAAAGTAATCTCTTTTCTTTCTTCATCTTAAAGATAATTTTAACATCAAATGAATGACCTTTTTATGTACAATCAATAGTCCTGAATATGTAAATGATGCATTGTAATCAATATATAGGAATAAACACTAGAGCAGAAATATTATCACTGACAAAAACATCCTCATATAGCTGAGAAAAAGAGGAGATGAGAATTTATTTTTCTAAATATAACCTCACAGCAATTTTTCCCCTCAGTGTGAATTAATGATTGGTACTGAAGGACAAACAAAAAATAGATTTGAGATATATAGTTATAATAATCATACTAAAATTAATGTCAATATCAATATGAAAGGTAGTAAAATATACTGAAAAAACCCACTTCTTTTGAACCCATCAGCTGCAGTTCAAGAAACCTGCAATATTTATTGATCTATATGGAAGTACTACAGCAAAAGCTTTAAAGAATTAAAACTTCCTGAGGAATATCATCTCATTGCCTGTAGAAAGAGTTTAATGTTATTATTTCACCCTGAACAACACTACCTTTTGAAAGAAATTTGTGCAACGTGATCTGTTTGTCAAGCTGATCAGGACTGAACTCTTCATTAAGATATGATAAAAAAAAGAACTTATCTAAAAAGTAAGACATATTGACAGAAGTGGGTGAAAATGTACTTTATTTTACTGAATATGTAGAAATATCAAACAAAAACCCAACATTTGAGTTAATTTTAAGTTGTCCCCCAAATGATGTAAAAAATGTAAATGTGAGAGAAAGCTTTGAGATGTTATTGAAACTCACAACTCTGATTATTTTACAAAGTCTAAAATTCCCATTCAAAAGCTTTGTCCAAAGGCAATTTCCCTAAATAATCAAGGAAAAGCATTGTCTTTGCTCACACAGCTATGTAATGCACTTTCAGTATGTAGACTGACAAATACGTCGAAAAGAACATTAAATTTGTTCTATTTTCCCTGATCAAGCAAAAAAGTTCAGAGTGTTTGTGATTAAAATGCATATTTGACCTTGGATTATTAGGTAAGAAAAAAAAAGGAATATATATTTAAAAAGGCTTATTTTGATAGTCTTTCTGTTCTTCAGTCTGTCATCCAATAAAGCTGAACATTTACGTCTTACTATCAAACAGCTTTAACTATTCTGTCAAGCGTGACTTTTTAAACCTGTCAAGCAGTCATTGTTTTTCTGCTGCAAAACATCTAACTGCAAGCTTCCTAGTCTTCCTCCTAAGCAAAAGTTTCAGGCTAAACCCGCACTTTATAAAAGCCTTTTTACAAACTGACTTACAGATAAATTCTGAAAGATGCTCCAATTTCCATTTCCAATCAGAAGGTAAGTAACTGATGTTTCTGCTTGGAGGTCAAAGCAAATTCTATAAACAATAGTGAAGTGGGGAACTGTGTGAAACAGCTAATATTTTTGCTCATTGGTTTTCACCTGTCAAGAATAATAGTGTTACAGTAATTTGTTATAAAATTGTCAACATTACATTAAAAGTTTTATTTTTCAGTTATGGCACAGGTTTAATTTAAGTACTGTCTTTCTGTGCTGCTACCTCAGCAGGAAATTCTATTAAAAAATCTGTATCATTACTAAGACACTGAGAGTTAATGTAAGTATCTTTCTCTGACACTGGATAGTGTTAGAAATCTGTATTTGAGGCTGCCTAATACACTCCACAAAGAAATCCCAGTTTTCAGTAGCTTATGACTTTGCTCAGGTCAACTTTTCACACGGAAATTTCCCATACTTGCTCCATACTTCAAACTTTTCTTTTTCTTTTAGAGAGATGGGTGTTAAAATTTCAGCTGAGGTTCAAGTACTTCAAAGAATGACAGTAGATAGTAGTTTTACCAAAATGAATTCTCAGGTGTTTGCTGCATTCTGGACCATTTATACTTTAGAACAGCATTTTGGCAAAAGTAGTAAAGACTGCTGTTGGAAATACACATCTCTTCTCCATTTGAAAATCAGATTTGGCCAAATTAGCAGAGTCTTAAAATTTTCTTGTGCACCTGTGCAGTCAGTGCTGCCAGGATTTGCCACAGATCCCACTGTGCTTGATCCAGGCACCTTACTCCTGCTCTGGGCTCACAGATTGCCAGCTGCACTGAGCCTACTAGAGCTCCCCCAGGAACAGAGCACACATCCCAGAGGCAGAGAAGCTTGGGATCAGCAGATCCTTCCCCTGTGTCTTGGAGCAAGAATGAGTGGTGAGACAGAATTCCCATTTGAATGATAAACTAGTTTTCTCCAGGAATAATTGATTATAGATCTATACCTTTGACTGTCTTCACAATTTTATAGAGTTCCTGTCAACTACTATGTTGTAGGCGGACAGCAAACATTGCTTCTATATCTCACCAAAATCCCCTGACAAATTTCACAAACTCTCTCCTGGATGATCCAAGGCTATGACTCAAGCACCCCATGCAAATTTTCTCTCCAGTTAGCCAATGAACTCTAAGAAAAAGTGAAGCCTTTTAATATCCTTTCAAGAAAAATGCTGCTAAATCTTTGCTAAGAATGTTCTGCTTTTTGAAAACCAAAGGGCTAAGTAAAGAGCCCTATATAAAGAGTCTTTATATACATTTGACTTTCATAAGAAGTTGGTACCATCCAGATTTGACCACAGCTGGGGTTGGTTCCACGTTGGGGTGTTGGAGGGATTGCCCAATGTTCTCCTTCAGGAGCACAGAGTACTAAACTGTTGAAGCTACTTCCCACAGATGGATATGGATAATAGCAGTTATTCACTTCTGGAGGTTCTTTGTTGCCCTGCAGCCTTTTCCAGTGCCCCTGACTCTATGTTTTCGTTCCTCTGACAAAAAAAAAAAAAAATAGGTATAGAGCTTGCTTTGGTTTTTTGGTTTTTTTCCCCACAGACGTGCAGTTACACTAACAACCTTGACAACATAAAGAAATTGGTATAATTTTGTGAAGACTTAAAAAGTCAAAGGACAAAAGAGACCAAAATGTTCTTCATTATTGTATCCTGTGCTTTGTTCTAGTTGACCTCTGAGGAGAAGATTCTAGAAAAACCAAGAGAGAAACAAAAAGCTCAAGCCAAAAATAATTTTCCTCTTGACTCCACCTGTCTTAGCAATATTTCTGAACCCTAAATTATTTTTAAAAGCCCCAAATCCTCTATGCCTAAAACTTCATTGCTGTACACTGTGTTTCAGAACACCATGATAATAAATATGAGAGTGAATGTGCAAACTGAGCTAAAATTATGGAACCATTTTGTTCACAGCTTGAGTAGACCAGTTATTGTCCTGGAAAAGAAGGGCAAAGGTTAACTCTTGAAAATCGAGTTAACCTGCACACTTTACATCCCTGAAGTTCTTGCTTTTGGGGACTTGACAAAGCATAGCAGTATGTGGAATGACATACTTGGTTTTAGTTATTTCTGATTTGTGGCCAACTTCACAGCCAAGATAGAATGAGGCACTCCATTCCTACTGTCAGCTGAATACTCAAAAAAAGTTTGTTTCTCACTATACAGAATTTCTCTACCATATGAGTATGGCATGTTAACTATTCCCATTGTCTTACAAAAGAAAGACATCAACTCAACATGCACTCCATTTTCTGAATAGCACAGTGAGACCTCAGCTGAGTTTGTGGCCACATTTGCACCCTAATTGAAGAGGACAGGTAATGACTTGTGACCAATACTTGAAATCAGATTGACACCTCTATTTATGAAGTTTCTCTTTCTATTTAATTTAAATAAACATATTTTAAGAAGTAAAGGGCCCATGGAGATTTTAGTCCTCAAAGTAAAGACTTTAACTAGTTTATTCAAACAAGTTCACACTATCTCCTTGAAATTTCCCACAATGTTTCCAGTCTTCTTTGAAAAGCACACTGTATGTGGGCAGAGGCAATATTAATAACATTTTTCTAAATCATAATGAACTCTTCTTAGAACCTCAGTAGCATACTACATTTTGAATGTGCTCTGTACTGGCTTAAATTATTGCCAGACTCCCCAGGTTTTAGTAAAACCACCATTCATAGGGAAATCAGTGGAATATCAGCAATAACGTTTAAATTCAAGTGTGCTTCAAAAAGTATATGCCTGTGATTTCAGAAGTGCTGACAGAGTGTTAGAGTTGGGATGCAGTTTCCTGTATCCACTATAAAACTGGGCAAAGCCTTCTGATTTGTCCTGTTTGTCCACCACATTTTTAAAGGGCTGTTTTTAGCAGTTACTCTGAGTAATTAATGGAGCAGGATTGTCACTATTGCATAGAGCAGAACCCAGGAAAAAATCGCAGGTCATTTGAAAATGTGTCAAAGCAGGACTGTTTTCCCTTGGAAAAAGCAATATAGCTAGTTGTAGATGCCAAGGTCAAAGCAGTTTTACAGCTTCAGTCAGGAATCCTAAAACCAGTAAATACAGAGCATGTCATATAATATGCAATTAAATTGATTTATATACACAAATAGAGATCAAAAACTTACTTTACAGCCCCCCCCCCTTCCCCCTCCAAACAATAGGAATGGAAACAAACAACACATCACAGACATGCGTCATTTTGTTTTAGTCACTACTGGAAAACAGCCAGAGATTACAATGATGAGATCAGTATAAGGCTGCTATATTGAATGAAATGAAATTGCTTAGTGACAGCAGAGAGGCTGAATTTGTGACAGCAGTTCTGGAGCACAGAGCAAGGTAGAACAAAATGGTCATAAAAGCACCCACAGTCATGTTTTAGCTCCATGGCTGATATCAGTGGCAAATGGCTTTGCTTTGTTTTGGGTTAAACACATCATGATTCTTAAAAACTTCTTGAAGCTGGATGAAAGCATCAATCTATAAACGGAGGACTTAGCAGAAACACTTAAAAGCAAAGCTCCTGATTTTAGAAAATGAAAACATCTTTTTACTCTGTACTGAAATGCAAGACACAGACGGATTTCCTAATGTTATAGAACATGTGACAGAGAAAAGAAAGAAGCTGTCAAAACACCAGGACAGTCTCACCAAGTCTCCTGGGCTAGTATGAAATGATGTACTGGCTTTACAGCGCTTGATAAATTTTCACTCACAGTGCATGTCAGAATTTGCATATAATGGTTAATTCTTTGAATTCCCTTTGCAGCTTGTTATTATTCTCTAATCCTTTACTTTCCTAAGAAATTACAGTGGTCTTTGGTAAACCATTTCCATGAGAGACTTGCCTTTGCAGATATCTAGACTTTGCAGATTGGTTCATATCACCAGATTCATATGGAATCAAGCACCTCCAAAATGATAAAAAGACAGTAGTAAACCATGTGCCTCCTAGAATATATTCCTACTGGGTTTCAAACTGCTTCTGTGTAGGACAATACTAAGACCTTTCAAAAAATTTCATATTATTCATTAAGCTGAGCACACAGTGCCATTAAAATTTATGTGATTTATTCTTTTTATTTCTGTATGGGGCAAAGTCAACTGAGGTAAAGAATATCTCAGTATTAGACTCAGAAAACAGATACAAATTAAATATGGAGTAAAAGTTATCATTAATTGCTGAGAAGACAAGGTCCAGTTCATTACTTTTAAAGACATTCTAATAGCATCACTTAAGAAGTACTCTGGTATCAAATGAAAAAAAGGATACATTTTATATTTGTTCTTGGGTAGAAAAAAGAAGCCCCGTGAAAGGAGAAACACCTCACTATACAAGACCTTGTAAAAACATGGAACAAAATTTAATACTGAAAAATTAAAGATAATAATTTAATTATTTCAAGATGCTTTCTCCTGAAATGGAAAAAGTTAACATTACATTCAGGGTAATTTAGAGGCAGATTGTGTACTAAAGAATTGACTTAATCAATTTTGAATTTACAGTAATAAGCTGAAACTGTAAAAGTGGCTTATAATCTTGTGGTACAACATGTCTTTCGGCAGCTCTCAGGTCAAGAATAACTGTCACATTTTGGTGAAGATTCTGAATTACCGTATCATATTAATACATTGATGCACTTCATGCAGATACCAGCTTTCTGGGATCTGGCAAATATTATTCATTTTTGAGATCTAAAAAAAAAAATCAAAAAACTTTTGGATTCCTTTTTAGGTTTTGGTAAACGCAAAAAAAATTGTGAGGCAGTTTTGAAAATAGTTGTTTTCCAAATGCAGTGACTAAAATGTAAAATAAGATTACATTCTAAGCATTTCCTTGCAAATAATCAATATTGTGTGACAAATTTTCACGTTTCAAATCCTGCAGAACAATTTTTTCCCTCAACTCATTTGTGCATGCCTTTTCCCTAGTTTAAAGCAACAATTGATAGCCTTTTGAAAATTTTCTATGATACTCATGGTCTTAACCTCATCCTTATTTCCCCACTACTACTAAATCTCTGCAAATCTCTCCTAAGCAAGGAGAGATGCTTCTTAAACTATGTAGTAGTGTTACTTCCTTTTTCACTGAAGGAGGTGTTTGGGTTTTTTATTATTTCATTACTACAGTCTTTTTTGCTTTTATCTCTGTAGAAGGCATATAATTAAGCTTGATATAATGGCAGAGTTTTGTTCCTTATTAAAATGTTGGCATCAAATGAGTTATACGATGGAAAAAATTACAAAGACATAGTTAAAATTTTTAATAATATAACTCAGTAACAGTTGTGGTTCTTTTCAAGGAGTGGTATGACAGAAGAGCAATTAATTTCAGCTCTCTGAAGAATAATCCAGAAAATATGTTAATGAACATAATAGTTTTTCTCTGCGTTTAGTGTGCTTATGCCAATATGCTGTTCATCATCATAGTAAGGGTACAGACAACCCTAAGTTCAGAAGGTGAGTTTGGAATCTTGAACCCCTTACAAAATAGGCCATGAAGGCTGACTCCGTTATCTGAATGCACACAACTGTATTGAGAAAAAGATGAGCATGCAAAAAGCAAAACTTAAAAAATTAGAACTAAGGAACACTGGATCACTTAAACATAATTGTTACATCAGACCAGCTACAAATGTGCCATGAAGCATTTTACTGCACCTCACATCCTAGTTCTGCCTGTGAGGTTTGTGCAGAAAGCACCATTCCAGCAGGTTTTGTCACGCAAGTCTGCTTTTGTGTCAGTAATTTGCTGTCACCTTGCAGAATGAGGCAACATTAATCTTAGGAGTAGCACAGTAACATTCTCCAAATGATCACAGAAGTTGGAGCACCTGCGACTGGTCTCTGCCTGCTGCTAGTGCTAAACCCTAGTCACACAAAGATGATCTGCCTTTTTATTATCTTGGGTTTGGTCTGAGAAAGAGAGAATTTCTCAGTTGCAGGGTGACTCCAGCACAAGGCTTCTGGCTCCAACAGACCAAAACTTCCTGACTGAACACAACACAACTATAAATCTTTAAAATGTCAGACTTTGTGTGTCCTTCCACATGCACTTATACACCTTGTTTTATAATATATGTTGACACTTGTGGAAGCCTAGAGTGGTACTTATATTTAACAGGAGGGAATGTCATTAGCTCCTGCACATTCAATGCATATTTCTGTCAGCTGGAAAGCCTTTGTTCCCATTCACATCCTGGCTACTTATAACTCTGGTAAACATTTATTTAAAATCTGGTTTTTAAAGATCTCCAATCAATACTCAAAAGAGTCCAAGACCTATAGAAAATGCATTTTATAGTCCCATTCATATTGAGGTGAAGAGCGAAACTCCATATTGAAACATATATGGATATATAGGCATATATATTCTTCAGGCAGGGTTGCCAGACTTTCTTCTTTGGTAAGTAGGAGGGCAATTAAAATGGAAAGAAACATTCAAAAAAGAGCTAAACTATCACCTGTTTCCTAAAGTTTGCAACAGTGAGTTCAAATATTTCGCTCATGTTATAGCACTGATGACACTCCTCGCTGCCATACAGCAGAAGTCTGGGCTCACAAGAATGTTCCAGGCAGAGCTGGGACCAGCAAGGGGGTCAGGACACCTGATGGTGCCATGGAAGGAAGTAAACTGTGCCTTGGTGGGAAAAAACTTCCTGGATTGGGCAACACAAGTGCTCCTCATTCTCTATGAATTCTGGAAAAGATAACATTTAACCGTGATTCTGTGAATCCCTCCTTAAGCCTCGGATTTTATAGCAAACAAAACAAATCTACAGAACAGATAAATGTACCCAACTAAAACTACATTTCTGGCCCATCAAAGAACACATTCTGTAAAATACCAATACAAAAATATCCAGCTTTATGAATTTAGAGCTTGTGGCTAGCACAGACCTTTCCCGTGAGAATTTTTCTCTCTTTTCTTGTGTTTTTATAAACAAAGATAAAGTTTAGATGTTATTAAAACAGTTTCTCGAGATGTGTGCAGTTCAGGCCTGGCCAATAGGCCTAGGGGGAGGTTTCGGACTGACCAATCTGAGTGACCTTTGAAAAGCCTATATAACTTGGAATTAAATAATAAAATACAGATCTTTTATGCCACAGTGAGTCTGGTCTGTTCTCTCTGCTAGCGGCTCAACAGCGACAAGAGCTTTTATCTTTCATTTCATAAATACACCTCTGTGTAACTTGGAAAGACTCTGGAAGTTGTCAGAAGCTGCCTTTCATTTAATTTTTTAATCTCCTTTACGTTTGTCACAAAAATTCATATAATTCTGAAAAATGCAAAGATATTTTAGCAGATGGATACTCAGCAGCAGATGTCTGGCAATATCTATGCATACCAAAATAAGAACTGTGAGGTGTATTTCCATCAAGAAAAGAAAAAAAACATGTCTTTGTAGAGAATTCTCTAATAATAGAAGACAGTTTAAAAAAAAAAAAAGAGGAAATTACACATGGAATGCCCTTTGAACCTTCATGTGAAGTTTTCACTGGTGGTATCTAAATAATTTTTAGGTTGCTGCAGTGGTGTGCAATTGAGAAAACTGTGTGCCACATAGAGGTTACTTCAATAGTTTACATTTTGAGTGGGTTGTTAAATTTGCTTTATAAATGTAGCAAATCATTGATCCAGAATGGGAAAACATGGTTTATTATTCTCATTTCTTCCATGGTGAGAATGTTCATACATCTAGTTAGAACTGGGAACAAGCACAATTCATTTGGTATTCAGTGCTAGAGATGGAGCTGAGCTGCTCACTAGGAAGGAGGGGCAGGAATTGCTTCTGGTGGTGATGTTACCACCAGAGGAGGAAGTTTTTATAAGCTCTGAGTATCTATCTCTTAGCAGTATTCAGTGCTGTGGTTTACTTGGAGGAAGATGAATTTTGGGTCTAGAAGCCTGTGGGCTGACAACTGGCATTCATAGACACAGATTGATAATATATTAAATAGACTATAAGCAACATGGAGTATAAAATAGTCTTGAATCTAGCAATTTTTTCTTCTTCTGAACTATGAGTTCTATTGAAGGAACATCCTTCTGCATATTGTACAGACGAGTTTACAAAAACTATGTCCACTTGCAATTATATGTTTCTCAAGTAATTTGACAGCTTAAAATGCAATGTGGTTGTCTGACATGGATCTAAATGGGGTAACTCGCAAATATATAAAAGGCAGCACATTAGGCTCTGATTTGAGGTTTTGTGGGATTTTGTTAAAAAGGACTTTTCTCTAGAAAATATTTTGTCCAAAAATACTGAAATATATTCAAGCTGTATTTTCCCCTTTGGAACAAAGCTTATTCCTCTATCATTAGCAGAGAGGACAATTTAGTTACTTTTATGCCTATCTACTCATTAGTGACAATAATCTAGAAATGTTCAGTATTAAATAGTTATGCATTCACTGAAATCCTCGGAGGTGGGTGAGAATTTAAAAATAGGTCAAAACATCCTGTACAAAATGTACTTTTCTAAAAGCATTTCACTTAAAGCACCATAAAAAGCGATCGAAATTGCATTAAGACTTTAATTCCCAACTCAATCAGACTCATGAAAAAAAAGGCTTTTAATTGCCTAAAATACATTTTGGAACTGCTCCTTTTTGATTTGTATCTATTGTTAATATATGAAATGATAAGTTATTCTCATCTTTGTCTTTTGAAAGGAACTTCTAGACTACTGTTTACTAAAGCAAATTCTGATCTTGAATCATCATTAAGCAAAATAAGGGAGACAGGATTTGGTCTAATGGCCCGAAAACAAAGTTGGAAAAGAATAACTCTTCATTCCTAATTTCTCAAAATCAAGTCACTTTCCTGTCTGGGTTTGTCCACCTATCATGATTTTATTACTCCCACTATATATCTCATGCTATTCATTAATTCTAGAGTTCTTTGAAAATATAAGGAGTCATATGTTGTTATTAAATCAATGAACAAAATAATTAAACTGTCTAAACAGAATTGCAAAGAATAATTAGCAATTAAACAGGATGCTATTATCTGTGCAGTGTGCTGATGAGAGTATAACTAAGACAATCAGAACCCATCTGAATATAGAAGAAAAAAGCAACAGTGAAAACTTATGTGTTTCAATTCATTAAAATGCACCTAAATGACTTCCAAATATTTTAGTCTATTAAATTATCAGATCTAAGACTTTGAAAATAATTGTCCCTTCTATTTGCAAATTAATTTTGTTATTCTACTTCAGGTCTACAGCATCTAGCAGAAATTCATTCCTGAAAGTATCAATGAAATGCAAGCCTCCAGCAATTTCATCAGTGTCAATCATAGCTAGTTTGAAAAATATAGGTAGTACCAGATCTGTAGCATAACCTTAATCTGTGTGTTCTTAAACCCAAATATTCCCTTTAGCTATGTGTGTTCAGATCTAAGTGGAAGTCATTGGTAATTGTATCTGGCATCTCTAGGCATAATATGATTTTATTTTAGAAATAGGTGCTTTGAAATTCTGTAAGTGGCAGGTAGATTGTCAAAGACTGTGTAATTGCAATGGTTGTATTGGCAGAGGGAAAAAAATCCCCAAAGATATGTCCTGCACTCTGAAAAAAACCCCAGCAACTGTCTTGGCTATTATTCCATTAAAATGAAAAAACTAATTCTCTTTAAATAAACAATGGGTGTGATTTTCTGCATAGGTATGGTGACCTTTTTAAATCTAAAGGTAGTAGTGAAGCATAACATACAAATTTCTAGAATCTGAGATTGTTTCTAGGAAGTCCCATTTGAGAATAAAACCCATCCAATGTTTAAATCAACAAGCTGGGTTCTGGGAGGCTGGTTCAGACACATTCTGTGTCACAAACTTAATCACTCAAAGTCTCTTAGAGATTTTTAAAAGGATCTAAATACTCATCAGAATGGAAGAATGCTTTTATATGCCATGGAAATCCTGGGCAATTCTCACTTCCCCACAAAGAAAAAAATGTGAAAAGAATATTATTCTACTGAAACAGGAGACCATTAACTTAAATGCAATATCTTGATTTATTCAGACAAAATAGCACTACCTAATATAGGTGAAGTTGCAGAATCATGTGCTCTTCTCTGCAGTAAATGTGAAAACACCAGTATTTCTCTGCTGCCCCAAACAATAGACATATCAGAGAGCTGCAGTGTCAATGAAGAGATGCAAATACTACGGAGTTTGCATATAGAATCAGGCCACAGGAAATTCAAATTAGTTGCTTTATGCAGGCACCAATCTGCTGACTTCTCACCAAAAATTAGGAAAGTGGAGGAGGCATCCAATTTGCAATGTGTTTTCTCTTTCAGAAGGTTTTCCAGATTGTTGTGTCATCATTAAACCTGTGAAAACAACCAAAAGAAAAATGCTTGTTTCTATGAGTACAGAGGAAAATTGAGGCAATACAACAGGAAATTTATGGACCATGGTTTCAGATACGGCAGATGAAGGCCTGTAAATAAATGGGATAATTTCACAAAAACACTTGTGTGATCTGCTGACAAGAGTCTCATTTTCACAAGTTATGTAAATACTCTAAAGATTTTCTCTGAGATGCTCTAATAAAAGTTTTCTTGATCATTTAACATCCCACAGAACCTGAGAGGAGATTGAAAGAATATTTAGATGTTAGCACAAGTGTGCAATTACCTAGAAATCCCAGAAAACAAAAAAGGAATGTTAGTAGTTTTTAATCAGAAAAGCACCTGATTTAAAAAGAAATCTTAGCTGAATAACTGTCATATGAAGTGTCAATTTGGAGCAATTCACTAGCTACTCTAGAGAGTAGGGTAAAACACATGCAGGTGAATTCCCTCACTCTTTCAGAGTGTTTAATCACAGCATGCAGACACCAGAAGGTGCCAGCTGGGTAGCGAGGACCAGTGAGCACAGCAATGAAGTGATTAGTCAGGGAGCTCCAGACAGTGGAGCGAAACTCAACACACTGCCCAAGGGAAATAATCAAAAGTAGGTGCAGAGCAGGTGTAAAACTGTAAATGCTATTCTGGCATGCAGGTTACAGAGTAGGACACCAGACCTGTGAAGGGCTGGGATTAGAGGTGTATCCAGGGGGAAGGCATGCAGTCCTGAGTGAGGTAGCACAGGGAAAGAGCAAGAACTGAGAGTAGGAATAGACTTTCGGAAGGCGCCATAAAAACAGCGTCATGGTCAGTAAAAGACAACAAATGAACGTGCTGAATAAACTCTCAATGGTCAAGCCAGGCCTCCAGGAACCTGACTGTCACCGGTTGATAGAAGCTGGTAACTGGTCACAGCACTCTAGACATGCTTATTTCCTGCACAAATCAAAAGACAGATTCTGGTCAAGGCTGCATCCTTTTATTATTTGACTGCCAGGATTAATGATGTTGACTGGCTTTGCTTAACCATACTTTTTCAGACATTATTATACCACATGGATCTCAGCTGCCCAAATAAATTCCATCATCCAAATATCTGCCAAAGTTTATTATATCCTTGTGAACCCCTTCATCTCTTTGTTGTTTAAGAGGAGCTGATAAGTTTAAATAATGCAACCAGTTGTTCTTTGTTAAACTGACTGATAGTGGTGGCATTGGTTTTGACTAAATGACACATCCAAGAAATTGGTAATCTCTAACACATTGTGGAAGTGAGGAGGTCTCCATCTAGCTCAGATACAGTGGGGAAAAGGTGTTTCTGAAGCCTACCTTTCTTCTTGTTTATTTTGTTATTAGACCTGATATAACTGACTGAATTAATTTGATTGATTTTTTAAGGTTTTTAGATGCATGAAGATAAGCATTTTTAATTTTCATCCATAAAAAAAGAAAAAAACAAACCAAAAAACCAAGAAACCAAAACCCAAAAACCACCACACTGCCAAAAATAAAAAAAATAAAGCAGTAGAATTAAAATTCTTTATCAAGCTTCCCTCTCAAAAGGCAACTCCTGAAATGCATTAGGACAAAGTACAGTACAGCTTCAAGAAGCACAGTGACATCAAGAAAATTAATGCTACACAAATGAATGATCAAACGTACTGGTTGAAAGCATAAAGTCATCGTAACCCATGCCAGCTCAGTCCCCTTGCACTGCATCATTCTGTCTGGAATGTGTACGCTCTGTGAAATACAAAAGGATGGGCAGAAAGAAAAGAATTCCTTTTGTCCCATTTATTAATCACCTCCTGGTTTTCTGAATACTGCTAAATAATAAGGGAATAGTCTCTCCTGTTATTACGGTTACATTATCTCAGATTAATTTCACATATTTCATAGAATTGTGCCCGAAGAAGGAACTATTAAATGAAATTCTGAGCTGAATATTGATGTGGCATTAACAGCCTTTACCAATAAAGCTTGGGGGTTTAGATGACAAAGTATGCAAGGTCAAGACTCTGCAAACTAAGCCTTTTAGCATGTGTATGTTCAAGTCAAATTTATTACTATCTAATGAAAAAAAAGGCTCAAAAGCTTGGAGGGTTTTCTAGCGAGTAAAAATAAATGAACACAGCATCTAAAGCCATAAAGATCTAGTTTAAATCCCATAAAAGAACACTAGAAACAATCTGCCAGAGGGATCAAAAAATGTTTAAAAATAGCAATGACAATAGCAACGCATTTTAAGGTCTTGATGTACCAGAGGAGGCAAGTTTGGAATCCATACCTGTAAACAAAGGGGAAAAAAAACATAGAAGTTGGCCTGTGTGAAAATGTGCAAGGACGTTTCTGCAACATTATCCGGAGCATCACTTTTATCCCTGCAGTTGACAGACAACCAAGAAAGTCTAGGAAGTATTTGCAGAAGTCTGTATGGTAAAAACATAAAGCTATTCAGAACCTATATCCATTGCAAAAATACTTGGGAAATTGAAGTGTCGCATACTTGAAAACCATAAAATCAGGTTTCTTGCACAACTGCTATTCATTCCATGTTGTACATAACCGTTATTATAATACAGTTCTCATGCAATCTTCACATTCTTCTAATTCCTGCAAAGATATTTCCCACTTCTATGTACATATATAGTGCAACGTGTTGACTTAGTGTTCACTTCTTCTTTTATTTTTTTTTCCTCTTTGTTCACTGGGTAATGAGGCTACTTTATACTATTCAAAATCTGCTACTTCTGCCTCAGTGGATGGCTATCAAAAAGAAGGATAATGAAAGAGAAATGACAGAACACGAGGCATTTTTTTTCCTCTCTGCCAAGGATATTGGCTTAAATACATACATTTGTTTCAGATGCCCTTCATACCAGGAAAAAGGTAGCATGATGCTATACACCAGAGCAAAGGAAGTAGATTTTGAAGTATGACCTTAAAATATCATTTTAATTGCAAGTAACATGTGAGAGGGAAATTAATGTAATTTTATGTAGTCAGAACCATGACAGGTCTTTTTTCTTTATTTTTTTATTAAGGTTAAATCTAGATAGCCATATAATCACAGCAATGTGGATCTTACCATCCAAAGTCCGGCTAGGGTCTCTAAGCCAGGGTCTCTATTTTGTGCACCTTCTTATTTAACATTGCTAAGTAAAATTAGTTAAATTAAAGCTAACCAAGACATATATTTCTAAGATGCAAACTCACACTGAATTTCAATGTCACAAGATAATTTTTTCCTCTTTAGATAGTTAGTTAATATGAGCCAACATGCTGGAATAACTCACATGTCAGTTTGTAACATAATTATCATAATGACTAGAAGATAGATGGAATTCCAGTAGAGATTATAAAACTAAATATTCATTAGAGCAATTGCAGTATGGTTATCTAAGAAAGTTCAGGGTCTGGATCAGTATAAATAGAATTACAATTTACTTATTTTTTAATATACTATTTTGGAATTACAGAGGGATCTATGACTTGTGTTCTACATTTCTGAAAAAAATATTGTATATGCAGTATGGTGCTTTGCTAACGGTGTTCAAAGGAGGGTTGAATGGTAAAAATTCTGCTCTGAATTCAGATGTGTTAAAAGAAACTTTATATACCAATGTTGGTTTGATTTTTTTATATAGAGGTGACTAGCCCTTCTACTCTTTGTTTTCAGTGCACATATTGCATATACAACATTCATGTCCATAAATCTGTAACCCTCCTTTTCTCTGAGTTTTCTCAGCTGAGTTGGTTAAAATGCAGTTCTAATAATGCCAAGGTCAAGGCTTTGTTCCCCATAGGGACCATTCCCTTAAGAGTTGGAATCAGTGATCCTTGTAGGTCCCTTCCACCTCAGAATACTCTGTGATTGCAATGTTTGCCAATGTCAGATTCCAAAGTTATTTTACCAGACCTGTAGTTTCCAGGCCAACGTATATTCCTACACTAAAATGTTACCAAAGTGAATGATGCAAAGTGAGAAATCCCATTTTAAAAAGATTTCCCCTTAAATTATAGTTTTCTTTTCAGTGATCCAATTGTGATGATTTGAACAACGCATTAACATCAGGGAGTTTGCTAATAAGTATTTTCAATAAGCTTTATACTCTTCCTGCATACTAAACTAAGGAAACAGGTTCATTATCCTGATAGATTAATTAAAAATAGATTTCTAACTCTGAGATCAGATAAATAAAGATCACTTTGACTGTGGTATGCCAACAGTAAGTAACAGTTTTCACAGATTCCATACTGTTCATATTTTTCTATCAATTTTTTAAAAAACCTTCATAGAATGAATAAAAATGTTTCCGATATGCTCTTGATGAAAGAAAATATTATTCAGGTTTTTTTAAGGCAGGTGAACGTACATTGCTCTGTATTAATCAGAGGAATAACATACCTCTAAGAGAGTAATAACTGCATTTCACTAGAAAATATAGAGTATGATTGTTCAATTCATCATTCAGTGGTAATATCAGAAACTCCATAACACAGAATTATATCTAGAGATACAGTGAAAATGTTCATGACTACTGAGCAAACACTGCCACTAATGACTGATTTAAAGAGTTGCATTATTGAACAGAACATGACCCTCACACATAGAACAAGAATCATAAACTTTAATCTGCTTGTTCTCAGGGGGACATATTGTGTGTTAGTCCAATGATTAATATCTAATTTTAAGTGAGAAATAGCTGATATTTCAAAAGCACATGAACTCTGTGCAGGGATCAAGAATCACTGGCTCTAATACAATCATAGGTATATTGCATGAATATTGGCTGGTAGTTGTAGCTGGTAGCAAAGGAAGTTAGGTAGAGACTGGAATTATTCAAGATAAAGGTGACAAGTGGTATGATGGCAGCGAAGAGGAATAATACTGAGTAGGAAATCAGGATTCAACAGATATGGAAATCATAATCTGAAATTTAAAAATAGGAAAATAACTTTCAGGTTCAAACAAAGAAAACTGAACTTATACACTTGGTCACTTGTCTCACAGACTAAATTAATTACAGGTTAACTCAACTTCGCAAAATCTAGACTATATCAAGGACTGCTTTGTTTGTAAGGAGATTTAAATTTAAAGAGACAAAATCAAGTGTTATCATATTTTAATCTTCTGAATAGTACATGAACCAAATATGCTCCATGATACTATAAGCTGTATCTGATTCCAGCATTTTTCATTTGTGTTGCTTTTTTTCTGGATCTGAGACTCCTAATAACTGATAATTCATGACTTTGTTTCCTTTGAGGCAATTTAACATTTGTGTTCAAGACAATTCTGTCAAAAACAAAAAAAAATCAAACAAACCAAACCAAACCAAACAAAAAAACCCAACAACAACAAAAAAGCAGGCACATTAAATTTCCATGTTGTCTCCTTTGACTGAATCTGTAGTTTCAGTTTGCAAACCATTTCTTCTTTACAGAATTAGGCAAGTTAGTTGCCTGTAATTTTTTATTTTTGCTTCTTCATCAACTCTGTGGTGCCAAACAATAATTCCATTGAAAGTTTTGATATTATTACGCTCACAGTATCTCTTGTCTTCTTTCCAATTTTGGGGTGGGATATAAGATACCTATCAGAGAGCTTGGTGCTCCAATGGGGGAAGTTTTGAAGTTTGGAATTCTAATCCAGAGCAGTATATTCATGGCATAATGATGGCAGAATGCTAGGAACTACCTACAGCACTACCATAGTTCCTGGCGGTCACAGACACCCATAAATCAACTATTTAATTGATTAATTCAGAAATCAATTTTCCAGCATTGCAGACTCCCAGGAACCTTGTGTCAGAGTCCTCAAATTTTTCATGCTGCATGAGTTCATAACTGGTTAATGCCAAGTTTCCAAAAAGCTTCAGAAGTTTTGGAATCATACCTACATGTCAAAGTGAATAATCTTTTTAATTCTCAAGTAGAACTTCAGTATTCTTCCAAAGGAAATGCCATATTATATAACTAAAATAATTTTTTTTTAATTCATGAGGTAATTTCCAACTTATCAAATATTTACCCAAATACCATGAATTTCTCGTTGAAGCGCCTTAGCACACCTATCTGTAGAAAACATTCAGTTGGCTCACAGGTATATATATATAGGTGTGTATATATACATACACACATATATATATGTGTACATATATGTGTATATATATGTGTGTATATATATATATATACACACACACACATATAATTATTTATTTTTAATCTGATTTCTAAGTATTCATCTATATTTCTGGTTTTATTTCTTAATTATATGGAGTTGAGCTGAATGCTCAACCTTTGGATTAGTATCTAGAGCTGCCCTAAAACCAAATGACTGCAAGGCGTGATTCACCTCAACTGAAGAAAACTTCCATACCTGTTGCAAGGGCCTTTTCAGCTCCACTGCTCCATAGGCATCTAATTCAGAAGCAGAGAGTCAAAGCTAGGGAAATGCATTCCGGCTTTTACAGGTCATATTCTGTTTCAAGGATTCCACTGCATGGACTGTGCAATATTACAGGAATATTATTGGAACCTAAGAAAGAAGAACATTTTTATTGAGTCATTCCCTTAAAATGACTTCTATAAACAAGATTGCTTTTTCTTGCATTAAAACTGATCCTATCTCTTGGAAAGCTCCAGGGAAAAGTCTTATATTTAAATTCAGTTAGTTTTATGCTTCACATGTTGGGTACTTCCAACTATTATATTAAATATATCAAATCTCAGTGGGATGACTGGTGATAAGTGTTACATATTTATAAATATGTATTCCCAGAACCATGTTCTCAGTTATTAGAATCATAGATTCACATTGATGAATTGGTCAATAGGTCAATTAGTTCATGTCACCAGCCTAAAAATGCATGAAAGCGTGAGAGAACTTGGTCTGTTTTGTTCTTAAAAGCCAGCAACAGTAGATAACACAGACTCCCCAGTCAGGTCTCTCCAGTGTTTTCCTCTCCCTCGGCTTCAGAACTTTTTCCTCAAAAATCTAATTTGTATCTCCTTTTCATTGATTTTGTAATGTAGTAGTTTTTTCCTGGCCCAGTGATGATGTATCTCTGTTAGAGGCAAGGTTACTCAGTTCATTCCAACAGCCAGTCATGCTCTCAGGTTTCTGAGCCAGGAAACTCCAATTTCTTCTATCCGTCTTCACAGGTCTTGCTTTCAGGCATCTGCTCATTCTGCTCCACAGTTTTTCTTGCAGTCTTTTTAGCTGAAACCCTACCAATACTAGAGAGAGATTGTGAACCGTGATAAGTTTCCAATTCCTTGTAAGAGAACAATGCCCAGAATGTTGTTATCTGTACTGTTTTTATGTTTAGTTATTTCAACATGAATGTACTTTCCAACTTGTCCTTGATGAATAGCACTTTACAGGACAAATATAAGGTTTCTCAAGATGATTTTTGATGCTAGTCTTTTCCTCAAATATTCTTGCAATCTCTCAGTGTCATATATTAACAAGCCTTTTCCCATTTCAGTTATTCACATAATTAATTAAAATATATCAGTATTGGACCCAGAACAGACCACAGCAAAGCATCACTTCATATTTCTTTCCAATATGACCAGTAACTACTGAAATTTCCCTCTGGATATAATTTTCTTTTTTTGCAGAATGTCTAATAGGTAGGTCAGAACAAAACTTGTTTTGACAACATTAACTTAGTCTCATTTGACATTCACTTCACTGCGCTAAGGAATCACAGTATATTTATCAAAATCAGCAGGAAAGCCATACCCATAATGAAAGAATACCCATATCAGCATCAATAAGGAAAGATATAATAATGGGTCCAGATATATATATAAGACATAGTAATGACTTGGAAAGTGTTTATCTGAATGTCTGGTCTCAGTGTAACAAATTCAATGTCACATGCTGTGAAAGTTCCATTAATTTAATGGAATTATTTCCAGTACAAAAAAAAAAAAGAAATAAATTCTGAAGATATCTTGGATTAAGCTGTAAGTCTCTACAGGTTAAAAGACTGAAAAATACATGAGGGCAGCTTAATGATTATGTTTTACAGGATGCTGTGCGCTCAGCCCAGGTGATAAAAAATTGTGTGTAATTAATACTCTATTGTAGTGCTGAGGTGCACTAAGGCAGAACCAAGAAGTTTGTCATTTCCTAACCTTTGAGGACTTAACCATGTAATCTTTATTTTCAGTCTTAACTCTGCCATTCATTTTTGAGATTAGATCCCTTTTGTATTTAAGAGATGTATGCCTTCAATGTAATAATACTTTATAGATTCATCTTGCAGATTAAATTAAAGCATTTATTTTAGATTGGAAACATATAGGGCTTTACTGCTGCCTTCTCTGGGCAAATTCAACTCCCAGTGAAGTCAGAATTGCACCAATGCGCATTGCAGAAAAATGCTGTGGTCGTGGGAATCCAGAGAAACATTAATACTTCCAATGCTTTCGTTCAGGAAAGAAAAAAATCAGTGATGTGGACATAAAAGTTATATGTCTTTATGTAAACAAAAGACCCCTCTCATAAGTATTTCATGAGGTTCTTACTCCAAAGAAAAAGACAAAGCACATGTGGTATATTGCTGGCATTTCATAGTGAAGTGATTCTATAGATACTAAAAAAATGAATTATTTATTGAAGTTTAGATATTTTTCCATTGGCCAGATATACAGTTCCTTGAAAATATTTTTACCCAGTCTAAATTTAATAAATCAGATAAGCTATGTTTATTCCTTAACCAAAAAAAAAAAAAAAAACTCTGCTTCTTTGAATTCACAGCATTTTGCAATATTCTTAAACACCAGGAAATCAAAGGACTCTTTGTATCATTCTTCTCCCTGTGACTGTTCTATTGTGTACACCAGCTTTCCAATTCAAAGTAATAAAAGCATCGATCTTCTAACATCTTGACAGTGGAGTTCGTCTAATTATGCATTAGCACTAGACACAAACAAAAAATTTAGTATAAGCAGCCCCAAGAGACGATTCAACCAGATTTCTCCATTTCCCTGGGCTAAATCAGCTCCTCAAAACTCAATTTAAGAAACTGACACAGACACTACAGTTAGGATGGTAAATCTACTCCCCATCAGTTTCTTAAATAAAGTTTTCCATCACTGATTTGGTCTACAGAGATAGAGCACTGTTCTAGGTATGCCTCTCAAGCTATGCTCATTAAAGGTCATTGCTCCTAGTGTTTCATCTTAATCCTGGCTGGAAACTGGAGGGTTTTTGAGTACAGAGCTGGACACTGAAGAGATTTTCATAAGTAAATTTTGGCTAGTCAGTAGGAAATGTTTGCAAGTAAAATATGAATACTGAAGCACTGTAATATGATTCAAAAGGAATGAAGGCAAGAGACAGAAAATATCTTGAAATAAATTTCCTGAATTTTTGCACACTTTCATTTTTTTATTCTCAAATACTGTGCTTTCGCTACTACCATGCTCCCCAGTCTGTTACAGTAGGATTTTGAGGGACACCCCATGGATATTCATGCTTCAGGAAGACAATCCATTCTGTAATTGGGGGATGTTGGGATTTTTTGTTTGTTTGCTTGCTTGGTTGGTTTGTTGATTGGCTGGGGTTTTATTTGTCTTTTGAAGAACTGCAACAACCCTTTTAAGTCTTCAAGACACATTGAATCACAAAATTATTTAGGTTGGATGGCCTCATGTAATTCTTTCTCAAAGGAGGGCCAATTAAATGACATTGTTTTTACCCACCAGCACTCCCAGATTTCTTTCTGCAGAGCTGCTCCCCTGCCAGTCCATGCTCAGCCACAGAGAGAGCTCCATGCTCACCAAAAAGGGAGAAAACTACTGCTGGTCATGTCTGAGAGCAGAGACAGAGATGCCTTACATTCATTCAATCTTCAGACTGCTCAATGTGAGTTTTAACTGAAAGCCAATCTTCCGTTTTCCACAGCCCTGAGAGATGGAGCAAAGCATCCAAACAGAACTTCAGCAACAGTGCAGCTGACAGCTGACATGAACTGTCAGTGAACTGTCATTAAAACATAGCTGATCTAGGAATTAAATTTTAAGGATGTCTGCCAGGTACTAGATCCCACTCTTCAATTAACAGGGTTAGTTGTTGTGCTGTCTTTTATACAATATCTCTTATGCATTTGTTTAACACATGAAGTAAAAAGCAGTTTGAATAGATTTTAATCCGTCTGTATTGTTTCTCTTTACATAAATTTTAATTTATCTTTTAAAAATAGAATAAAGTTTCTGCAAGACTTCCCTGGAAAATACGTGACCAAACAGCATTTGTTTAATCATTGAATAACATAGTTATCTGTTAACCACTGTATCTTCTACAAAATACCAGATGAAAATATTTGAATCTAAGACAAAAGGGTGTTAAATCATGGGAAACAACAACAGCTGACATAAAGAGTTCTAGAAAGAGTGTGATTTCTGGAAAATTACCTTTTACCACATGATAGCACCATCAGTTCTAGACTTTAATGCCACACACTGAATCTACGTATTTTTTCTACACCTTATGTATGTTATGCCGGCTAGGTATATATATTGTATATAATGCTGCTAAGGATAAGATTAGCAAAATAATGGATCTTTTTTTTTTGAGGTGATTTTGACATCTTAGTTTAGATGTTAACACCTTAGTTTAGGTGTTCTTGCATTATATGTAAGAACACATAGATTCTTATACATGCAGATAGTCCTCTTATGCTTTAGCAGCATTAATTGCCATGCAAAAGAGAGACAGGGTATTCATCTGTGGATCAGTACCTAATTGGTTTAAATTGCTGCAGTTTCTTTTGCAGTACATGAGATACTTTCCTTCATACTAGACAAAAAAAATCTAGCATGCTAGCATAAGATTGTTCCTCAGCGGTTCTCTTGACAATGTAAGAAAACCCCTACATTTATCCAAAGTTATGCACTGAGTCTTTTTAAATGACTTTGAGTTGTACTTAGGAGGCTGTGCCTTACTAGAGGGGTGGAATTGTCACATCATAGGAGTAGCTCACAAGAGGAAAGGACATTCACTTGAAAAGTTTGCTAAGGTCAGCTTGTTGGAGATTATTGGTTGTTTATTAATGTAAGTGATCAAGTTTCTTTTTGTCTGTTTCCATGGGACTTGTAATAGAAATTTATGAATAGATTTTTTTTTCGTTTTTTGACTCAAGAATTTGAGCTCATATCCCCTCCACTGGATATGTGGGACTGCTAACATTTTCCAGTTTGCAAATGGAGCTTAAGCACCTCAAGTTTGGAAAAATGTAACATTTTCCTATGAAAATGTTGAAACACATTTTACACAGTGTAGTTAATTTTCTTGTTCTTTTCATTTTGAAAGAAATCTAGCTAAAAATGGATTTTATCCATGGTAGTCTCATTACTCAAAATTCTTTCAAAGGCACAGATTAAAAAAAAAAAGAAAAAAAGAATTATCACGTCTAGAACAGGTGAAACTGTGTACTTTGTTTCTGAAAAATAGTTAAAGTAATTTTCAAACACAGGAAACAGCCAGTGTACAAAACATCCATAATTCACTCTGTATTCAAGAAAAGTTAGATCTTATGAGTTCTGTACTTAGATGATAATATTGGATAATCAAGTTAGTCTTAATAAAACTAATCTGTGGTCCATGTTGAATGACATGATATCACACCACAAAAAGAAACGGCAATTTCCCCTACTGCTAAATTAATTAGTTCATGTAAAATGAAAAGAGGTTGATTTACCAAATCTGATATAGCCTTAGGTATTCTAATAATAACCATCATCACCTGCAAGGACATGAGTAAACACTTTATGAACTAAAATTTATCAGAGTCATATGACATGGTCCTGTGAAAGATGTCTTTTTCATTTAAAAAGTTAAATAGGATCTCTCAGACAGGAACTGAAGGTTGTTTCTAAAGTCTGTAGGGTATAGCTCAGGCAAAAGTAGCTCTTGCCACACATGAACCTTGAAAACACTGACACAGGTTTTCCTATGTCACCTGATGGATTGCAGCTGTGCAATCCCTTAAAACTGGTAAAAGTCAGACTGAGGAGTAAAATGTGTTGAACTGATGGTCTGAAACCTTAGAGATTCAGCAGTGCTGCAACAGACACTGCTACATGCAGGCTTTGTGCACATCATGCTGGGTATGTTTCACTGTTTCTTTGGAGATCTGCCTTTCCTTTTCCTGGCCCAAATTTGCAAGGTATGTGAATGTTGTACAGCTTCAGATCTGAATGAAATTCTGTGAATGATGACATCTATCAGCCTGGTGAGTAGTGGAATAAGTTATAGTGAAAGAACCTGAAATAGTTGATGCAGTACAGTGGTTCCACACCATTTCTTGAACAGGGAACGAGGGCTACGTGGAGAGAGCCCACACTTCCCCTCCTTCTGTGCTTCCTGATAATCAGTCTGTGGCTGGTGTGCTGCTCAACGTCTTATCTAGGTTTCAAAACAAGCTTTTCAGAGTCCTTCAGGAATATTTATCACTCTGTTTCAACTGGCTCCTTTCTATTGACTTCAGAGGAACTCAAACCATTTAAATCTGGATATTTTATTTTGCACAGAGAATGCAAATGGGTTATGAGAACAAGCTATGCTTTTTAAATTGATGCTTTAGCTCATTGCAACCTCCCCACAGAAGTGAATCCTTTTGAAAATATTCACCTTGGGATAGAAGTGAATCAAACTGAGAAAAATAACTCCAAATTCCTTCTTAGTACTTTTCAGACTTATCTAGGCTTCATTTTAATTATTCTGAGACCTTAACGCTTATAAAATCACCACTGACTAGAAATGTTTAGCCTATAGAGCACGAAGTACACAGCACGTATTTCTCCTCAGCCTGACATTTCATTAAGCCCTCCTGTGTTACAATGATCTCAGGTTTCCTGACACTGCTTTTGGGATAGCAAAGCCACTTTCGTGGTCTTAGAACTCTGTTCAGAATCTTCTTACTGTTTCCTACACGTGCTACAGGCAGTAGATAAGTATTTATATTTTAAAAGATAATAAAAAATCACAGGAAAGAGAAAACATAAGTTTATCACTGTATACGTCTTTTGTTTTACAGTGCCTAACACAAATAACCAACACCAGGGGATACTGAACAAAATGCATCAGCTGGAATATTTTTCTGCATATATTCTATAAATTTCTGATGTTTAAGTTCTACATCACACACTTCTGAATTCTTCCTTACTAAACGTTGGACTTTACTAAAACTTTTCCTTGGACAGAGATGATCAAGCAAAAAAATTTTAGGTGGTTTCATAACTTAGTAAGCCATTTATTCTAGAAAAGGAAAGAATTTTAAGGATATTAATTTCATGCTCCAATTTTAATTAAGGCCCAGACCTTTCTGTTTGCAGCCTTCAGAATGGTGATCCCAACTCACTGGAAGCCCTGCATAGTTTTTCGGATATAATCCAAGTATAAGATGTCCTTGTGATGTCTAAAGATTTTGGCTTTTTATATATTTGTCATATACCCCTAGCTTTGTAGACTGTTAATACATAGTTATATAGCTTCTAGTACTTCTCCTGCCCTTTTTCTCACATTTTAGAGCAGTAAGTTAACCCTTTCTAACACATTCCTGAAATTCTGCTCAGTCTTATTCTCAAGAAGACAAATTCTAACAAGGACACTGTTTTGCACTAGAACTTAGAAGACAAACAAGAAATAGCGCAAAGAAACCCCTGGAACACCTCCAAGGGGCAGACCCAAGGGTGGATTGCTGGGGCAACTGGTCTCTTATTGGATGTACCTGCTAGATGTACTAATTAATTAACCTTAAAAAATTTGTAGTAAATCAATTGTTATGCATGCACAGAGCCACATCTGTGCACCTGAAAGCTTTCATTAAAGATCTGATTTTTATATCATCACTCTTAATATTGTTTGGAAAGTTTTTGTCTTTGAATCTAGGCAACACTTTTGCTTAGAAGGGTTTTATTTAGAATTAAAAGGTTATTTATATTTATGTCTGAAAATTCTAAGCATTATTGATCTGTGTATTTGCCTGGGTAAATCAAGAAAAGAGACATACTTCCTTTACTGTTTAAAAATAAAGGGAAAAAAACCAGTCCCAAGGGAATAATGAGCTAAACATCTTTAAATGCGTTATGCCTTAGTCATAAAAAACTGGTACTAATATATAGCGAAAGCAGTACAATCTTGCATTTTCAGCTCAGTATTAATAACTAGGGTTTGGAAACCAATCAGAACATTCACTTCACTTCAGAAAGAGACCCAGAACCACACTGAGTTTAGTTCAATCATAAAATTTTTGCTAGTCTTTTTCATGGGACACAGCTTTGGTGTAGGAATAGAGACCATGTGCCACAACTCTGTTTCCAGCTCTGGATCAATTCCCTAAATCAGGCCGTCAAGTTCCATCCCACAGCAGAAGCTTTAAGGTATCTGTGAGATCATAATTTTCCCGTTACACAAGTAAATAGTTAAATTGCGGGTTTTTACCTTCAGGTTTCACCCAGAGATTAGAATAGATTTGTCTTTTGCTGTGAAAAATAAGCTGGTTTTTGTAGGTTTTAATGAGATCTGGTAATCCTAGGGACAGAACAATGTAGATCACCTGGAAAACTGCCCACTGTGCACCCACATTGACAGGGCTTGGAGACAAGCTTTCTATGTCAGAGAATGAAAATTTGTCAAAACAAGGTATTACATTTAACTCAATTTCCTTCTACAAATTTTCTCAGTTCCAGAATGATATCCTTGATTACTGCATAGTGAGACATAAATAGGATTCTGCAGAATTAGCTACTACTGTGGGATGTGAGTGCCTCTAGTCAGCTTTCCTTTTCAGTGTGTTTTATCACTGCACAAGCTTACATCCTCCAGAAAGTAATTTTACAAGAAATTACAAAAATTTTAGTTCTCAGGATGTTCACTAAATACGTACAATAGCTAAATTAAAATTTCAATTTGACTGCATCTTCTTCGTCCCTGTGATAAATGATATCGTGCTGCTGGGAAGGGCTAAATTCTCATGTTCTGCACAAGAAAAAATTCCATTAATCTTAGTCCAGAACATTCTTAGTCTAAAAATGTTCAGTTTAAACATGAAAAAGCATTCATGGAAGAATAATATTCATGGAATAGTTATAATCATGTAAACCTTGCAATACAAACTGAAAGTTTCTACTTTCTTTCTAGGATATTTTAATTGAAGAACTAAATAGATAGAATTTTTTTGAAGAAAGAGGTTAATAAAAAATGTTGATGCCACTGAACTAATTAAATTATTATTGTGGAGCTTAGCAGGTATTTTTTTTTTTTAATGAGTAGAAAGAGAGTAGATTAAAATTTGTAGGTTTGTCAGTGTACATATTTGATTACTAGAAAAATATGAAAATCTAAAGTAATATAACATTAATTGTAGCTTTAATAATTTCAGAAGATAAGTGACAGGTATCACATAACAGAATAGTAATTGACAATGTCAATCTCTGTATAGCAGTGCCTATGCTTTTTGAGGATTATTTATAGGATTTTATTTGTATAGCATTCTGGTTTCATTTTAGAGAAGAAAATCAGGACATCTGAGTCATCTTTTTCATGCTGGTAACTTTATAACTAATTCATTGGATCCTTCTGAAGTACATTGGTACACTGGAAATCGCTCAAAATACATTTGTAGTATTTTTAACAGAATATTGAGGAAAGCTATCAGTGGGACAATTTTTGCCAGTTTTCATTGCTGAACTTTAGAAATATATCAGTTGGGTAGATTCAGACTGGTCAAACCTTCTCTGATTAATGCCACATATGTAAATCAGATTCTGTATACAATTTTCAATTATACAAAATTGTTTTACAAGGGGAAATTTAAGAACAGGACTCCAGCTTGCTGAAAAAGAATTCAAATTAAAGGGAAAGCATCACACACATACAAAAATTGGGGAGGCATAAAAAAACCAATTCCGATGCAACAAAATAGAAAAAAAAATTAAGTATCCATTTTCCCTACACAATTATACAATAATTATTTTCTGTATACCAGCTTTGAATTAAATAAAAAAGAGAAAGATACAAACAAAAAAAAACAAACCACAAACAAAAAACCACCACAGCTGACAAGCTCTATTTCGGCTTTTTTCTTTAGACAGGAAAAAGTCTGCTTGCATGAAAAAATGGTGCTGCCTGGTGGGAGTTAGTTTTAGTGGAAAAGTGAGATAACAGGAGAAAAAAATGCCTGTAGAGGCCTCTGTGCGTCCGAGGCATCCAGAACTACAAATGCTTTCAGACCCTGATCTTTTATCACTGAAACATTGTGTGATGGTTCACTCTCCAAGCAGCCTATTCTTGCTAGTTTGAGTTTGATAAATGAAACAAGTGGTTACGTGGTTGTATTCTACAAAAGTTGTACAGAAGCTTGGCAGGTTTGCAGAGATTTCAGCAATTCCTAATTAGAAAAATAGAAGAAACTTATTTCCCATGACACAGCAAGCTGCAACCATCGAAGTCAGTACAATTCAACTTCCCTGCGTCTGTGAGATCTCTCAGACTTTCAAGGAGAATCACTCTGAACCACTCCTGCCTCTTTTTTCATATGGCACTGTTTGGAATTAGCTTCTCGAAGGTGCAACCAACAGAAATCATTGAAACAGTAATGTACTGTGATTACTGCAAAGAGATAGTGCACTTACTAATATGTACTAGTGCTAATACACTACACAATGGGCTGTCTTCCTTTTAAGCACTGCTGTCCTCCTACTGTGTCTTATTACAAAGAAGCTTATATTCTTTTTCTGGCAGCTTTTACAAAGCTTTCTGTTGCCATGTTATGTCATCTGCTGTCCTCAGCCAGAAAATGCTATGTACTGTGCAGTTAACCCCAGAAAAGTTATCTACTGTGTTAAGCACAGGCACAAAACCATCAGAGCTCAAAAAGTTTTACCAACTAAGCTGAAATAAAATTACAGACATGATTTGAAGATGTCTCCTATCCTAATCTCAGTCATCTGAGTCTCTGAGACCTCCAAACTTCAAGATTTGTCTAATCTAGCAGTACTTTTCCTGACCACTACAAATACCAGCACATCTTCAGAATGTCAGCAAAGATGTCGTACGAAATATTTTCCTTTGTTGGTTTTTTTTTCCTTGATGGGTATCAAAATCTACTTTAATGCACCAATTTTCATTAACAAGCTCTGCAAATACCAGCAGAATTTACAAAAGCAGTACAGTGATAGGCAACAAAGCCCTTACAGATGTATTTCTATGTCCACGAAGGAAGCAGCTGTTTGTTGAATTTAGGATAATGAAATCTTCCTTGACATACAAGGAACAACAGCATATTGGCTTGCCCAATGTGTATCAACAATTCTTGTTAGTTTTCATAGCTTCAAGGCTTATCAGACCGTTTCTCTGCATTTCCCTGAACAAAGTTTGAGCCACAGATGTTTGAAAGAAAACAGACGGCAAATACACTGGAGAGTATAATAAATCCCCAGATTCCAGTATAGACTTTGTCTATGTCCACTAAAACTGTATTCAAACAGTGAACAAAGTAAATGGCAAGCAGAGTTTGTCCAAAAATAGCTCTAAATGCTGTCAGTACAAGAGATGTTAATGATGGATATATCATCCCCTTCTTGGCTTCCACAGTTCTACAAAAGGATTCAAGTCCTTAAGTGTTTTCTCACTAAGGGAAACATTTTCATAAGCTGGGTGACCTTCGATTCTGAACGACAGGAACTGCTCTGCTAATATCGTTGCCTGCAAGGGGACATTGCTTGAAGGTTATACTCAAGTTCAAAGAGCATAGCAATTTAAACCTGAGATTTAACTGTACAGCAGCTTTGTAGTTAATAGGCTCCTTCTATGCTTATTCTGATCCTAGATATTTTGGGGATAGAAATTTAGAAGGTCTAACTCACATGTTGACTTCTCAAGATTTTATTTCATTGTCATTCTTAATCCGTCCAAGTTGGACCTGAGCCATGAATGGAACCAGATTTCACATCTGCTTATTGTTTTGCTTTCTGAAGTTGATCTTTTTTGTTAACTGGCTCAGTATGTGACAACCGCTTCTAGAAAGCCTTCTCAACCACACAATTCAAAATCTTTAAGATTTGAAGCTGGGATTTTCAGTAGGATTTATTATTATTATTATTATTATCATTATAGTTATTATTATTAAGAATTAAGGAATATAACATTTCTATGCCAGGTATCTGGTCTATTTTATGACCAAAGGGAAGAGAACAACATTTTACTGATCTGATAAAGGTCTATAATTTTTTTACTGGGAAGCACTGAAAGACTTCCTGAACAAAACAAGTCCTAATCACAGAATTCAACTTAACTGCCAAAAGTTGATTTGATGGGAAAGGAATTTCTGTAAATATTTCAAAAAATCATCTGGGGATAAATTCAGGGATGGAAGAAAGCTAGATTTTGTGAAGTTTTATTTACATATGTAATTATAAATATTTTAATGTGTAATTATATTTCCCATGTAACTTGGAAATTTACATGTGCTTTTAACCAGTGAAGTTTTTGATTATTGTACCCTTTGTAAGCAAAAATAGATGCCTCTAGAGAAATTATATTCTACCCACAGAGCCCAGTTTTGACTCTCCTGATCCTTTTTCACTTCATCTGGCAGATGCATAACAAATACTCAGTTCCTGCAAGCCAGTTTATCATTTTTTTTTCAAGGAATACATTTTTCATCCCTAGTTGTCACTTTGTAAAATATATTTAGTCCATCATGATTCTTCTCAAGGTATTGCAAATGCTAAAACAGAGGTAGACAATGAGTCCTATTCATTTGTGCTGCATCTCTGATAAGAAACTAAAGGTTTAGAATTTTCCATGTTAACTAGAATGGCTGAAATTTCTTTTGACAATAACATGATAGATTCCAGTTTTAGTCATTTAGGAATAAATCTATTACTTTACCAAAGTTACTCTAAAGACATCCATTCTTCAACTTACTGTGCCAAGTGAGAAGACCAATGTTTTACTCGAGGGGTTGTAACAGCCCTGACTTCAGAAAGAAAAATAATCTTCTGGCTTGGGTGCAAGGTACAAAGCAAGAATTTCCATTGCCCATTTCCAGGAAACACTTGTCGGACAGTTTCCAGTGTCTACAGGTCTGGCAGGGAAGGATCCAGAGAAAGGAGAGGGTGTTTGAGGGTGAAGACTTACAAGCATACGCATAAGCATTTATAAGATAAATATATATTTGGGCAAAATTTGCATAGTTTGTAGAAATGGTTGCTGTTGCTTTGATCAGCGTCAAATGCTTGAAGTTAGTTGCTTGATTAAATTCATATGAAGCATTTTAAATTTTCTCATACAGCTCATTATTTGCTGGCTTGGACTATTGTGAGGTTGGAGGGTAATTACTTATTGCAAGCATAGTTAAGGTCCTTCCTGCCATCTGATAACTGTGAATGCTTATGCAGGGCAACAATCTTTTTTTTTTTCTAATGTACAAAATTTCCGTCCTTTTGATCAAGAACTGCAACTTAGAGAAAAAACATTAGGCTACACTGCAGTGCCAAGGGTAATCACAGGTCGATTGACATGTGACATTATCCATAACCTCTCTGGATGGAGTGCAAAAAGGGAAAATAAGTGGGACTGAAAAAATTACTATTTTGAAGGGAGGGAAATGTGGATACAACTTATCTGCTACAGAATAGCATTCTATTCCTTTTGGCACGGTAAGCCTAATTAAATAGTTATATTTTAAAATCTTTATGAGAATCTTAATTATTAATGACATCAACAGGCTGAAAAAAATGTAGGTTAGGTGTGGGGAGAGTTTGGCTCTGCAATGACATTACTTAAAAGCAATTTTTTTTGCATGACTGAGCACATATGCACACAGACTAGATAGTCACACTTTACAATGAGGTTGCAGTTATAAATTATTTATAAAGTCTGGGTAAACACTGTAGACTATTAAAGAATCCACAGAGTCCATAGTTTTGTTATAGCTATGTGTAACACCCTCAAGTAATGTGCAACCACATATAATTTATGAAAGTAATAACCGTAGTATTGTTTATGATGTATATTAATAATTTATTAATCCTTTATGAACTATTTATAAATGCAATCCTAATGGAAAGCATGGCTGACTAGTTGCTCCATCGCACTAGCTGTGTGAGAGTTAGAGGTTGCATGCCTCTGCCCTCCTTTTTAACTAGCCAAGCAGTCTTTAGACACGGCAACATTCACTATTTCCTTACAGGCCCCCCAGGAATTTAAAAATCTGAGGAAGGCATTGTAAAGAGATTGCCTGTGAGTAAATGCACAGGATCCATTTCTTAATCTTCTCCAGTATTTCAGTAGAGCTACCTAAAGGAAGGTCTCCTTCCCTGGGTCCATGAGACAAAACATCTTGCAGATGTCACATGTATATTAAAGTCTATGAAGCCTTGACTCTGGGGGATTCTTGTATAGTTTGGTACATCAGACCAACAAAACATGGGCCATCAATCCTTATGGTATCCACTCAAAAATGGGCAATCAACAGAAATGAGTGCTATAGTCTAGGCTAGTCTGGGAACAGATCCTGGCTTGCAGGATTATTTTTCTGCTCCAAAGCATTTCTGCCTGACAAGGTACAGCTACTTCTGTTTGCAGCAGGCAAGCTCCACTTACTTTCATGTGACAGTGCAATTTTATTGCTGTTCTTTGCTTCTTTATGCATGCTGTGAAATCTCTTGCTGAGGCATTGGATGCCAGAGTACCATCCCCACGCATTAATTCTTCACTTGTTCTTTTGCAGGAAACAGATCTCATTCTGACCTTTAACATCTCAATGCACCGTTCTTGGTGGATGGAGAATGGGCCGGGCTGCACCGTGACCTCAGTAACCCCAGCACCGGACTGGGCACCGGAGGATCATCGTTATATCACTGTCTCGGGGTGTTTTCTCGAATATCAGTACATAGAAGTGGCTCACAGTTCTCTTCAGATCTTCCTTGCAGTAAGTGTTTACAAATAACTTCAATTCCACCACATTTCATTAATTTCTTCTTGTCATTACTGGATGATTGTGGCATTCCTTCATAAACCCTGGCTTTATGTCTTAGTTTAGTTATGAAACTCAGTTGTCATTCAGCCAGTTCAAGATACATGCATGCAAAAATTCCAACATACATATTTATTATTGCTCTAAGAAATACTGACATGACACATTCTGCTTTCCTGATACTACAATAAATAAATTGTGACATAACAGCAAGTTACAGCTATTGTTGTGAAAGCCAAATTAAATATGAAATTGAATACAAAAGAAAAACCAACTGTAAAAATAGATTCACTGATCAGTTCACAGGACTCAAATCTCATCAATTTGTCTTTAACCATATTAATCAATAGACACTGGAGTACAATGGGAGAGGTTTCCCCTCCCCCCCGAAATAGTTACACTTAATGAAAACCAAAACCAGAGATCTTAAATCACATTTAGGAGTACAAGGATCCATTTTGCACTACAGAAAATTTATAAGGGATGAAAACTTTATGTTTGGGGGAAACAATATGTAATGGAGCTATCCAAAAAGTGAGCAGCTTTTCCATTTATCTATTCCCCAGCATCTTTCATTAGTCAAGCTTAACTCGTGGAATTATAGCTTCATAGAATCATTTTGGTTGGAAAAGACCTCCAAGATCATCAGCTCCAACCTTTAACCTGACACTGCCAAGTCCAGCACTAAAGCCTGTACCTCAGTGCCATATCTACACATCTTTTAAATACTTCCAGGGAAGGTGACTCCACCATTGCCCTGGGCAGCCTGTTCAAATGTTTGACAAACCTTTTGGTGAAGAAATTTTTCCAAATATCCAACATAAAATTTCCCTGGTGGAAGCTTGATTTCCCTTGGTACAGGCCAGGATGCTCTCAGCCTTCTTGGCCACCTGGGCACACACTGGCTCATGTTCAGCTGCCGTTGACCAGCACCCCCAGCTCCATTTCCAACAAGCAGCTTTCCTGCCACTTTGCCCCCAGTCTGTGATACTGCCTGGGGTTGTTGTGACCCAAGTGCAGGACCTGGCACTTGGCTTTGTTGAACCTCATATAATTGGCCTTGGCCCATCCATCCAGCCTGTCCAGATCCCTCTGCAAAGCCCTCCTAACCTCAATCCTTCAAAAAGAGATAACCAGGCTATTTCTTCTGTTTCGTTTGTTTTGGTTTTTTTTTAATTCAATGAATGATGAACAAGAAACTCAAGGTATATGTAGTTCAAGCTCAATTCTGTTCCCGATGCAACAAGGTTTTTTGTGTGCCTGTGTTTGAGTTTCTCAATAAACTCATTCTTTTCAAGTCAGAGTAATGGTTCAAAATAACAAGCCATTAGTAATCTGCTAGCTGTAGCTAACTACGTCTGTGTTATATTTCCATTCATTTTACACTAGCATGATTATCACAGGTAAAGAGCTGCACAGCATAAGTAGGGGTCAATATTCCAAACCTAGTGCTTGACTACTGTTTACATCATATTCACATTTCCTGTTGTGGGCATGAAGTACTTTTTCTAATAGAAATTCTAATGTAAATTCACTCTCATATTAAATGGGATTAAATGGGAAACAGAGGAATTAACTGGTACAGCTCAGTGACATATAACACAAAGAAGAACAGATACTGCTTACTTTTCAGCAAACTAGCTTTAACAAATCCAAGCATTAGATCAGATTTATCTCCAGTTAGCAGAAATAAATTAATCTTTGCCTTCAATTTTCCTTTATGGGCACTTAAACAGATCTTGCACTTTATCTGCAAAACTATAAATAGCAATCTACAAATTGGTTGCTTGTTTTCTTTTTTCATTTCTGTATGTTCATGACAATAATGAAGCTAATGCTTTTCTTGGCTTTTTCAAGGACTGGGCCATTGCAGCATGTTTGTAAGGATGCTTTCTACTGCCTACAGATAAAAAGTAGACATCCACTTCATTGAGGACCACTTTTATCAACCTTTGGAAACATTATACTGAGTGTATTTTGTACAGCTTGCCAGTAAGCTCACAAAGAATGGAACTACCAAAGGTTAGGCTCACATAAATGTGATATTTGTTGTGGAAAGTGAAAAGAATGAGATAGCCAAGAGAAAAACTATAAAACTAAGATAAAAATACAAGCCACTCCCTTCCTGCCTTGCTTTCCACTTTCTAAAAAGCAAGTCTTACTCTGGGCTGTGGAATATTTCAATTATTGAAGCCAGATATTCTGCTGATGAGGTGCAGAATACTCATAGTCTCCAAGAGAACTGTTCTCCAGGGGGAATGTCCTAGAAGCAAACAGCACCAGATTGTGCACCACACAAATGATACTGCTGATTTTGTGCAAGTCAATGCAGACTTTAGATTTTTAAGAGTGAAATTATGGAGAAGTTTCCTTTCTTCTACTGCTTAAACAAAATAGCAGTTAAAACAACCAGAAGGTTGCATAATCCCAAAAGTCAGGGGAGTTCCCAATGTGCATGGTTGTGGGGTTCATTGGGTAATACCAGCCTCAGAATAGAAAAGAGAGATAGATGTGATGATGCAGAGATATTTTTCCAGTTTCTCCCAAGGAGTATATTTTGCTCAGGAATTAATAACAGTACAAAATTGCTAGTTTAACTCACACTGAAGTAATAGAGAATTCAGTTTGGTGGTCTCTGTACTTCGAGAAGTAGAATGCTCACAGTTTGGAAAAACTTCAAAATGGGCAAAAATTATTTGAGAACAGATGTGTGGAAGAAAATGCTCTGATAAGTAAAGGATTGCCCCAGTTTGTGTATTTAGCATGTTTGTATGCAAAGCAGAGCCGGAATAAACCAGAGTGATAATAAAGACAGCATAGCAGTCACAACCATTCCTTGGTCCCATGCCACAGAGCACTCAGTGCATTGGGTGATGCTGGTGGAAGACTAAAGCCTCTGTAAAGCCTATTAGTAAATCAATCCTTGTATCACAGACATAAAAAGGACCACATAATGTACATTTTTGTCTGTCCTTCAGCCTTTCCCATGTCAGCACATTACCTCTTGATAAGTCACTTTCAGATTTTTTTCATGCTTATGCAAATCTATTTTGAAAATCTTACACTGATTTTTTTTCCTCAGTTATTGTGGTAGTTGCCTCTCTGAAGTGGTACACCACCAAAATCTCAATGCCACACACCATGTTAAGTCAGTTTTTACTCTTTTCTCCATATCCATACCTCCCACTTGTCTCTTTTGAGACTGAGCCTCATTGCTATCACTTTATCTCTACATCTTACTTACCATCTTCTAGCAAGTTAAAAAGAGAGAGGAGTTCAGAATGAAAAACAGAGAGCACAAGGGAAGGGAATCTCTTTCATTCATAAGTTCAGCTTTGCAGGCTTGCAAAATAAAAAAACCCTATTTTGTGGGTATGCCCCGCAGTATGCAGTTGCATGGAACTGAACAAAACTCCTAGGGGTGAGATTTCCTCTGCTTGCTTTGAAATTTTGGGTCTGGCATAGATATAAATACCTCAAAGGAGGGTGCCAAGGGGATGGTGCCAGACTCTTTTCAGTGGTGTCCAGTGACAGGATGAAGACCAGTGGCCATAACCTGAAACACAAGAAGTTCCACCTCAACATTGAGGAAGAACTTCTTCACACTGAGGGTGACAGAGCACTGGAACAGGCTGCCCAGGGAGGTCATGGAGTCTCCCTCGCTGTGGATGTGCAAACCCACCTGGACATGTTCCTGAGTCACCTGCTCTAGGTGACCTTGCATTGGCACAGGTGTTGGAGTAGGTGATCTCCAGAGGTCACTTCCTGCCCTAACAATTCTGTAAATCTGTGATTCTGTTTTTCCACAGAATAGCTCGCTCATTTCCTGCCCTCCCCAATTCTTGATCACTATCATAGCTGAATCTGCAAAGGTGAGATCTTAGCTTCCTCACACTTTGACAGCAACAGCTATTGAAAGGTCTGATACATGCAGAAAAAATGTATCATTTTGGCCACGGCTAATTCAATATTTTTGTTGGACAAATCTATCCCTTAATATAGCCTGTGTTCACAAACTTGGCAAAAATCTCTACTTGATGCTTCCCTCACAGGGAAGCCTCATCTACAGAGCTGCAATGTCTTGAGCATCTGGCCCATCCGATATGCTCTGCAAGGACCACAACTCTGCCTGTCTTTGTGTCTACAAATTACCAGAATGAACTGGTCTAGTGATGGCATGACTCATAAACCCATACACTTCAGATAATAAAGTGTCCCTACGTGTTTAAAGGTTATTGATTCTTGTTGCTTGCATTAGAGAAGCTATTTCATTTTCAGGCATACTGGGTTATCAGGGATAGATATACTTAAATGACTGATCTCTGGAGACAATTGTTCCAGGTAAAGAATGAGGTCAGTGGTACTAATGGGCATTTGATTTGCAGCTATTTGGGTTGCATTCTGTATAGTATTTAGAGTGGAGGCTGAATGAAAATTCCCACCTCTAAGAATAGGAGGTATGCCTGACACTTCATCATGGGGAGGGCAGAGCTTGGGAGGGACACAGCGCAGGTCATACACCACTGCTAATCTTGGCATGTAGTGTCAGGGCTTAAGGTAGTTGTTGGCTCTGTGTATAAATAACATTTGCATCCCAGCCTTTTAATCATACAGCTGAAAGGCTCATAAGATGGCCGTTTCTCAAGCACCCACACACATCAATGTCTAATTCTAGCTACAGAGCCTACGTAGAATTTTGTTCATTTCCACTTTTTATTGAGAGAGGGTGAAAATGTTTTCAGTTGAGGGCCTGAGCTGTGGTTCATGTCAGAGGATTCTGCTTCAAGGTGTATCTTAATGTTCTTTTGAAAGTCATTTCATCTCTCTGTTCCTCTTCCCAATTGCTGAAGAGAGAGGGAAAAGCATGCCTAAATTTTTCATGTTCAGTTCATAAGGCTCTGTACCATTTGCATAGATAGAGATCTCTTAAATCTTTCAAAAAGCCCCTAAATGTGGGGGACACCCAGTACAGTAAGGCCTTTGTGTGGTACGAGGAAATTATAATGGTAATTGCATTTCATACAGAAATGGAGCTCAGATTGTCTGCATCTTCTTTCTGTCTGTGTTTTACTCTTTGATTATGCATGACCTGCCCTCACTCCCACAAGCCTATTCTTGCAAAAGTCAACAAATTAAAATCCATTTGTAGATCAAAACTCTGAAAATATGCAAATAAAAGATCAGCCTTGGAGATAAGTGCAACAGAATTACTTATCTATTTGCCAACACAGGATTAAAAGTATTTAGTATGCTTGTCTTTTACTTCTCACACACTCAAAAATCTATTGATTTTAGTGGAGATAAGTGCCCGAGTTATGGGAATAAGACTAATGTGAAGGCATCACCTTAGCCAGTTTGGGTTTTAGTTATATAGCCCCTGAAAAGATGAGCTATGTAATATTATTCCAGTAAAGCAAGTGGAGGAAAAACATTTCTTATGTACTGCATCTGCATTATTAATGGTAATTTACATACCAAATAAATAAAGCCATACGTAAACTGTTACATAAAAGTATTGACCATTTTAAAAGTGATCCTGTCCACTGACTTTTATGTGCTGCATATTAGTCTTAATTCCTTTTTGTTCCTTCCTGTACTTGAACTTGAATATATGCTTCATGCAATCATTAAAATTATTATTTCATGCTTTAAAATTTGTAAGATGTAATTACCCAGTATTTACAGTAAATGTATACTGTTTGCATTTCTGCAAAGTCCTCATCATTGACAATACCTTTCAAGCCCTGATGCTGTCAGATTGATTTAAAGTATCATGAAGCATAACTCTGTTATTAAGATGCAACAACACAGCTATGAAGTTAGGACGCCAACATCAAAATCTCTGCTCTGTTGCAGACTTACCATAAGACCTTTGGCAGGATGCTTAATTCATGCCAATTATTGTCTGTACTATACAAACAGTGGCTCTTAAATATTTCAGAAATATGCTGCCAGAATAATTCCATTAAACATTGCAGGTAATCAAATATTATGGAAACGTGGTCTGTGTATGTATTTAAGCACTTAGAACAGCAGAATAGCACTAATGTTCCCTGCTTCTCGTAAGGTTTAATAATTAGAATAGGACAGTCTTAAAATCCTTAACCTCAGCATAGCACAGGTGGCATTAAATACTCTCATGCCCTGGTGGAGAGATAGGAGTACTCAGTAAAATGCGCTTTATAAGAATGTATTTACTGAACTCTCTACCTGTGTTTTAGACCTCCATGATCAAATGTGTTTCTCACAGTCCACCACCAAAAGGCCCTCAACATTCCTGAGGAAATATGATTGGAAAAAAAGGGAGTGGTTCCCATCCAAAAGAACTAACCTTCAAAGAACAAAACAAGCCAGACAGCCCATGTGAAAAGGAAAGGAAGAGAAAACAGGAAGATGGAGAGGGAATACTAGTTTGAAGTTTCATTACATCTCCTGTATGACCATTGTCAGCTTTCTTGTAGGCATGATAAAAAAGTCCTATGATTCAGAATGAGTAAACTTCTGATAAACTTTATCTGCTGGAAAATTATCCGAAAAGCCAACAAAAGATGGAAGCGTGTAGAGGTTTGATATTTGGAAGTAACTGACAAGAAGCTGCTATCTCATCAGCAGTGCAGTCATAGTGACAGGTAGGGACAGCCAGGTGGGACAAGCCACAGAGAGTCTTGCAAGAGAATGAAGTAGTTGAATTTCATTGGAAGAAACTAAGGAGGAGAAATGGAGGGTTTAAAGCAAGATGTGAAAATAATCTCAGCAGTAGCCTTCTAGCTGGGCGTTGTCAGGAGGAGAGGCAGGATGCTCCTCTGAAATTAATGCTCACAGAGTGAGAGATCAGAAGGGTCTCAGCAGGACAGCAAAGGTTAAAGAAACAGAGCTTGTAAAGACCCTGCATTTAGAACAGGAAAGGGAAACAAGCCTTATTCTGAAAGGGAAGTACATTTTATTTCTTTTCTTTTCTTTTTATTTCTTTCTGTTGTTTTAATTTTATTTTTATTTGAGAAGATATTGATAAGCCCTGAGCAGAGAAAAAGGCTAAAATTCCTCCATATACACAAGCAAATGATAGAGCAAGACTAAAAGAATTGGGCAGCAGGTATACCAGCAGGACTGCCTGCATGATAGGAGGAGAGGCAAAAGAGCAAAGGCAGGGGAGATGAGGGAGAGAGTCATAGGAATGCATGGAAAATAAAAGCTGCCTAACTAATAATGTCATTAGGAATGAGGAGAACAGCAAAAGAATGTTTCTGTGGGTCTCAAAATATGCATGAGTGGAATTAAACAAAACTTAAGTTGGTCCTGGCTAGTCCAAGTTGAAATGCTAAAATTAAACAGGCGAGTCCCTTTGACAAAGCTGCAAAGGAAAAATTGAAGAACTTGTACTGTGGTAAAGATATTCACTGACTTCAGATGGATAATACTCATTTTTTAGGAAGAGTCATCTATTAATATAGCCCTTGGGTTCTGCTAATAACCCAGCATATTCCATTCCTGTGCTCAAAATACATACAACATGATATGCTGGGATAAAACAAAACGCAGCAAAACTGTTGCAAAACATCAACTGTAACAGTAAACCTAATGCTGTGTTCTTAATTTTCCAGTTCTTTTTACCCAGCTTAAAGGCCTTCACTTTTGCAGGAAGGACATCTTGCACATAAAAGCCCTTTCTTAGATTTGCCCTTGCTAATTTTGTTCCCACACCTCCCTTCTGGCAGCAGCCTCCACCCCTTCTACAGGCATTCACTCATACTCATACCTTGCACATCACCTGTCTCTTCCTGGGCTTGTAGGGTGGTGAGAATATTTATATGTGAGAAAGGAGACAAGAGCTTATGTAATTAAGTTTTGACTCTTTGAACCTAATGGAGAAAAGTAACATTACTTAATTACGGCAAAGTTCTTTTCTAGGGCAATGCAATGGTTGAAAGAAAATTGATTCTTAATGATACAGATTGATACTTTAGAAAGACTGTTTTTTCACCATGGGACTGGGCAAAATCAGCACAATGCGAAGAGGATATTAATCATTGTAAAGCATTGATTTAATAACACTGCCTTGCCATGTTAGCAGAGAGGCAACATCAGGTTCAGGTATCTTTAGCATTGGCTCAGAGCACAGTGTATTGCTGTTTCTCTGTTTGGCAATAATGCTAAGGCATATGTCATTAGTATTTTGAAGGATTGCTGTAAGATGGGGTTTTTTTATGCCTATATGTATTTTTTGTTATTGCTTCTATCAAGTTTTACCTGCTTTTCTTCACTACTTCTGGCAGAAAACTGAACTGTACACATCAAAGCATAAATGTTTTTAATAATGAGTAAGGAGCTTTGTCAGTAGAATTGTACTCATTCATTTCCCTAAAAACTTCCCTTCCTAATGAGCTGTGTTTGTACAAAGTTAAGCCATATAATTGTCTGAAAACAAGCTTTCTCCAACACAGAAGAGAGGAGTCAGCTTTAAACTGTCTTACCTGACCGAGGCGCACAGGATTGTCTCTGAAAGGTTTATTTCCCTGATGGAAAGAAAGAGAACAATACCAGCATGAGCTGAGATTGCAAGAAGCATTTCCGCCTCTCACAGATGTTCTTGAACTAGCAAAGGCAAATAGTGTATGTGATTTTTTTGGAGAGGGGTTGGCATTATGAAAACAAAGAGCTAAACATTGGACTCATTACTTTGAGGCCTGAGGGAAGTTTCCTGAGAATTTGTTTTGACCAGCTCATATGTATCCCTTCACACAGGGGACTCTGATTCTGGCTGACCCTGTAATGATATGATGCAGCAATGAGATTACGGATGCCCAGGTTCAGCACCTCATGGCTGTCCTGGGGCTCTGTGATGCTGGTGCTGCTGTGCTGACTGGTGATGCTTGCTTGCTGACTTGCTTCCTCCCACAGCTGGTATTTAAATTATTCCTCAGTTCTGGTATTGGCATAGGCCTGGTTTCTCACACTGTCATAGCATGAGAGCTGCATGTGAACATGTTCCAGCTATATGCAGGTCAGATGAGTTGGACTGGGACCTATTTATCTCGTGTTGCTGAGCCTCTCTCTCTGAAGAGATTCAAAATTAAGAGCCTAGTCCATTTGATTTTCTCTCCATACAAAAGAATTTACAAGGTAGAAAAAACTTATTACACTTGTTTTAGATGTAAGAATAGTACTAAGAAGAGCAATAACAATAAGGAGCACAAGCTTCTGTAATCATAAGTATTCCTTTACAACATGTAGTTAAACAAAAAGTAATACCTCTTCATGCTGAAAACTTATTGTCAAATTTCAGGTTCACCAACCCCATTCCTGAGCTGATTCTGAAGGTACAATAAAAATGAGTGCTGCTCCTTAGAAATATTAAAAACCCCGTCCACACTACCATGTTCACCATGTTCAGTGTTCTTGCTGATATTACAGTACTGCCTTGTTCTGCCATATACAAAAGTGACATTTGCCATTTTGCCTCCTATCACAGAAAAACCCCTCTAGTTCTGGAAGTACGAGGACTCAGTTCATAAGTTAAGGTGATTTTTTTCTGAATATAAGATAGGGAGTGATAAAACATACAGCCGAGTTCTTCATTATGCAGACAAACATATTTTCAAGAAAAAACACAGAAAAAGCCAGAACTCTGACTGTTTATCCAATTTGTGTCTAAACATGCATTGTATGCTTTAGGTATAATACTTCATGTTTCATTTTGTATGCTGTTAGCTCAGCTTCCTGTGCAAAAATGAAGTGAGCACATAAAAATATAGTGTTATGAAAACATAGAATGAACTGTTTTGCAGCTTTAGTCATGATTATTCTGGTCACAATTCCATGGTTCTGAAAATCTGGTCTGTAAAATTCACCACAGATAAACGATATCAACAATTGTAACTGAACTGGTATTGAAGGCACTGATCAATGATAGATACCTGAAATTCTATAAAAAACTTGAGTGCTTCTGGTAGAGCTAACTACCCCAATAAAAACAATAACTTTGTCTAACGAAAATAAAAATCTAGGAAGTATTTAGATCTTCCTGATCTTTAGATAATATTTTAGATAAACAATAATATGCCATTATGAATTCTGCCATTTTCCCCCCATTTTCCAGTGCAGACATCATAACAAGACTTTTGCCTTCTAGAGAAAAAGTACCTTTTTTTCATGCAACTGTGTACCCTAGAACCCTTGTAATATGTGTGTGAGCCAGACCAAGGTAACGGGGTCAGAAAACTGCTCATAACATTTTTGATGACCTAAGTTTCTCTTGCAATCTCATAATCAGAGCTGATTTGGAATTTTCTGAAGGAAAATTATTCTTTTGAAAAATGCATCAGCCCTGAAATGTTTTGTCTTCACATAACAGTGGAATATTCAGAGTGTAAGCAAGTGATCTTTAACACAGTACCTGGTTTTCTAGTAGATTTTTTTACTGGCTGCTTGTTCTCTGGACTTTCATAGCACATTTATACTTGGACAGGGCTCATCCTGAAAACTGCAGCATGATTACTCATAATGTTTGACTTTTGCTACAGTCTCTGTCTTGCATTCAGCTCAGAACACCTGTCACTGTCCCAGACACTGTTTGGCCATGGGTACAGGGGTAACACAAACCAGGGAGCATCTGTGATTGCCAGTTTGGATCTGTTTATCTGTTTCTGAGGCAGAAAAAGGGCTTATTTGTGTGAACATGAGCTGTGCTCTACCATTTGGCCTCTAGGTCAGAAGACAGTCTGTAGGTTATTTCAGTTCATACTATGTCTATATACACTTCTGTACATTCCCAATGTCAAGGCAATTGCACACTTGGAGTCCATGTTCCCTGGACATTTTAGCAATACCAATGATAGCTAGATTTCCAGCTAGTGTTTGAGTCATGCTGTGGACCCTCAGCTTGGAGTTCAGGAAGGATGCATGCACTGTAATCTAGTACTGGGGGAGGAAAGTTTATAGTTTCTAGGAATAATCTTAATTTTTTAGTGCTTAGGTGGCATGCAAAACAATGTGTGCAATAAAGATCCTCTGTAGTTGTGCCCTAAGGAGTCCTGACTCTCTGACTTCTACAGTGCTGCAATTCTAAGGAGAATGGAGTCTGAGGCAAATTTTGTGATAAATTTTCTGAAATTTCCACCTGAAGCCTAGATTTTAAGTGACAGGTATTTTTCATTAGCAAAAAAGTCATTGTTCTATCCAACTGAAGAAAATTACTTTCCCTCGAAATCAGAGGTTATCTGTTCTTTGCTTGTATTCTCAGTGGACATCATCCAATTCTCACCACTTCTTCAATAGATGTTATCTTCAGCACTTGTTGGGCAGGTAGGGAGCACATACAGGGATCTCTGATGTGTTTGGGAGGCTTTCAAGATGTGCCCCTGAGCAGCACCATTCACCTGATCTGCAGCACTATTGAGACATCAGTTTTGCAGTACCCAGCTGTTTGAAACTGACTGGCATAAAGTGATTCATGTTTTCTAAACCATTAGAGCAGGTTTTTTTCCCCAGCAGGCAGCATTCTTTTAACTCTGCCTTTGAGCTCTGTCAACCTCCATTCTGGTCTGAGCAGAGTAAATGTATACAATTTAAGAATGAAATGTTGTGAGTTTTCCTCTGCTTTATTTTACTTCTGTATGTCCATGTTTTCTGCAAACAGATGGGTCGTGTGTGCATAATCACAACCTGAGGAAAAAAAAGCCTTTTCAAAGCCACAGGAGCATTTGTCTTCTAGTAACAATTGCTGCCATAGATGGGAATTCAACATTGCTGTGACAGAATTTATTTTTCCTTATGTGTTCACAATGATCAAGTAGTGACATCTGGAATCTACCCCAGAGGTTCAAGTCAATAAAATATTAATAGCTGCCATTTCCAGTGAGGAGGTTGTAACAAGAACACGACAGAGAAATCTCTGACATTTTTGCACTATTGTTTTGCACCCAATTAGTTAACTGTTTCTGCTTCCACATACTCTTTTCCTAAAGATTAGGAAAAATGAATTTAGGCCTAGGATACAATTCCCTACCTTTCATTTAGGTAAACTGCTGTTCAGATAGCCCTGTTTTCTGAGTGCTCTGTGGGGAAGTGGCTGCTGACAAGGGGCTGCATCCTCAGCTGCTCCTCCTTGCTCCCACTGAAGAGCAGCTCTGGGAGGGGCTGGACTGACTACACACATCTGATTCACAATTAAACCAGGCACAGGAATCAAGGCAATGCTGGGCAGCCTCATCTGAAGCACTCACCATTTTACCAAGAGATTTTCAAGGCTTTTTTTAGTAATTCAATTGTGTGTTCAGTCAGAGCAAGCAGAGAGAGCTGGAGGAAGAGAAGCACTGTCAAGCCTTGCTTTAGACAACTCCATTCTTCCCATTTCTCTCATTCAGTGAATAAGTATTAACAGTCACTTATGCATAAGAAAAAATAATGAGGTTTAATGAATCTCCAAAGAACAGCTACTTCATAAAAGCAAATGCCATGCTTTTATCAGTAAAAGTCCTCCAAGTCCAACATCAGCAGCAGAGGGAATTTCTATTTTGAAGCAAATTGCACCCAGTTTCAGTAAATTATCATAGAATGATTACTCAACTTTTATCCAGTCAATGTTATGCCTCCCTAGTGAACTGGTTTATTGTCAGTATGTCTGTTTCAAAACATGTCTTCCCTGGAAAGCACTCCTTCATTCAGCTTCTGCTGCTGGAAGCAGGCAACAGCTGCTCTTGAACAAAACAGGTAGAGAGGCAGAAAGGCTGCCGAATCCATAACAATAAGCACATCATGACATAATTACAGTAAATCTCCAGAATGGTCTGTACACACAAAATGCCATATGTTTTGGACAGAGGAAGTGTGCAGTAGCAAAACCATGGTATAACATAAGCAATTTCCATTGTAGTCCCGTTAGCTTGAAATTGATTTTTTATCTTGAAAATTATCATTGACAGAACAGAAGATAATAATTGAATGGTCAGCTAGTTAGCCTGAAGGGGATATAATTAATATCCTGAAGGGCAAGAGCAAGTGATAGAAAGGTTTGGGGGAATTTTACAGTTGTAACTGCGCATAATCTAATACTGGTGCATACGCTTAACCTTTCTTTGATATGCTCTTCTTTCACCGCTGCATGTAATAGCAGTTCTCTTTTCTAAATGTCTTCATTTGACTTTGAACAGGTTAATAGGATTTATTGCTTCTACAGCCTGCCTACACAAAACAAATTGTCAATATGGGCAATACTTTGTGGTCTGCCAGGGAATAATAGACTGCTTTCTCCATCCCTGCTTTTAGGAAGTGATTTAGTTTCCTGAAGATTTAGGTACAAAAGGGAGAAGGGGGGGCAGGTAGCTTTTCTGTGTGAGTCTAGCGTGAGCTGGCACTGCTAAATAGCCACTTGGCATTTGCTGTATCAGCTGGTGGTGTTTGCCTCATTTTCAGATGGCAGCCTCCTATTCTCCATCAGTGATGCCTGCAGAAAATTTTCTGTGGCTAGTAGCAACAGCACAAAATATATAACCCAGATACGTTTTAAAGATTGCAGTGGACTCTTGCAAGCATTTTCTGTTGCAAACTGCATGAATTGATCTCATCTTCAAAAGCATTAATCTGCTAAATCATTATTTTGTACTCTGTCTGAACCTACATTTTAGGTTCCAGTGGCTCTGTGTTTTGTGAAGATCATTCTAAAATCACTGTGTATCATAAGAAAAGGATTTTCCCCCGGGCTGTTAGCTCTTTTTTGCTGTGACTATTGCTTCCTGCTGCAACCATCAGAATATAATAATGCAGCAAATTTTACAGAAATGTGAATTACATGAACTAAACAAATTGTCATTTTTAAAGCATCAGATCTTTCCAAATGTCTTCTGTATGTTTACACCTTCATGGGTTGTGAAGCTCTGACTAGAAGAGGTTGGTGACATTAAGAATTATTATGCTGATTATATGTAAAACATAGGTAAGCAGTATGTGCTGCATTTATAGTATCCTTTTGATCCTGGAAATAATACTGCTATGAGAGGTTCACTACGAAGATCCTAAAATTTACCAGAAGTAGTACTCATTTAATCTTATGATGTTTAAATATGGGGATGAACCATATCCCACCACAGTGCATTGTATTCTTTATCCTGAAACACTCCTTTTGTGTAGCTGCTCAGCTTCCTTTACGTTCTGATCTATTTTAATTAAAACAGTCTAAAAGAATGTAAATAAGAAAAAGGAATTTCGGGAGGGGGGGGGGGTTTACGTGATGTTGTTTCCTGGTTGTGTGATTGCATTTAACAAAAATAAACAAACAAACACACACCAAAAAAACCAAAAACAAACAAAAAGCCCCACATAAACAAAAAATCCCAACGACATTTGTTTCCAAAGTCATATGAAGGTATTATCCTTTTGTGCACTTACTGGGCATTGCCTTGGTGAGATCCATCTCAACTCAGATACTAACAAGAGTTCATGAACTTCCAGAAAAAAGGAATGCCACCTATTTCCAGACAGGGGATTTCTAGACAAGGGACAGCCGCAGATGACAGCTGACCTCAGTGGACTGAACAAGCATCCTGCACTTGAGCAATGTTTGATCTGGGGACTTTGATCTCTGAACGGCTCTGAATTCAGAGCTGAACTTTGCAAAGGTGTCTTCCTCAGCTCTAACACACTCAGGAGCAACAGGCTCCATTTGATCCATAGCTCCTTAGAGAGCTCGACTCGGCCCAAGAAGTTTTGAAAAAGTCTCCGGGGGAATTTTGAAAACAGTGCGGAAAACATTGAGGCCATTAGCTGCCTCATAGAGGGATTCGTTGGCATTTTGGAGTCAGCACATGCGGCTGTATAGATCATTCAGGAGGTTTATAATTCTTCCTCTAACTTCAGGTGTTTAAACAAAACCTCACTGAAATTAAAAAGTAACATTCTTCTGAAAGACTGTTAAAAGTTTTTTCTCTCCCAAACAGACTGCCAACAAGAAAAGTACAAGCAATTTTAAACTGCTGAGAGATTACAGATTAACTCCTGCTTTGTGCACATAAACACAAAAGTGAATTTGTCATCACTTCTGGAAAGCTAGCTCTTTTTTAATTTTATTTTTAATATCTTAAGGAGGTGTACAAGAACCTGCCATTTTTTTCCCAATATTTGCAATTACTTTCAAAAATCTATTCTTCTGATAATTTTCAAAATGGCTTCTAAGAGTCTCTGTGATTATATATGAAGAATTTTTTAATATGAATCCTAGAATCTAGTATAGAAAAATACAGTTAACAAATCAGAGACTCACCTGGAGATTCATATTCAAGATTTTTCCAAAGACTGTCTGAGAGACTTAAGTTTCTCATGAAAAAGACCTATTAGGTGGAATTCGTGAATGTCTGAGCTGTTAAACTATTAAACATTCCTTCCTATAGCTTGCCTTCTGAAATTTGAAAACATACCCTTTTTTCATTTAGCATTTCTTATTGTAAATTAGAAGTTACCACTTGTGTTGTTTGTTGCAGTTGTTATTGCTTGATTGTTGATGCTGTTGTTGTTGGAATTTTATTTTATCATGTAGAATTCTTGTCACTCAGTTTGATCACTTAGGCTATCAAATATCATCCAGGGTGAAATGGAAAACTAAGTATATTATCATGTCAGATTGTTTTTGCAGAACTGCCATCATATTCTATAAATTTATGTTTGTTTACCAAAGCTACCTTAGTGTTCCAGATACGTGACATAGCATCTATTGAGCTTTACCGAGCTTTACATGAGTTGTTAGAATACAGTACATTTGTTTGATTTTTTTTTTCCCCTCATTTAACATAAATGGCACTTGTCAAAATTGCAACCTGCTAACTTCAATTTGGGCATCATTCAGCCAGCCTCCACACACAGAGGTACTTTGGCTTTACTTCATGCAATCTGGGGCCTTTGTTTGCTCTCTTTGTTTGCCTTGACAAATAGCTGCACTAAAGCTACAGAGACAGACAGACTGACATGGAAGAGCATGCAGCAATTTGGAACATGCATGGCTTGGATTTTTTTCAATGCCATCTCAGTAATAATACACTTGTGACTAAAGCAGGTGATTGGAAGTGCAGCGGATGCATACAGACAGATGGATTAAGACAGCAGTAATTGTGCTTTCACTTGATTATAATATTAACAGGCTCCAGGTGACTTCTATTCTTCACAGCCTCACTCATCTCAACAAATCCCAGCAGGCTTGGAAGCAGGGTAGAGATGCATCCTGCTTTTCACACGAACCTGTTTCCAGAGTGAGCACTTAAGAGAGATCTTCTGTCAAAAAGCAATTAGCTTCTGCAGTCTAGGGTGCCACTTAGAATATCCAGGCTCATGTGTTTCATCATAAAATTGACCTTTTTAATTTTTTATGCCTGAGATTCCCCACTAAAAGAGTAAGCATTAAAAAATACAACCCTAGAGAAAATACTGAAGGCACATGTAGAATATATTGAAGGATGTCTGGCCCTGAAGTGCTGCAGATAGGAGCTGCATCTGAATACAATATATATGAAGTATGCATTATTGTGTGCTTAATTTTTAAATAATTGGTGTCATTATGTAGCATAATGATACCAATTACATAAAAAGCATAGGAAAGCAATATGTGCTACATTTGCAGACTCACATTTTTTCTGTAATAATTGTTTTTCCATACAAATAGTGTCTGCTTGCTGATACCTTCGAATAACTGAGTACACATTATCCCAATGTTTCAGAGTTTTTTCTGATTTTTTAGTCATAGTGACTGTCTTGGGAGCATACTTTTGGACCAAATTTTGCACCATTTTGATGTAACTGAGACTTTCAATTGGTGACATTCAGGATAGGCAAAGAAATACCTCTTCTGCCCAGACAACGAGTAAAACTATTGCCATCAACGATAACATCTTCCCTCCATCTCTGGGGTCTATCAAGCAGAGTTTCAATAGTGCAAGAGTACTCAAGATTTAAAGTAGAAATAGATGTTAAGCTTTAGGAATACCTGGCAGAAACTGGCATGGTTTTAGAACATTCCTCTGGTATTTTGATCTAAAAATAGTGGCAAGTTGTCCTGGAGTGATGTTATGATAATCCATTATCCCCTATCATTGGCTTATATGCTTAAAAAATGTGGTCCTGTCGCTTTAACTACATTCAGCTACAGAGAGAAACGCGGGTTGTTTTGAAAACTTTTTCCCCAAGCCTGGCGTGGGGGAGGATTCTTCGCTCAGCAGAAACTGCGTGCTGGACGGCTGTCGGAGTGGGCTGTGTTCCAGTTCTTTTTTTTCCTTTTCTTTTTATTTTTTCTTTTTTTTTTTCCTTGTTTGGACCCCTTTTCTTCGATCTGCTTTGTCACCCCAAGATCCAAGGGAGCCAGAGGACAGCAGAGCTCTCGGGGAGCTCCACCCAGCCCCTAGGGTGGGCGAGGAGGGGAGAGGCTACATCAGAGGAGAAGGACTTTTTTTCAATCAGGTTTATTAACTATTCTATTTTTCCCTTGATTTTCCCCTTCCCCTGTGCCTTGCAGGGCACTTTGCATGGTTTTATTAAATAAATAGTTTTTCTTCACTTCCATCTAAGAAATTCTGTTGTGGGTGGGGGAGGGGGTGTCACAGCCCTTCGCTCTCGGAGGAGAGAGAGAGAGTTTTATCATTAATCCAGGACACAAGTTTCACTCACATGTCTACTGCTTAGACAGAAAGAGGACATGACATCACCTTTAGCCGTGCTTGGAAGTGGCATGAGGTCAGCTAAGATTCTGGAAGCTGGCATCTATTCCTACTTACAAACTGGTATGCAATATCCCTACAAAAAATGATCCTCTGGTGTAGCAAGGTAGAGACAGTGCAAAGAAGAGCAAATGTAGAAGGAAGCTACAATATTTATCTGTACAACATACATACATCTCTGTGTGTGTGTGTAATGAATGAAGCACTGTGTGAAGAACACACTGCAGTCTCTACAGAGGAGACCTTTAGCCGATGTGCTGTAGAACATGAATATAACATGTAAGGAAATTGTCAAAATTTATGCTTTGTGTCACTCATTTGTCTGCATTCAGCTTCAGGCCCGGTCTCTGCTGTCTGGATAATTTGTAGAAAATCAGCAAAGACATTTTATATAGACATGATATAGACATTAGAATAACTCAGTGGTCCATCAGCTTCTAAACCCAGTCTCTGACACTGCCAATGAATGATGTTTCAGAATAAGCTGGAAGTTGACTCAGATCCCTAATGAATTTATTTGGTCAATTTTGTGCTCTGGTCTGAATGATGACACATGAGAAATAATTTTTACTAGCAGATGGGCCATCCTTTAAGAAAGTCTCAAATTGTTTCATTTTGCATGAGAAAGGAAACTAAACAAAAATATGCAAAGCAACTAAAAGCCACAAGAAAATCCACCCATCCTGTGTCCTTTAATCCCTTGGAACTCCTTTTCTCACCTCTGAAACTTTTCCATGCACAGTATGGACTTCTCCATTTCCCTTTTCTCACTGGGGATGCTCCAGCTCATTAAATTGTATGTCCTCTTTCTATCATTTCCCAAGAGTTCAGTTTTGCACATCCAAAACTTTATTTCTTTAGACTTTTTCTTGTCTTCTTTGTTCTTTATGCAAAATGGTGCTATTTTTCTTTCACCTTTCTCTATCTTTGCTGAATCACCCTAAAGCCTTATATTTTGCCTTAAAGTTTTTGAAAAATTCAAATTTATGTAAAGGATTCTGACTACGACCATCTTAATCTTTTTTCTTGTCATACAACTTCCATTTGTTTTCTAACCATTCCTCTTCAATTAGAAACTATTCTCTGTTCCAAAATCCCCTTTGAAACTCTCTGTTGTCTCATTCTCATGGCAAATATTTCTTCTCAGCTTTTGCTTCATGCTGTCTTTACTGTGCAGTTTTGTCTTGTTATTTAGATGGTAAGTCCATTGGGGTACATGATGTCAGTTTGTTTATGTTTATAATACTCATTGTAATATTATTGCCCTCTGTAAAGCAATAGTCAAGGCACATAAAGACTGATAAGTCAATTTGAAGGAAAGCCTCCAATTATTAATGAACTTGCTGTATCAAGTAGGACACCTGCTAATCATTTTTGAGGTACTGACAAATGTAACAGCTGTTAATTATACCAGCTGTACTCTGCTCGGTGCTCAGGCAGTTTTACTATCATTAAAATAGCAAGAAGTTTCTGAAAGTTACTTTGTCATTGTTTCCTTCCCTTCACAATACCTGCTGGAATAAGAAATATAGTGTAGTGGATTTTGCTTGTTAATGAGTTATTTGGGTTTAAGCTCCCACTAGCCACTCTGTGAGGAGAAGAAGCACAGGCAAACACAGAAGGCTGAAGCAGTCAAGAGAAGAAAGCAGTGTACTTAGAAAACTAATTTTCCTCTAAGTATGGTAGATTGCAGCTCTCTGAAGCAGAGTCCTTGCTTTCAAAAAACCAATTTCTGGCAGATTGCAGAGGTTATTCCCCTTTGGTTTTCCAGCATCAGACAGGAGATGGGAATGGTGGACCCTCTCTCAGGGGGCTGGCAGCTTCACAAAAAAACAGATGGGACCTGACAGGCTATTTCCAAGAGATGGAGTCTCTGAAGCAGGAAGCAGGGATGCCTGAACGACTATGGGGAAAGCTCCAGCTTTTAAACTGGGTGAATCAAGGACTCTTTTGACAGGAGGCAGCATCCTTTCACAGGCTACCAACTGTCCTCTCTGTTGTGTGACAGTCTTACCAGTCAAAGATTGTGCTATGAATTCTGAATTATTTGGTTAGGGTAATGTTTGACCTGTGCAACACAAGCTGTCTCTACTTGATTTTGACAAGAACCATTTGTTTTGCCTTGTCAAAAGGCAAAGGAGGATGGTCCTCCCTCAATCTCCAGCCCCACCTCACCAATCACATCATAACCTCCTCGTCCTGAGCTTACATTTAAGTTTCACCCAAAAGACACTTGAAGCCTCCCACTTTTTCTTATTTCCTATAAATGCTTTAAACTAAAAAGAAATTATTATCTGAAAATACTTTAAATTTAAACAGTTGGAGATTTACTTGTGAGTACCTTTGAAATTCAAATCTCTCATCTGGAAAATGTGAGTGTTTGCAGAGGATGCACATTGCATCTGTCAGAAAAAGGCTGTCCCTGAGGAGCTAGCTCTGTGCTTTGCAGGCAGGCAAGCAGGTACTCCTCTTCACCAGCTGCAGAAAACTGCCAGCTTTTTAGCAACTGATGAGAATAAAATCATCAGTTAAAAATAAAAAAAAAAAAGGTTGCATGAAAAGGGCAAATATGCAGACCCTGCTCTACTCTGCTGAACAAAGGTGTTAAGCTTGTAGTTATTGGCAAAAGGTAAAAAGATGGATACTCCAGAGGGCCACTAAGCTCTTAGATACTCACTCTACTTAAAGCAGAAATGTACTGAAAATGCAGATACAGGTTTGGGCCATGACTCAAAGACAAGACAATGTGTTTGCGCTCTTTCTCAGTGCAGGAATGGACCTGCAGAGATTGAGGTCTTGTCTACAAGGCAGGTATGAATATCCGCGTTGGAACTGGTGGTCATTTCAAACAATTGTCTTGGAGCAGGTGCTTTCCATCCTTGAAAAAAGGGAGATGGAATTAAAACCTCAGCAGCACAGGAGGCAAGGATCTAAATATGGCCTGATCCCAAGAATCAAAAGTTGTAGCATAGCTCATGAAGTGATTCTGCACCTTTAAGTGTCCTTCTGTCTTCCTGGGCTGTGGGAGGGTCTGATGTGACCCCCTGGAATCAATGGAGATTCCATGGATGCCTCTGAGAGCTGTTCTACAGGCACAGCACTTGCAACTCTGTGCCACATCCTCTCTTGAGGATTCTTAGAAAGCAACTCTATCATTGTGCCTTGTAGAGCTGTTCCTTACACAACCAAAAGGCATAATTAGGGTCAGATAGCTTTATGTCTTGTCAGACCACATTATACCTTCTACAGACTTTCAATATGTTTTTAAGCAGCTTTCTGTCTTCCAGGAAAGACACTTCACCCTAATATAGTTAATAGAGTTATAACTTGTTGCAATATTAGGAGTGAATTTCTAATATCTCCTGTCATCATTAACATGGATTTAAATGGATTTCAAATATGTAGGAAGTTAAACCTAGGGTAATGTAAACATTATGTCAAGTTGGATTTTTGATGCAAATCAATGTATTTATAGCTGTGCACCCATTCACACAAGGGTATGCATTTGTTCATTGAGTTTTAATTAATAGAATCCTTGCCAATTCCTCTTTAGACCTTTATTATCACTTTCTTTTAATGCACTTCATTCATCACTTTTAAAAATTAGACCAATTTAGTTGCATAATTTGAATCCATAATTGAATCTGCTAGCTACACTCCAACTTTTCAAGTTAATCAAAAGGCATAGTTTTAAACACATTTTCAGTGCATGGGAAAAACTATGTCAGTGACCAACCAGCCCATTTAAAATGAGAAACTCTTATTCTAAGACAGGTCCTATGTTGATTAAACTTCTTCTCCAGACTAAATTTTTCCAATCCCTGATACAAATTAATAACATAAGGCTATGAGGAAGGACGAATAAAGTATAAATCTAGTTAAGAATGGAAAATGACAAATAAATGAAAAATCCTGAGATGGAAAAGATATATGTAGCTGAGCAGCACTAGAACCATATGTCAAATGCCTTCACAGAAAGAGGCAGGAAAGGAAAATCCCAACAGTATGTCTGTGCAAAAGCCAGCTCAACTGTTTCTCCTTACTAGAGTGCTGTGGACTCACCAGGGACATCTAACCTGGTCTAGCATTTGACAAGTCTCTGTTTATGTGTGCTGTCACCCAGACAATATGTTTTCTCCCCATTCTCTCTCTCTCAGGCTAAAAAAGCTATTCTTAAGCTACCAGAAAGAAACACAAGTAAATTGGGCGGGACTGACAGCTATCAGAACTAGTGACCACATCAGGAAGTTGCTTTGTTTTAAGCCCTGACATGTTTGAATTGTGCCTTCTATCAGATTTGCATGGCTTTGTGTCAAAAATTATTTGAGAAGTATGGCAAACAAATAATGTTTTCTCTATATAGATGAAACGTTTCTGAGGATAGGACCGTGTGTGTGAAATAGGAGAAAAGAATATGTGGATTTTCTTGGAAAATAAGGTTTTGAAAATTCATGGAATGCCATTATGAATGTCCATGGTATTAGTTTATTTTCCTGCCCCCAGCTGTAAAATTTACCAGCAAAAACATAGATATTTACACTGTTATATTAAAATAAATCTGAAATCTTGTAGTGAAAATGACTTAAGCTATAGCAGCAGAAAACTGGTTTTGTCAATATATTCTACATGTCTTTTGGAAACCTTTGCTTGTGTGGCTGTATTGATTCTCAGTGCAGATATATACTTCCACTTTAACATTATACCTATGCTTTTTCCTTACTTTGTTGGCTTGTGGGCAAAAATATTGAGTAAATGCTTCAGAGCAAGCAACATAATCCTTTGCCTTTCCCCTCAACAAAAGAAACATTACTTTTAGAGCATAAAATAAATAAATTTTAGCAGCTCCAGAATGTCTTGCAAATTACATGTTGCAGCTTCATTGATATAATTACTACTAACTCTCTGAAATCCTTTCTTAGCAGCTTTTCTGGACAGCCAATAAAGCCATCCAGCTAATGACCTGTAGGCAGCATGGTGTTACTTGAGACAATAGGCAGTGAGCCCTATATGTCAGGAAAAAAGAGCTGGAATAGGAAAAGTCAAGTGCTTGCAGTGAAATGAGTGTTTCTTTCCACTGCTCTTAGTTCTCCTTCTTTGTTTTTATTCCTTTGTTGTTAGCATCACCCAAATCTTGTCACTTCCTCCTCACTTTCTTTCCATCACAACAAGAAAACAACAGCTGCCTAACACATGTGCAGCCAAGTCTTCACCCCATTTAGGTGAGAAAATGTTCAACATTTCATCAGCTTCAGAGCTGCAAGATTACCTTCCACCCAGAGCATGAACTTCTCTCAGGTCTCTGTTACACATTTGATTCTGGAGTGCATCACCTATATTGTATTGCTAAACAATTGCTGGTCCAGGCTTGCTCCTCTGAGCATGTGGCTGTGTTTGCGGGTTCAAACTGACTCATCTGACTCAGCATTGCCATGGACACAGGAATTCTGAATCTATTTCTTCTGCAGAAAAGGAAAATATTACAGCACCCCTGCACAGTGACATTATACATCACATTTCAGCACTTCATTGGTAAAAGCCTAGAATAGTTCCAAATTGCTGTACTAATTCAACTATTTATGTATATTTTTATCCTAAATAAATTATACAATTAGTATATTAGATATAATGAATGGTCTGAGAGCATTTGGTTGTTTTAAAATAGATCATTTCTTTCTTAGAGTTTCAATTAATATTTGGCTAAAAGCCAAAGGAAAAAAATAACAAAGATCTAAAATATACTTCTCAGATTGATTTTTTTTTTTTCTGATAGATTTATACTTTTAAAAGTAAGTTCTATGAGATTGTAAGTCCCCAAAACCTGGGCTCATTTCCAAATTTAAGCTTGAAGATTTATTGCATTTCCACCCTCTATTCTGCTTCCTGGGCACTATCTGCTTTTGGCAATTAATACAAACATTACGGGGTTTGATTTGCTTCACTGCAGCATGTGAACTCAATTTCTCTTCATTTGTAGGTTTGAAATAGCATGAGCCTCTTTGTGACAGTCTTTGGCATTGCGCTGGCACTGCTTGCTGAGCGGTGGGCGCACACCATCAGAGTCAGCTGTACAGAATGCATCGCTTTTGTTTTAGCTTAGAGACACTCCCTTCGTGCCATGGCAAGGCAGGAATTGAGACAGGCAAGCATTACAGCTGGGTTGGAAATGGGTTTATCAGCCATCTGATTAATGGCATACACATCTTTACATGGGTTATAAGGATAGAGGAGGGAGCCCCACAGCTAAGAATATTACAAGACCACATCAGAGATTAGAGCTTCATTTACTTTTATTACGTAGAATTACATGTTGCATATCTCAGGTTGTTCCCATGTTCATTTGTACACACCCTCACTAACAGAGTAGTGTATTAATCCAGACTAATGTGTCCAAAAAAACCAAACTTCATTATTACTACCTCCAACCAAACTTCCACTGGTGTCCACTACCACTGCAAATCCTCTGGGAAATAGCTGGGATTTTGACTGTGGCTAGAGCAAATAACAACACCAAATTTGAGCTGGTACCAGTAAACCCTGTAAAGACACATTTCAAACTTGTTCCCATGTCAGAATTTCTGCTCAGGAAGAAAAGTGTTCATTGGACACAGAAGAGAAAAATGACCAATAAAATGCAGTTGAGAGTGAAGTCATCCCATGTACACAAGTATCAGTATAATTCTTATGTGGTCCATAACCATCCTGTTCTCTGCCATAACTGGGAGCAGTCTGGAGAGCCTGGCCACCAATTTAGCTGCAGCAACAACCAAGCACAGGGTCAGCTGGCCATTCCACAACCAAAGGATGAATCCTCCTGGATGGGCTGATAGGGTTTGACAGCTGATCTACCCTGCTCCAGCAGTTCCAATACATGCACCAGATATGGCAAAATAAATATTGCACCCATTGTCCTTAAAATTAGTCTTTCATTCCTCTCTGTGGCACGTTTGAGATGTGGGTAGGCACTGATCTCTTCTCTGTGGTGACCAGCGACAGCACCTGAGGGAATGGCCTGAAGTTGTGTCAGGGGAGGTTTAGGTTGCATATTGAAGATTGTTTAGGAAAACAGTCTTCACCCAGAGGGTGGTTGGGCACTGCAACAGGCTCCCCAGGGAAGTGGTCACAGCACCAGCCTGACAGAGTTCAAGAAGTGTCAGTACAATACTCTCAGGCACATTGTGTTACTCTTGGGAATGGTCCTGTACAATGCCAGGAGTTGGGCTTGATGATCCCTGAGGATCCCTGAGGATCCCTTCCAACTCAGCTTATTCTGTGATTCTCTGATTCTCTGACTCCCATTGTATTGCAGCATCTGTTGAGAATTTGGAAAATGACAACAATTCTTCTTTCATCATCAGTGTTTCTTATTGTTATTGCTCCTCACAAGACTTTTTAACAGGGTGAAAATAAAAAACAACTAATGATGTTTAAGTTAGATTAATGTACCTGCATCTCTTTTTATTCACCTTTATCATAATAGAGTGGTCATAAGTCCAATGTTAAGGGAACAGTAAAAAGGAAATGAGAAAATTTAGGGAAAAAGCACATCTACCTCACACAACACAAACCACCCAGAAATACCCAGAAAATACCCTGGGCAGCCTAATTGATAGGCTAGAAACACTGTGCTCTGTCTGAATTTATCTGCCTGTGAGGCAACCATTTTTTTTAGCCCAGTTACAACACATTTTAAATTGCACAGCTGTCAAACTCAAAGTATTACATGCTTGATATGTGCAGCTAAGAGTTTATTGAGACCAATTAAAGATTTAACAATCTTATCAAAACACAACAATTATTATTAGTCAAATTACAATGATACTAATAGTCTAGTTTACCCAATTATTAGAGAAAGGTCTGAATAACCATGCAGTTATAATTGTTGTGCAAAAACTTTCCATTATGTACCCCTTTCTCTGGTGTTACACTCATCCTTTCAGTCTTTTTCTGGGCTTAAGGCTATGATATCAGTTTTACTTGTATGGTATCACAGTCTGAAAGACAGGTAACTGAAATGCAGGACGCCTTCTCCTAGGCTATCCTGCTGTTGAAAAGATAGGCTTTATAACTAAATATATTGGAAATAAAGAAAAATGATAGAAAGAGTTATGCTTATTCCCAATATACTTTTTTTTTCAGAGATAACCATTTCTCACAGCTTTTTTCACAGCCTAATAGAGGGAAAAATATTTCCTCTTATCCTATTTTATTCTGAAGAATGAAAAGGTAGAAAAGGCAAGAATGAATAAAGCTGAGTAAAAAACCCAAGACTAGAATATGGTATTTATGTGATATAAATATATATGAAGAAAATTATACATTTTTTAAAATTAAACAGAGGTGTTTAACCTCCCATTCATCTCTACCATTAATGAATATAGGTCTGGTACTGGTAAAGACACCTGAATATGTAAAATGTATCAAAACACAGTAACTCAAATACCATAGAGAGTTATCAAAGATGTAGGTTGTTCACATATCTAATCTCCCCTTAGATTTTCTTACACTAAAACATCTGCTTTACAGGCTTCTCTTAGTTCTGTACTCTGGCTGTCCTCACTGACACTACCTGAATCTGGTACAGACTTTTGCACTTATCTCAGCGAGTGTTGTTGCTTACAAGAGTTGCCCCCATAGTGCAGGACAGGGAGCTCCTTTGGACATCAAACCACCACACACCTTCTAGTAGGAAATTATGCCCCCTGGTTTGCTTGTTGAATAAGTAAACACTGCACACTCAAAGGCTGCAAGCATCACTGCAAGTGTGGGGGTGAGGTGTAGAGTCAGAAAACTGGTCTTGTTCACTGAAGAGCCAAAACTGAAACTTGAGTTACAAAGACACTTACATACTAATCTCCATTAAAAACAAAACAAACAAATAAACAAACAAACAAAAAAAACCCCTAGGTGTTTATGTTCATTGAGTTGTACAGGTAACACTCAAATGCAATTTCTGTAGAAGCAATGTAAATGTGGACTTTTCAGGACTGCAAGATAGATCTCAGCTTGTGTCTAAACCTGGTTGGGTAAGACCTACTGAGAAGAAACTCAGACTCGCTCATCTCTGTACATATTTCAGAATACTCAGGCTGCTAGAAAAATGAGTCTCAGTGTCCAAAGAAGTGTGAGTGGGAGCCCTGCTGTGAAAATTTCGTTATCGTAGGTTGGAACTGACATTTATAACAGCAGTAAAGCAATTGTTGGAGCTTAATAGCATGATGCATTCTCAATTACTGGTGTGTACACATGTCATCCAAGATAGCCTCCGCTATCAGCTGGTATCATCCAATCTAGGTTAGCAGTCAAGAGACAATGATGTGTCATCTTGTCACGGTTAAAAATAATTCTGTGGAACTTAGAGTATCACACAGTTTATCAAGTATACTTAATTGAGCTAAAGAAGCTCAGCCACTGATCAAATCCTTGTGGTATCGTAGTGACATTATAGGCTACAACACATGACAGTGTGAATTATGGAGAGTCTTAAATGATAGGTAAATAATTGGAATTGCAAGAATGGAAGTGCATCAGGGGATGCTGGGAGTGCTACAATAAGCCCTAAATGCAATGCTCCAATAGGATTGCATCTACTTCCCTTCTTGATGTTCACAGTTCCTTTTATGCACTGATTAGATGCACATAAAATTACAAGTTCCAAATGAGCCAATTTGCTTTTTTCTTTTAAAATCTGAATTCACACTGGCGTGATTTCTGTCTGATGCCAATTTTCACATTACCACTGCTAATTTAATGTGTCTTATTTCTGTGTTTCCTTTTTAATGAGACATATACCACACAGTGGTAAACTGTGTATTGGCATTGTTTTCCAGGTTTTATTCAGCTTTTAAAAAAAATTCTGGTCTGATTCGCCCTAACTTGCTTTTGTATTGCCACTGTTCACTAATTCTCCACAGGGCTGACCAGAATATTATAACTTGTCACATCCTGAAGTACAAGAGGTTCTTCCTGGCTTGCATCTATTCTGAAAGGCACTTATAAGACAAGACTAGAAAATAAGTGCCATCCATGTGAGTTGAGGCTTTCCTGTAAGTGAGGAAGGAAAAGTAAAAGAGACTGAAAAATTATACCGAAATCCATGTGAGTACAAAGGATGCCAGGCACACATCTGGTGGGAGAAAACAATTCCTAAACAAATTTTATTATTGGCTTATGCAATTTGCGCTAAGCTACTATTCATTTATTTTAAGTCAAAGTCATTCATTTTTTGGCAACTTAGTCCAGTCCATGCATGGAGACGTATTACCTGGTGTCTGGTGTAGGTCATTAGCATCTGCATATCCAGTCATGTGGCCTGGATCTTTAAATCCTCAAAGAAGTCAGACACTCTTCCTAACATGCTGATAAACCGACGCCCTTGGCAAAGCAGCCTCAAGAAAATTCCATCTGTAGCTTTTACCTCCCTGGATTTAAAATGCTTTTATAACCATGGGAAATTGGGCCTTGAAAAATTACACTCTTTTAGGAGAACTGTCTTTTGGAGCACAGATAAATAATATAGAAATTTCCCTAACACCAATGTCTGCTTTTATCTCAAGAAAACAAGTGGTAGCTTAATGAGTTCCATAAATATGCCACCTTTCAGTGATATTAAAGACAAATACAGTTATATCTGCTTTTCAGTTGCCAATAAAGCACTTTTAGTTGCTCCCATTTCACCCACAATGTAAAAAAAATCCCCAAGACCAGAAAAACTGAAGCTTCTGTTTTATATTAAAGACTTTCTCACCTTCCAACTCAATAAGCTGATAAATCAACTGGGCACTCTATAAGAGCCATCTGTTGGAGGCCTTGTAATTCCTCATCATCTTCAAATAAAGATTCTTTTTCTTTCATTTACTCTTAGTTTACAAAGTGCAAAACTGAAATTTTATTTTCTGGTAAAAGAAGAGTTTTTTACTAGCACACAAACACCACAGGTTGTGATTCTCTCTACATCTGTAGCTGGGCTCAGTTTAAAGTAGTAGCTCTTTTGATCTCTGAACGAGCTGTCCTCCTGGAACAGCTGTATTTTTCTGTTTCTAGACTATCAAGTAGAATCAGGATGTACATCAATTGCACTTATTCCCAGGTTAGCTGTCCTCTAGTGTAAGTCAAAAAAAAAAGAGAAAAAAGGAAGCAGAGTAAGTAGCATAAAGGTAAGAGGATTTTTCTACTCTGGTTTTATTTTGAGTGTGCATATAGCCACTTCTTGTGATGACTGGAAAGAACAAAAAATATTTATCTGGTCCAGCATCTGGCCTCATGACATCACAGTTTATATTTTTCATTTGTTTTCCTCTAAGAAAGGCTTTTTTGACATGAATAAATTGTTTAGCATAGAAATCTAACAGGTCTGCGAGACACTCTTTATTATTTCTCTATCATTTGCACTTTGCTTTGATTTTCATTAACCCATAAGGAAATTCATCTGCAAATTGAAAAATAATTGCATGCAAGCTCGACTGCTATCCCTCATTTTATTCTAATTCTTGTGCTTTTAAATACAGTATGATTATCATGGCTAAAAATAATCCTTCTGTCACTTTTTCTAATAGGCTTTCAGTAGTGGTGCCTACCACAATTTTTCATTTACAGCCTGAAAATATAACACTCAGAAAAATCACTGTCAGACTTCACTCCTCTTTCTTCAGTGTGTTAGAATGGCACAGTCTCAGAGATAAATGCATGTGAATCATGTTGGTAAATTATTATTTTTATCATTCCAAGCAAAAAGTTCTAAGGCACTCTAGACCCTTTCTCAATAGAAGTTCAGAGAGGAAATAATCTGCAATAACAAATTGTGAATAGCTGTTGATCAAGGAAACAAGTCATCATATCAGCACTTAAATCAGTGATAACTAGTTTATAGCACAGGAAAACAAGGGAAGATGTGCCAAATATCAGGGACAGAAGACACATATTGCGTTCCCACAATCTTGTGTTCACAAGAGTACTTAAATACTCTTTGCATGTAATTCAACATCTTAGACAATATTGTAGGATGATATGAATATCTGCTACATTTTTCTATTCACATTCAGTTTCTTCCCTCTGAACTTAACTTAGTATCTTCATCCTCAGTTGTTTAACATTTTCATTTTTATCTGCTTATCAGGTATAGCTGAAAACAGAAAAAAGGCATAGCCACTATCTAATTACAGATATAATGAAAATATTAAATGGTTACTTGCAAAACATATACAAGAAAAAAAATAAAAGTTGAAATCAAAAAGATAGTACGTTGCAGTTGAGCCCAGTACCATCCAAGGCTAAATTAAGACCTTTGTTTACTTCCCAGAGACAAGATAACTGCCTCTCACAATTAAGTTAGATTTTCAACACATTCAAGAAATGTTAAGGACCAGAACATTGATTTGAGCTTTAACCAAATTACAACTGCTGAAGCATATCAGGATGATTGCAGGCTCACTCATCTACAATTTAATTGACGCCAGTTCTTGGGCACCAGTGGCAAACAAAAAAAAAAAAAAAAAAGGAAGAATTTCATGTTCTCAAGCCACATTTTACAGAATACTGTTTATCAGTAAACAGATTCAAATACTGATATTCTATCTGTGCCCCACTCAAATCCTGCTGTAAAGGTAATGCTGTACATACCTTGCTGTGCTGGAGAACAATATGCATTAGAGATGAAGCATTTTAATAAGGCTATAAAAACCTCTAAACCAATCAGTTTTCTCTTTGCCCAACAAAGTAGATTTGCAGTTGCCATCAGCAAGTCTGATAAACTACAACAATCAGCTCCTCAATGAATTATTATGCAATTTATTCCACAAAACCATTTTGAAGTACAAATATGAATTCTGCAGTCAACAACAAGCAAACAACAACTAAAAGAAACATGAATTTCTGTTATTGCTGCTTTCACTATTACTGCTATTTTCGTAGGACCAGCTCTGGCAGTTAGACCTACAAAGAGCCTAATCATCTAAAAGAGGGCTCTGCCAGACTAAGGCTATTCACGTTTGATTAGTGAGATTCAGACTATGTCAAATGAAATGTAAAATCCTTTTTACAGTGCAGAGAAGGCTCAGAGGTGATTCAGAGCAGCAGTCAGATGTCCACTGCTAGACAGCATGATTAACTATTTGCTGCCTTTGCTCTGCTGAGGTGCGAAGACATCTCACTTTGTGAGTGCCTGGAGCCCACATTTGCCTGAGCTTTCACCAGTAGACTTCCTTTAACATCTAATATTTTGGGCTGGTTCAGAAGTATCAGTCTTCCTTGTCACTGAGCATTAGGAAATCATATTTAGCCTGTGCCCCCTGGTCTCTGGTTTTGCAGTTGCTCTGATTTTACAGCAGATGATGCCTGGATGTGAAACATGCCTCTGATGATCTACTGACCCCACAGTGCCCACCCTGGACACTTAAGAGCCACACAGCTGAGAAACAAATACAAGGGCTGAAAACCGACCCCACAAAGAGAAAATGGTGATGTTTTTGTTTCTGAATTCACAATCCCAGTGCTCGCTAATGCTGGAGGCAAGAGGCTGCAATAAGCTTGATGACAGCCATGCTAGAGGAAGGTGTGAGCACAGAGCCAGCTAGAGCCCAGGACCAGACCCTGCGTTAGGCACAGAAGCTGCTTTCAGATCAAGGGCCAGAACCTAGGAATCATGCCTCTCCCACTGCCTTAGAAAAATCTTTTTTCAGAAGTGAATATTAGGAAGGAAAATGGGAATAAACTTCTCATTTTCTAGTTTTTTTAGGGCAGCACACCCTGGGTTTAAATTTCAATGAGGAAAATGCAGAAGCAGCACAGATCTGTGCTGAGCATAGAAGTAGGGAGCTAGTGACATGGATCAACTGGGCTAATCAAAGAATTGTTTCCAGAAGAGGTTTCTAAGGCATTTTTCACTCATTCGCAAACCATCTGTCAGGAGCAGTGTATGTAGAACTAACTCTGCCTTGAGGTTGGAAGAGGCAGTAGAGGTGCTTTTCTTCCCTTCTTTCATATGATTCCAAGTGTTCTTTAAAAATGGATTAAAAACCTGAGAGGTGTGATCCAAGAAGTAATTCTGCACATACACACCCATGTGAAGGGAAGGAAATGTATATGAATAGACAAGAAAAAATCTTATATCATCCCATCACAGATGATGGGGGAAGGATTTCATGCAGTGGTTTCCATCCTTTTTCCAAGACTGGCCCTGAGTTCCTGTTATTGCTTCACTTGATACTTTCTCCAGGTTTCTGATATTGGCTTTCGTTTCCACGGCAATTTCAGACACAGCATGTTGCCATCAGGACAGTCAGCTCCAGGATCTGGGCAGTGGATAAGTGAAAACATACAATGGAACATATTGTTTTGAGTCTTTTTTTTTGCCTGGTTTCTGTCTCCCATTAATTCACTATTAATCAGGAGCTGTGGTGTGGAATAGCAGACCAAGGGAGACATAGACAACAGAGGGGTTTCACAGGGTGGGTTTGGAGAGAGGTTGCCTGCAAGACAGATTTTACACCATGGCTGTACCCCTTTCGGGAACAGAATCTTACTTGAGTTGAAGAGACAGAAGTAGCACTGAAGGGATACTGAATGGAGCATAATCCACTTTGCAGCATTCTCCTTTTACCTGCAGTGTGGACTTTCATTAAAGAAAACATAAAGAAAAGCATTGGCAGTCACAAAAGAGACATAATTGCTGCTAACACCTCTCCATACTTTCATGTTGCCAAACACCATGAGTTGACAAACTTGTTCTAGAAAAAAATAATACTGCCTTTCTGCTGAGGACAATATAGAGTAAGAAGCAGAAATATTTAGAGTTGTTAAGGGAAAATGAGACAAATGTCTAGGCTGGAACTAAAGAAGGGAGGAGAAGTTCTCACCATTCATTGGAATATGTTGTCACTCACCAGTATCTTCACAGAGCAGCCTGTCTGTTACCACAAAGAGGGAGTAGCCCTCACATATATTTAGAGGGGGCTGAAGCTTCCTACAATTTAAATTGCATGGAATTGATCCAGAGCAAATCCTACATGAAGTAATGCCTGTGGTGAAAAGCCAAGTATCCCAGGTTCTTGGTGCATGCAACTACCAGCAACTCTAGCCCTGACAAGCCCCAAACCAGCTAAAAGGAAATAAGAGACCGTGACATCTTCCTGTCCTTTCCCTCCTCATGGCTAATGAACCCCCACCTGAGAGCTAGAAAACATATGAGAACAATTGTATGGTTATATTCCGACATAAATTAGTTATTACTGTGTTGAGGGTGCTTTCTGAAAGGAAAAATTTCATCTCTCCCATTATTCAGGGGCTTGAAAGGAAAGAAGTGCTTGCTGTGATACCTTTGAGGGAGATTCTAGAAAAAAGCTTTCAGGCATATGGATGTGGGACATTTCCCATGCTAAAGAGAAGAGATGGCGGTGTTGCAGTGTAGCTAGAAAAGGAAATGGTATTTTGGCAATTGGATTCAGTGTGTAGCATATGCACTTAACGACATCATGACCTTCTTCCTCTGTGTTCACACATACACACAAGAACTGCAATATGGCCCATTTATTTTAAAACACTGCTACAGTTGACACTGATTCCAACTGCAGTAAAGAAATGTTAAGTAATAGAGTGTTTGGTTGGAATGTACTACGCAGAAAATATGTCCAGGAGATTTATGTATATAACTTCTCTGTACTCCTTTAAACATTCTTCTCTAAAGGCTCTTATTCACCAAACTGTTTGTTTGGGTTTTGTGCAGCACAGACATTCAAAAAAGCCTAACACTGCTATCATGTTTGTCAAGTAGGACGGCCAGATGTTCAAAAACACCAGCAAAGACTAAGGTTAAATACCTCCCTCAGGGGTTCCTCTTCTGAAAATATTTTATGACTGCAAGTTATTCTGAAAAGTATTGAATTGCCTTTTTCTGTTGCCTTACTGCAGCGTCACACAGAGCACAAGGAAACAGGCAGAATGACAAACACAGAAACTGAAATAGCAAGAAAGCGCAGCTCTTTACATTTCAGAAACACCATATAATTTCTATTAATATAGAAGACTAGAATCCAAAACAGAAGATAAAGATTTTTTTAACATACAGTATTGAATTATAATGTAAATTGTCTTTGAAGCTCAATGCCTCATTGTGATGTTCAGCTTAATGAGGTTTAGCCAAAGTTAAAAAAAAGATCGACAGCTAATGTGAATAAATACAAATTTTTTCAGAAGTCCTGTTACAAATCCAGAAACAAAGAAATCCAATAGATTTTTGAAGAATTAGAAAGTTTGTTTAGTCTTGGAGGTTTTTTGGAAGTTTGGTAGCTAGTTCATTTTCTGTCTTCATATATGTCCCTTATATACATCTTTACTCTCTTTCTCTATGATTATTTACGTGATTATTTACATTTTCACAGTCAGGCATAGGGTGTTCATTTTGGTGTGTCATAAACTTTCTGGCAGAAAGCAGTTTTAGCCATGGTGAAATAGCCATCCACTAGGAAACTTCCTTCCTGGTGTTTTACCTCTAAAATATTTCCAAAATTATTTTACTAGAAAAGAGGTTGGTGTCCTTTTCATTATATTTTTTTTTTATTTTAACTCCTGTGCTTTGGGGTTTCTTCCAAGAACATATTTGCTGTCGTAAATAAGAAATATGTTAAACCTTCTGTCAGTTACCCTAATTGATGTAAAACCTTGATTAGGTCCTGAGAGAGATGAATTTTCCCAGCTGAACCTTATCAAAGTCAGCTTAGCACAAAATAAGAAAGAAACCAAAACATGCAAGACTGCCAAGAAAAAAAACTGTGATGTTTTGAGGCAAGGTGAAAGAAAAATTAAGGTGTTACAGCAGGCTTCTGTGTAGGTGTTATGAAAATAGGTCAAATGTTTTCAAAATGCTTTCCTTTTAGTGCATAGATCTACTGTAAAGCCTTTAAGAGTAAGAGTAGAAATGAGGAAGAGATGCCTGTGAGATAAAAGATTTATGAGGAAATGATATCAGAATGTGGAAAGGATAGGGACTGTAAAAAGCAGTAGTTAACAGGCCAGAGTAGTGACTTGCTTTTTGTTTTTCATTCCTTGTGGAAATACCTGTTAGAGAATAGAGTGATCACAGAATCACAGGAGGAATGATGGCAGAGGCCTCTGGCATGTGATGCCATGGCAGAACTGAGTGTTAAGGGGTAAAAGCACACGGTGGTAGTGAGCACACGAAGTTCAAACCTTCATGAGAAAAAACTGCTGCAAACTCTGTGCACATGTGTGGTGGAAAACTTGGCCAAGTAGTAGGATCAACTGCCAAATTATTTCTAAAACTTTCCAAGTTTTCCCTAGGAAAACCTTCTTTTCCTTCAGGTCTGATGAAATAAATATTGGCCAGGAGCCAAGTACTAAGGAGTTCAAATTCTGCTCGTTGAGAAGTTTTATCTATACCTGAAATTGCACAGAAATTCAGTCTCTGAGTCAGGATTGGAGCCTGTGTTCTTAAATTCTGCTCAGAGTAAAAATACAGAGTGACCTCTTAGTAAACTATTTCACTGTTATCTCACATTCTCCACTGGAAAACAGGCAATAAGTTGCCTGCTACTTTGCTATAACCTTGTAAATTCCTTGGCTTATGTGGAGGGGGAGAAAAGAACTTCATAGGAATTACTTAATTTTTTTGGCTTTAAGGTGTATGTGGGAAAGACTGTTCATATTCATGAATTCTGCTGGAGAGATGGACAAGTGGTGCTACATGCAGAAAGCTTCTACTGGGCAGGTTTTACTGTATTTAATCTAAATCTCAAAAATGGCTCAAAAAGCTGCAGTATTATTTTATGTGTTCTGATTTCTGCTAGTGCACTCTTTCACTGCCACAAAGTACCATGTCACATCCATTTACATTTTTCTCATAATAAGGACAGAAAGGTTAAGCAGACATGGCAGAAATCATTATTTTTTATGCTAGTGTCAACCATGAGCTTTCCTTGACCCTGTGCTTTAATATTTACTTAAGTAGTTACTAAAAAAAAGCTGGCCTTAAAGCCTAGATGACATTAATGCTCAGTGTTGGTGTGCCATGATATCAAAGCCTTTGAGTGATGTTGGGGTGCTGCCAGACTGTGTTTCATGCAACATCTTTTTCACTATGGTTAGTCTGAGGAGAAAAATACATTCCATGCCTGTAGAAACACATAAACTGTAAGAAGTAGCTAGAATGGAGCAACAAGAACAGCCTGTCCCTCTGCACCAAAATCTTTGCTCCCTCTCTGTCACACGTGCTCAAACAAGCACACAGACATACACATTGCAGGAAAATATTTTAAACCAGCTAGTGTCTAGCAAACACTTCCTCCATTTTTACATCCTTTATTAAACGATGACAGAGGGGAGGAAGTCATCTGAAAGTAAATCTAAGCATCTCTGGAAAAAAAACCCACAGAAAACATTACAATTAATAAGATGCACCGTTTTATGCGCTGTACAAATGAGCAAATGGCTCACAGAGCAAGGTGAATGCAAATGCTGGAGACCTAACTTCCAACTGAGAGAAGTGATACATCCCGACACAGATATGAGGAAGATCCTAAATGTGGTCAGTAGAAAAATGTGAAGGGAAACTCAATTCTTAATCAGTCTGACTGGTTCTAGTCGTGAAGCTGTTACTTGAGCTAGTTTGCATTAATATTCGGGAGACCATTAATCTCAGCAAGGCTGTCTGAGGGAATTAAATACTACTGTAACTGTGGAGACTTACAGAATAATAACAATCACACCAACACTATGTGTTTCAAGAGTTTTGGCAGCCTTTGGGATCATAGATGTTGAAATGCTTAAAACATGAGTGTCCTCAAAGGGAACATCTGTGTTGGTAATGAGAGAGGGCCAGAGAGAGAACTCAAGCACTGGACTCGTGATAAATGACATTACCTGTTTTTCAGCTTACACCCTGCCTCTGTTTAGTGTGCTCCCAAGAACATTTTCTATGACAGTACATGAATACATTTCTGGAGACAGCTCCTTTCAGAGAACTCTCCCAGAAGGCAGGATGGATAAGGACCATCCTTTGCTCTTTCAAGCTTGAACTCCCAGTGCTAACCCAGATGTTTTGAAAGCACTCCCACATACCCTCCTGTTCCATCCAAGAGCCATGACACAATCCTCAGGTTTGCATCCAGCAATAGTTTACGAAGTTAGACATGACAAAATTGAGGAACCATCTCAATGCAGACATCAATATCAAACAAGAATATTTTCTGCTGTCTCTCCTCTGCCTTGCCACTTTCACTATGGGAAAAAATTGGATGGACTGATATGACACAACCATGTTATGGTACAGTAACAGTAAACTAAGTGCAAAACCTCGCTCTGTTGGGCTGTGACACTGCCCTTATTGTTTCAGACACTTTGAATGGGAAAAAAGCCACCTGAGAGAAGATGGCATTGCCTCAGAGCTGAACGTCTCTAACACGCTGGACTCACAGGAATCTCAGTTAAATGCCATGCAGTCTGTGCATGGCCCCTGTGCTTTAGCTGGAGCTGCACCAAAGCAGTGTTCTCAAAAGCCAGTCTACAAAATTTGGCCTTGAAGCCAGAGATTGGCTCTCAGCCCTTTCTGATTTAGCAACATATCCATATGCAGAGTATCTTTCCCTGCATCATTAATTTCCCAGGTCCCAAGAATGTACTCTGCTTTATGAAGATAAAATATTTCCAGTTCTGCAGTGTCTCTGCATCATGAGTGTGGCCCTGTTCCATGAGACACTTGATTTACCCAACTGTACAGCTTCCTGTCATTGCTGGCTCTACAATTCACTTCTTTTAATATGTTGCATGAAGGCTGCTGGCTGACAAGGGAGGCTTCACCAGCAGTGTGCTGCCCCAGTGTTCTTGTAGCCTTGAAGTTTCTGCACCTGATCATTTCATAAGAGGAAATGTCTGGCACTGTGGTTAGATGGTGATCAGCAGTGAGGAGCTGTGTTCGCCTCAGGCAACCTCCTGCCAGCAGTAAAATGTCTATTTTGAAATTTTGTCCCTCTCCACATTTCATATTAATCCACAGCCCTCCCTAGAACAGACAAGTCAAAAATAATATGCTCCATAAAAAATGAAATATTGAAAAAAAGGGAAGTGAAAGAGCAACTCAAGGTGACATGTTTCCTCAGTTTTCTCTTTGCCATATCCCCAAGTGGTCCTTACCTTCTTTAAATCCTCTGCATTTTGTTTTGGATGTATATTTTAAGATACTGCTTTCTTCCTTTCTGAAAACTCACAGTTCCTGACATAAGGGTTGAAGCTTTTGAGGTGTGACTTCTTTCCCCATATTTCCATATTAAATATTATGCTGAGATCTGGAACAAGTTAGTTATCCCTCTCCTGAGATGCTTTGGATTTAATTCAGTACTTACATAAATAGTAATATAAATTACATATCTAATGAATTAGGTGTAGTAATAATGCTGTAATATGCACCATGCTACTTATTACTGAATCTGCAAATTGAAGTTAATTTACTCAAAAAGAAAAAAGTAAAAGAAATCATAATACAGCTGAGGGTTATTGTACTCTGCTGTACCAGAATTAGCTAGACACTAATTACAAATATTTTACTATCACTACAAGTTTCTCTGCCCTTTTTCTGCTACAATGAAGTGCCCATTTTTCGCCATTTTCAGTATGAATTTCTTTCGCAAATACTTCTATACACTAAAATCCTTACATACATTATAGTAGAAAACCATAAAGACAGAGGAAAATGCTGTAATTACGTAGTTTGACCTCCTACATAACACGGTGCATAGAGATTCTCTGAATTAATTCCTGTCTCAAGTTACACATTTAATATTGATTTTAAAGTGTCCCACAATAGAAAGCTCACCACATTTCTTGTTAAGATTTACCTTTAACTTGTCTAAATATCTACCTTTCAGTCCAGATGCTTACAAGGCAATTATCTGAAACATTCTGTCATCCTGTCATCAGCAATATTTCACTGGCTGTTTTTTTGATGACAGTTAACATCTTTTGCTTAGCTATACTGCTTCATCTCCTCCCCCAAGCCCTCTAATAATTCTCACAGTTCTTCTCTGGACCTTCTCCATTGTTTCAAAATCCTTCCTGGAGTGTGAAGAATAATTTGAAAAAGAAGAATAATTTGAAAACTAGCATGAATAGTGGCACTGCTAAGTACAGACAAAATATAGCATCCTTTTTTAGACTCAGAGTTCCCTTTTAAATAACCACAGAGCACACAATCAGTTTAGCCACTTTGTTAAGGAAATGTCCCTGTGTGACTATCTAAGAGCCACTCTGTGGTCTCTTGCCTCAGACTCCAACCCCACAGAGCTCAATCTGCATCTTACACTGCAGCTCCCCACCAAGCTAAAGGCACTAAATGTATTCCTCAGCAGTTGTGTTAATCTGGGAATCTGCATCTTAATTCTAGTGCTAATTATGCACTAAGAACCACAGGTCTGGACTCACTTCTCCACAGACAATGCATCTATGAGACAGAATTTCCTGCCTCTGTGTGTTCAAACACTTTATTTGTTTGTACTTGCAGTACCACAATGTCCAGATTGCTCTGAAGGACTGTCAGTCCTCCAGGCTGCATATTCTAAATTCAGTCGATTTTTAAGACTATTGTAGACTCACAGAAACTCTGAACCTCTTACTTTGTTCTGCTAGAAAAGGCTTAACTCAAATCATCAGGCTTTGGTCTTCTTAAAGCTGGTATCTAGCTGAAGTTAGACAGCAATGAGGTTTCTTTCCCAGACATGAAACAAAACAGCCCCCTCTGGAGAGATTCATCCAAACCTACTTTGGATAATTTAGATGCCTGAAATAGGTGGGAAGTTTTGTTCATTCAGTAGGTGTTTGACTCTCTCCAGTGACTACATAGGAAAGCTAGTTAGCATTTGTTTAAAAATTTATGGGGAAAAAAGGAAGATAATTATAATTGTCACCAGGTATGTCTATAATTCTTGAGGTGAAAACTTCTGAAGCTGCTGGGCGTGTAAAACTTGATGGCAACACACTAGATCTGACAGTTTTATCATGGCCATTCCTCTATGTCACATAGAATGAAGCACCAAACAAGAATATCTGGCTCTCAGAATAAATATCAGTGTATTGATACTCCATTAATCTCTCACTAAGCACAGTGATTGCCCTGAAATTATCTTGTTCATTTTGGAAAAGTGAATAAGTCACGACAAAAATGGTCTAACTGGAAATTATTTCAAAGTTGGTATGCATACCACAGTCATTACATTCAAACAATGTTACAATAAGGGTAGCTGTAAATGCAGATGTTAATTCTGCATCATGGTGTACTTGTGACACCTTTCCATCTGTATTTGTGTACCTGCATACAAGTATACTTGTTTACATCTTTTCATGTGTGATATAGTGGCTGACTGCAGGAAAAACAGAGTTGATGGAAATAGCACAAGAAGTCAGTAGATGGTTAACAGAAACTATATGGCCACAATTTTTGTTTCTTGACAGCAGGAAACAGACTAGCTGGCATATGGAAGACAAAAGACATTATATTAGAATATAGAATCTCTTCATGATACACACTGCATCAGTGTGAACAAACCAAAAATAATGAAAGCACACAAAAGAGTGCATGTGAAAGATGCAAAAGATGACTCTAAATTGATTGAAAAATATTGTTATCAGTAATGAAAGTCTGCCTGACTGAGGCAGCAGCAAGGACGATGAAGACAACTGCGGTACTTAGTGGGCTCAATATCAAATAAAGAGCTCAAGATCAAGTAAATCCATATAAGAATGAAGAAAAAAAATGCTATCATCAGGACCTTTATATTTGGTACAGAAATGTAATGGTTTAAAAATAATTTGGAAGGATACCTCCAAAAGAAGACAGAAGAGTGTTAGGATGACTCTGTCAGATCCAAGTCAGGTGGATGAGGGATCATTATGCAGATTTTGTGTTGAAGCTGAATGAGATGGCTTGGCCAAATGATCAGCATGAGAACCAAAAGATTCCAAGGCAGGCTTTTGTGCTACATGCCATCCTCCAGATAAAACAGACATCTCCATGAATTATGCAGCTAACATATCGCTAAACACCAGTAGGGCTTCACATCTGTTTGCTGCCCACTTCTATAAAGTCTACCTTCGTGTCTACATTGCTGCATGATGAAGATCACCATGAAATTCAGGACCAAGCACCTACTAATTAGGCACATATTAGGCACATATTAATAAGACACCTTATTGTAGAATTATGTCTTCACTGACAATTTTGCAGACTTTTCACAAGAAACTTGTGAGCACAGAGATTTTCTGGACACATAAGCAGCCACCTGCCTCTGCAAATCTCATTTCCATTGCAGAGGAAAAGCAGCCCTCTGAAAATCTAAACCAAGGACTGTGAAGATCATAAAAGAAAGATCACTCTCACAAGTCCAGACTGAGCTCAAACCTAAGCACACACTAATGTCCTCCTTCCTGATGCCTAAGTTTCCACAGAAAAGAAAATCTGGGTACACGTGCCAAGGAGGAGCTGTGCTTGTCCCACCCAGGTCCCCAGTAATTCAAGTGAAGGGACCAAGACCATCAGATTAGATCTGTTTAGCTGAACTTGTCATTTAGACACTACTCGCAATACTTTTGGAAATTGGATGTTTTTGTCCTAATGAAGTTTGTGTGTGAAGTCTGTTGGCATTTTCAAATCAACTTTAGCCTATTTCTTTAGTATTATTAATCTATATTATATGCTTCAGGTTTTTTGGGAAACAGAGACCTGCTTGTTGTACCTGTATCTACTCTGGTTCATAGACAATCAAGCAAAGGATCTATTTTATTTGGGTAGCATGTTCATATGTCAAAACTTGCAAATCTTTTATCTCTGATAAGGCCTGCTGCCACTCCAGTTTGTGTTCACTGAATTTTTTGCTGCTGTTTCTTTTGTATTGGCATAAAATATTTGGGGTTTGTTTCAGACTATGTTTTTCTTCCATTTTCTATAACTCTGAATTTATTCTGCAATGTGACTGGCCTTCCACTGGACTTGCATACCTAATGTGTTATATCTTAACATTTCTCTGTTCATGCTGCAATCTTACATTCCTACAAAATTTTTTTTTCTTATAATTCCTTAATTTCCTATACCTTAATATAATCTCATAATTTCTTAATTTCTTCTTTTCCATGATTTCTTGTCCACTAATACTGCTATTCATTTTTCAAGAAATTCCAAGTATCTTCTTGAATATTCAAAAGATAGCATTAGTGTTTTCCTGCTCTAAATGTGAAAAACCAAATAAATCTGAATTTATGAAATGTAAGACATCCGTAATAAAAGCCTTGACAAAGATAAGTTGGTTTTAAATCTTAGATCAAACAATATATTAATGCATATCTTCAGATTTTCAGTGACCATCTTAGCGATGTGCACAGCATTTAAGAAATTAATAAAGCATAATAGAGATGGAGATACTGAAAAACATTTTCATCTACAGTGGAGGGTTCCAGTGTTTATTCACCTATTAAGTTTATCAATAAATATTATGATTTAATTGAAATTTTCTTAAGTTTGTCTCTGTGGACAAAATACAACTATCACTTTTAATTTACTGCTACTAAATAGGATAAAAAACATGCCTAATATGATGTTTATAAAAGATAAAATTTTGTCAAAAGCTCTCAAATCCCACTTTTAAAAATCATTCATGTACTTCACCTGAAGGTCATCAGTGAGCTCCTAAGTCCCTTGGTCACTTTGAAAATGAGGTTTCTAAGTCAAATCTACTTTATATAAATTATTTGTCCACTTTGCCCAAAAGGATGCTGAGAGTAAACAGTCAATGAAGACACTTAGTTTTGTCTATTCCGTAAAGCAGAATGGTTTCACAAATAAATATCCTAGCTAAATAATGTAGTAATTCCCCAGCTATTGACCTGATAATCACATAACCTTTCTAAATAGCTAACTTCCTAACCCATGAGTTTTGAGGAAGTAGGATGTTTTCATGCACTAGGGAACTACATAGCTAAAGATAGGGGCAAGATGAGTGTCTCTTGTGTGTCAGTAGATGGTTTAAGATGTCCATGATTCTGTGAGATAAAGCAGGGAGCCACTAGACTGTATGGACATATCTCCTAATTCCCTTACATTCTCTTATTCACATTAGATAATATACTCTAGTGAAAAATGAAGGGCAGGTCATGCCTATTTGCACTTGAGTTCATGGTGTCTTTTTCCATCTGTGCTGGCAACTCTTCTTTCCCCTCTGAAAAGACAGTGCAAGTGGTTCTCCAGTCCATTATACTGCAGTTAATGTTTTTCTTCTTGCTTTGGAATATTCTCCTGATATTTCCTAGTAGATAGTTTGCTGCTGACTAGCATCATGTGTCTTGACATTTGAAAATAAGAAAACATTTCAAATTAAAGCTCTTGAATTAGAAACATGACTAGAACTGACCTGTGATAACAGAATTTTTTTTTCTTCTTTTGAGAAGTCTAACTCAACTCTATGCACACTTTCCCTAAAATTCTTTCATTAACTTCTAAAGATTTCATTAGAACCTTTTCCACTTATGGCGGATAAATAAGAAACTGGGGGGGGGAAACCCTCACTAAAAATGACATTTTGGCTTTACCCTAAGTTTATTGCTGCCATGCAGCTGCACAACTCAGCAGTCTTCAAAGATGGCTGTGAAAGTTGGACCTCATTGCACAGTGCTGTGCTCTCTCATGTCTCTCCAATTAAATTATCCTTCTACTCTTTATTCTGCCAAGTCAATACAACCAGATGAAATATTTCCCTGTTCTGGCAATGAACTGGTGATGTAGAGGAACCAAACATCTAAAAACAATTTCTTCTCCAACCTTCAGTAGGAAATAATATTGTATTTCTTTTTTCAGAGACTTGGTGCATCTGTTCAAGTCAACACCAAATTTCTATAAGTATAGAAATTTAAACTAAATATGTATTTTTGGCAGAGAATTGCAAAAGAAGTGACAGTATAAACAGTTGGAATACACAAATTAAATACAAACAATATCAAAAATAAAGCATTAACACATTGATGATATTCTGCACACAGTAATATAATGGATTAATAACAATGTAGAACAGTATATGTAGCTGTAGCACTCTTCATGCCTTTCATGCAAAAACTGAAAACAAAAGTCATAACGTTTACTGGAACGTGGGAAAATAGGCACAGTTATCTTATTGTTACAGATTTTGTGAGGAAAAAAAATAAAATGTGACTGGATTGCATTGCTTCGATACTCATGTTAGGGATCTACTTCACAGAAGTGGGACTTTCTGGAGGCAAGAAAAGCAGGGTGTTTTCAGGAACAAAGAAGGAACACAGCTGCTGTGCCAGTGCGGTGGCTACTTGTGTGCAGTTGTCAGATCAGAAGGAAATGGTCTATGGCTTTTGCTCTCACTTCATCCTGTCCCTTGGCAATGTGGAGGCTGGGTGGAGGCTGCCCTTCTCTGCTGGTACAGAAGCTTTCCCTCACCTCTCCTGCTGGGGCCAAGGCAACCTCATCTGCCACTAGATGGGCTGCCCTGAGTGACCTATGCCTGGAACAGGTGACAGAACTGCAGCCTTCACCACATGTGGGTTAAAGAAAACACAAGCCTCACATTTTTCATAAGGACTAACATGTCAAAGTACTGCTGTCACTTGTGTTCTTCCCACAAGAGCAGCTTCTGCACCAGCATGTTAAATAGCCTTTACTGAGACCTAATGGTAAGTAGGTGTGTGCTGTGAGAGATGTGTGCTGTGTTACTAAGAGCCACACAGGGCTTCAGAGCTCCAAGCTAGTGATCACTGCTTTAGAGAGAAATGTGCTCAGTTCAGACAAAACATTTATTTTTAAATGGGCATCTGATGTCTGTCGATGGCAGAGGTCTAATTCAGACTTCCTTGATCACCATGGCTGGCACACTCCCAGGTACTGCATTATATTAACAAGGTTCATAAACTGTCAGAGATATAACTCATCCACTTAACTCTCTGCAATGAGGCACAGACTCTGAGGACATGGCCTTTCCGGGAATGTTCTCTCTTCACAATTTGTCATTCCCCCGAAATGCCTCATGTGATATGACGTTACTGGAATCTTCAGCTAAAAGGTTCCTTTTTTCCTTTTTTTTTGGTCACACATATTGCAGAATTTATTCATATGCATTCTGCCACCCCAGGCAGTGACTGGGATCTCTGCCATCAAACTATTTCCATTCAGTGCAAGATCACTGTTTTTCGTGCTGAATAAACAAGAGAGTGATCCCTTGCCCTTCCGCAGAGGGTCTGTTAGGGGAAAGGTGCCTTTGACCACGGAATTCAAACTGTCCTTCTGCTTGGAGCCTCTAGAGCATAATCTCTCTTTGTACCACACTGGGCTGCATGGTGTGATATTCATTTAAACTCTCCTTTTGCAGGAGAGGTTTTCAGAAAGCGCTTTGGCATTTGCTTTTTGAAGCCTGCTTAGCTGATTTTGCTGAATGGAAAAGGTAGCCCTGAAACATATCTTTTATTATAGTTTACAAAGGTGGAAAAAGCCTGCAGTAGGCTAATGCTGAGAGGAAAAATAGCACTGAAACATTAGCTGAGTTCAGTTACTTTAAACATTAGATACCATAGGAAGAAGTTTTATAGACCTTGAAACCCCCCAACACTTTGTGCTGTTATATTCTGCACCTGGAGCAAAATGTTTGTGCTAAGCAATGCATTTGCTAGATGTATGGATCCTAAGGAGATGGAATGATGTGGAGCACCCTATGCACACTGCTTTGTACTTTCACTGAGATATCTCTATTTCCTTAAGGGAGTTATTTGGTTGAGTTCATTCTTCCTCATCTTCCTTACATGCATTGCCAGAGACAGAAGCTGTCCTGTCAGGTATCCCACCTTCCCATATTGTGCACAGGCATGAACAGCCAGAGAGCTCAGGCAAAGCCTCCACCTGACAATCACCTTCCTGGCAGCTCTGTTGCTGATGGCATTGTCAAAGAGATCTGTCAATTCCTCTGCTGTTAGTCCACAATTCCCACTGAGCTCCTGAATAACTATTACTGTATTTTGATAATCCATCCGCATTCAGGTTTCATAAGTTCAAGCCCTATTCATCTTGATCACACTCTCTAGAGCTGTTCCTTTGAATGCCCTATTTGTTTTTCTTTTTGTATGTTAAAGTAATGAGCTTGACTATTTAGGCTGCTGAAGGGCTGCTTCAGCTGAGCTGTGCACTTTGCATACCGTGCTTCCATCTGCCTTGTCAGCACTGCCATCACCAGCCACTGTAGGAACACTTTGATCAGAGCATTATTAGGCTGCTCCAACATGATCACCACCATGAAGTCAGTGCTGTACAAAATCTATCTTAAACCATGAAGTTCCCTGACCCTGTGACCACCATCAGAGCCTTCAAATAAACAGCAATTCATCACAGGGAAAATAAATATCATCACAGAGAAAGAGTCAGCTGTTACTGAAAAGTTTCTTACCTCTGATGAAATGTTCTGGCTCTTGTCATTTATGTGACAGCAATGCTCTAATTTAATCTAACATGTAATGACGGAGAAGAGCAAATTACCTGTGCTTTCTAAACTTTTACTCTATACAGTGTTCACAATTGACCACAGTCCTGAGAAACTGGCAGACACTACATATTATTCCCTTTCTCATCTTCTACTCACTTTCTTCTGAATGTTTCTGTTTCCCAGATCCAAGGGCCCAGTGTTCACACTCAAAGCATTGAGGTTGATTTGCCATATGGGTGCCTCAACATGGAGGGATGAATTTTCACTGAATAGAAACACTCATATGTGTTTATCAAAAATTCAGAGCTCTCTTGTACCATCAAAATATTTTGCCCTATACAATCTTCATAAATTTCAAATATGCTTTTTTTCCTACTGCTCCTCAAAAGAGTTCCATTGATAATCAGCTGTTTCTTCTAGCAGAGCTCAATTTAAAATGCTAGATATTCATTTGGTAGGGTATGAGAAGTCTGTGGCTTTCTTAGATCTGCAACATAAAGAACCAATTTTTCTTATCCTAATCCTATGGCTGTCTGGAAAAGGTGACACATAGTTTCACATAATGATAAGAAAAGCTGCTGCTGCCAAAGGCAATAAGACACCAAAGCCAGATAATTAAACCATTCCCAAGCTTTCCCAGAAGAAAAGAGGAGACAACGGTCCAAAGATTTTTTCATAGAAGTTATCATGCTATAAAACCTTCAGAGCAAAGCCCACATACAGACACATATACACTTTTGCTTTAATAACCCATTCCTACTATTTACAGAAGAACTGTGGTGACACGTATTTTAAAGCCTTTCAGTTTAGTTTTTGGTTTGTTTAAGCTTCTTTGTTGTTTTTTTTTTTTTTATGTTAAGAGTGGACAGAGGCAGTTTGCTTTGTTTAAAAATAAATGGGATTGTGAATTTTTATGTGAATAGCAGGCGCCACAACACACACTGTTGACCCCTGTACAGTCAGAGCTCTGTTCTAACAATGACAAGTTGGGCTACAGAGCTACACTATGAGAGGAAACAGAGCAATAGACTTTTCCATCTTCAGGACTTCCCATGCATGTGGATTGGGTGGAATTAATGAAAATACGTAACCAAATATCTGCTCTGACCCTAATGAAGTCAGAAATGTAAAGTAGTGACAATTCTACGAAAGCAGAAAAGAGAAAATTAAAATTTCTCCTATTTTTAACATTTTTTTGGCACATTAATGCCTTCAGCCTGCACTGAGCAGGGCACACTTAAGCTCCACCCAGTACCTGCTGAATGCAGCTGGTGGAGAACTTGTTCTCAGCTTCTCAGCCCCATCCTTGCTGTGAGCTGTGATCTGGGCATCTGCACAGACCAGCCTACTGTCACCTTCCCTCTCTCCAATGAGACATGCCTGCCTCAGCTTCCTGAGGGAGTCCTGCAGAGTCCTGCCTGGGGCATTTCACCTGTGGGAGCAGGAAAGTGGTGTTCAGTGCTAAGCCTTAATGGACAAGATGCTCCACAGTTCAGTTAACACAGAGGCCAGCAGTAAGTGATCCCCAGTGTCACCTCATGCGAGATGGTAGCACCTGTATTTTAGGTTGCCTTTCAAGTCTGAAGCAGGAAAAAAGGACATGCTACTCTTTAGCTGTGAGATGAAACCATAGAAAAGTGCCAAATATCGCGTGGTTATCAAAAGCATAATTCACAGTGAAATACTTAGGAAGAGCAAAGATATGTAGAAAGTTTTAGGTCAAAATTGCAGAAAACTCTTGCTAAAGTTTAAACTTCCTGGAAATTTGGGTCAAGCCGAATGTCTGTAATACAGCTACAAAACAGGTAAGTATCTCTTGCTTTCTACTCTTGTGAAAGGTTTGCACTGCTCTTTTCTGACAAGACACAGTGCTGTGATTTTCAGTGCTCCTGTAGTCTCTTCAATTGATCAGTACTGAAGCTTGCCAGGGAAGAGCTCAGGGAACCCTGAACAAGACAGAAGCTCTCTCAAACGCCCAGCAGCATTTCAAACAAAAGCTTTCTAGCAGGTCATCATGGTGATCTTCAAATGCTTATACAAAAAGGAAATCTCCAGAAAATCGAAGAGTCCACTGAGAAATAAAAAAAGATTTTATGCTAAGCACCTTCTAGACAGCTGATATAAAAAATATGATGATGCACTAGCTGAAATAAATGCAATTTTTATCACACTTCTCTTTTCCAGTGTGACTAGACTTATCTGTACTTCTGATTCATGGTTTCACTGTGTCTGCTGGAAAAAAAAAAAAAAACCACAAAAAAGAAACCTTTGGGACAGTTTTCAGCTCAAGAAAGGAAAGAAAAATAATTTGACAACTACACAGGCTAAGAAATTATAATTTTGGTTTGCTTTTAAATTTCATAGTTGCCCACTAGATATTATTGTGGACATGTCAATTTGGTATTGTCTCTTTTAAGTAATTATTTTATTGCACAAAATAAATCTACTTGGTCACAGTAATGAAATATTCTTTCCAGACAGCATATAGATAGTTAATTCCATAGAATAATGATGGCAAGGCCACACAGTCTGCCTTCCCTATCAGAAATCTGTCCTCATACTAACAGTTTTCCTATTTGCTCCTTTTGTAATGAAAGACAGTTAAACTTGGAGGAATGACAGGGTTCTCATAATGTTAAATGTAAGCACAAATAAAAGCATACCTCAACAGAGTAGTTTCCATGGAATGCAGCTCGAGTTTTATATTAAACTCCAGCAATGACGTTCACTCACTGATGCAGCACTGCTGTAGGCAGTGAAATCATGCTTGAAAGGGTTTTTGCAGGGGGCAGCTTTAGAACCCCCATGACACCGACTTAAATCTACAGATACTGAGAGAAAGGTCTCTGCCTCACCTTTCCTGCTAAATAATGGGTATAATTCTTCTGAGAATCAATACACTGGACGCTTTCTAGACAGTAATTCTCCAGTTCTTCAGTTGCTCATAATGTGTGTGTGTATATATATACAGCAATATACCTCCAAACTCCAAAAATCCATTTTAAAGAAACATTGTCCCTTAAAGCACAACATTACAAAGGTTTTATATGTGCAGACCACTGTAAGCTTGAGAAATACAATTAATTTGCACATGGCTGTACATGTGACACCCCAGCTTTGCAATATAACATTCCCCGGGTCAGAACTACATCCATGTATTTCTGCTGTATTATTGCTTGAACTAGCCCATATTTTGCTTAGGTCTTAAACCAGAGTGTTTACAGAAACCAGCAAAAACTTAATAATGAAAAGTAAGTGCACAAGCCTTAGCTGTTTTGAAGATACTGAAACATTTTTCCTTAGGAAAACACAATGGGATTTGTGTTTTTTAAGTCTAAGGTCTATTACTCTAGACCAAGTACAGTTATAGAATAAAACATATTCCTTCAATGAAGCCAAGACTATGTATTATTTCCACAACCCTGAACTCATTAATCCTCATCCCAAGCCTTCTCCTCACCACCTTATCGCAATCAGATCTTCTCTACTTTTAGTTTTTGTTTCCTCCTTGCTGTCAGTCTTTTGTTTCAAGTGCACAGCTTAATAAAGATAACTTGCAGTAATTATCTATATAGATATTGCTTTAAAAGAGGGAAGTGTGAGGGCCTTGAGCAGCAGCTATAGTATTTTATATGATAGCCTTTTTCCTAAATTTGGTGCTATTTGCAGCATATAAAAACATTCATCTCCATAAAAGGAGTGAGGAAAAAATAACAAGACAGGATTTTGATCAGTATTGAGTCTGATTAAGTTTGATCACAGCACTTGACATTTTGAGCAAGTCTGGAAGTACACTCACAGAAACTCAGAATCCGCCAGGAGTCTTTAGCAGTGTAAGGGGACATTGTTGGCTTAGGTGGGGAATAGTCTGTCTACATTTTTCTTTGCCCTTTTCAGGCTATAATGAGACAATAAAACTTCATTTTTTAATCAATCTTATTACCAAATCTTCACTAGTGCTGTTTTATTGGTGATTTATTTTAGGTTTGTCCTGTCTTTTTTTTCTTGGAAGAAGGAAATATAGTTTTATCAGCATGTTTATAGATTAAAAAAAAATTAAATATTTGAGATCATTGTTTATAAAATTAAGGTCATCAGATGCCATCAAAGTACACCCAGGGAGATGGTGCAGGCATGGATAATGTGTCACTTTTAGAAAGAGCAATACTCATTTATACTCTCATATGGACATACCAGGGAAAGTTGTAAAGAGCAGATTTTTTCAAGCTGCAGAAAATGAGGTTCATAAAAACATGCATTCACTAATCACTATATGTATAAATGAGCAGGGATGTTAATTTTTCGTTTGCCTCTAGAGTCCCATATTACAGCATTAAAATGTGAATGGGACAGATGTAGACACCTTATCTTGATGGGTTTGGGATCCAGAAATGATCTTCTGCTCATTGTACCTATTTCTTTTTATCACTGCATGGTTTATAAAAAACAAAGCTTAGTCAATTAAAAAAAAATTAGTTAGGGATGCAAAACAACAAGATTTTTCAAGCTAACTTTCCCAGATTTAAACTGATTTTCTGAGACAGTCAGGCCCCTCCTCTTCTTTATCTCTAAGGACTCATTTCCTTCCTTTTCATGTAAGACAAAAATCTTTTGGAGGTACTGAATCAGGAAGACTCTGCTCTGTGTAATTCTCATACTGCACTGAGCACTGCTGTGTTTGAGGACTTCCCAGGAATATATTAAGCGATGTGACTAACTTCTATAATTTGCTTTGGTTTGATATCTTCTCTCATATTCTTCTCCAGAATGAGGAGTGTATTCAGTGTTTTGTTTGGATTTGTTGGGGGTTTTGGGGGGTTTTTTGCAATACAAGGGTACATTGTGGTGTGCTTTTCTTAGAGAGAAAAGGTTAAAGTAGTGCATCTTGCACTATTACAAAGGTGGTAAATTTTGTGACACCCCTCCATCCATGTGAGAATTCATTAACAGTTTCAGTTGACTAAAGCCCCCAAGAAATCTCTGCTTTGTGCATAGATGAGCTTCTCTTCCTATGGGAAGTCCTAGTCTACAATGGGGGAACATTTTCCTGATCTCTATCTCCGAGATCTCTGCAGTCACCCTGGGCTCAGGTCCTTGAGCATCATCAAAGTGAAAGCTGCCACTTTTGGTTCTGAGCATCAGCTCACAGTGTGTGCCCACTGCTGCTGATGCAATTAGAAGATAAATCTTGAATGGCTGTCACTGTATCAGAACTGATAAACTGCTTGGTTAAAAAAAAAAGGAGAAAGATGAAAAAAGTAATATGAGATTCAAATAAAAACAAAATTATTATGTTTACCAAGCAAAGGGTTGGATAAATGTGGGAGAAAGGGATGTTTCTTTTATTAACTCTGATTATCTCATGGGAAAAAAACTTGACATTTGTGCTTAGATCAGAACAATCTGAGCTTTAAGGCATTCTTTTAATCAACAAGTTCATCTGATGAAGTGCTGTAGGATCTGCTTATATATCAAAGGAGTTCCCTAGAGATTTAAGTGATGTAACCTAATACAATTAAAAGATCCGTTGTAAACACCATTTGTGATACAGTTTGTTTGCTGTGTTTTGTGAGATGAGTTCAGTTAATAACACATGAATTTGTGGTGGTTTAGAAGACAGTAAAGTACTGAAGGGTAGTGCAAGAAAAGGATTACCATAGGACCCTACTAGAGGTGCAACTATTCAGCTATCCTGGATCTGATGGTCTGTAAAAAGAGAACAGAGAAACTATTAAGCCAAGGTTCACATCCAAGAATGGAATCATTTATGAACAACCTTTCTGGGCCTAATTCGTTGCTGAATTAAACCTCAAGTAATGTCATTGAAGTCAATGGGGTTATGCAGGGCATAAGTCAGTGGAGCAAATTAGCTCTCTGTCTTGAAGCCAAGAAACGAAAGGGAAGAGTGATCCAATAAAGGAGAGATGAAATGCTGATATTAGCTGAATGCCACTTCTTGGTACAGTGCGTTCTTTGTGTCCAGCAGTGAATATTTCATCCTTCCCAGGTGTAAAATCTTCCCAGCAGCACTATAAGGCAGATTTATAATAAATGACAAAATTAATGGTTTAGGTCTGTTGTAATGCAGCTTCTGGGCTCCCAACAGGAATTTAAGCAGTTAGCAGACAATACCTATGCTGGCTTTGGTGTGATCTCCAAATCAAGGCTTCATCTCTTCCGGAAAGCCTTGAGGCTGACCTTTTTTTTCCCCCTTTTGCCATCTCTTACCCATACAGATGTTAGAAGATAGCATTTGTGGGTATGGGTAGCTTTCTACTTAGAAAACTGAGAAAAATTCCAGGAATATCTGTGTAAGAGCTGGAATAAACTAGGCAAAGTCACTGCCTCAGGTATGAAGATACTAGGAAATAGAATGGATTTGTGTGCATTTAATTTACATATGGGTAATAAATATGAAGGGCTCTAAGAACCCACAGTATTGCAGTGATTGTACATGTGCCTTGGATTAATGAAAAAAAAAAACATTTTCACTAACCAGCATTCATAATACATGGTCTCTCAAATTTCACTTTTTCTACTGTCCAACCCACTGCTTACGCAAAATGAAGTTAAGATCATCATCTCCCTCAACTGGAGATTATGGGTTTTGCATCACTCACAAGGAGCTCGGTCCTGGCTGAAGCCTCTGGGCATTTTTATTATCTGTGTAAAGAACAAATTCCCAAAGTGTACAGATGGGTTTGCAGCTCATGAAAATATCTCTGTGTGGTGACCTCTGCAGAATAACACATTCCGGCAGCACGACTCACTTCTCACTACACAGAGATCAAACAGCTGGAATTATTTTGATGTCCTACATTGCAAACTTTAGCAATGAGCTAAAAGATGAAAAATGATTTATTGTGATTTCGTAGAGAAAACTCTGGAGACCTATATGTAAGGGAAGTTGTGTAAAGCAAGCAACAAATGACATATGTTGCTGCTCCAGTATTTGTTCTTTTATTTCTGGTATAACTTCTTAGCAAAAACAGAACTTGTTGGAGGGACCAGCCTCAAGTATATTTGGCCTGTTGAATGTGTGATATTGGCCATTTATTCCTTTTTTTATTTATTTTTTTTTTCAGGTGGTACTTTGGTACGTCAATAATAAAAATACAGATTTTAGTTTTCTTTAAATCGCATTGCTATTGCATCTGTTTACAATTCAATTCTGGGCGTGCTCTGCAGAGAGGATTGAAGGTAACAAGATACAAATTTGCCAGCTGCTGTGTGAGATGCTGATGTAAATACATCCAGGACTATCCAAGGTGATGTGTCTTGAAGCTTGGGGACTATTGTAGACGTAGGAACAAGTTCCATTAGTCCACAGCCCTAATTTCAGCTGGCAAAATATCATTATAAAGCTGGTTTACAAGTGCACTGAATTTGTCCTTGGTATAGTTGGCAAGGTTCTGGTTTTCAAAAAAGTTCTGCTAGAGGGTCAGGTTTTATTGGATAGCAAATCTGATTTTGACAGAAATATATACATGTTCAGTGGCTAAAACCTCATTCATCGAAACACCCATTCACTTTTCTATTTTTTCAATAACTAAAAAGAAGTCAACTAGATATTGGAAAAATTTTGATCAATTTTTGGAAGTTTTGTAGTTTTGTAGTTGCTTTTCTAAAGCCATCTCTTGTTTCTCTGTTGTATCCATCTTATATCTAACACTATTATATTTTTTTTCAGCTGGCAGGCTTCATCTATGCCTGTTATGTTGTGAAGTGTATTACTGAAGAAGAGGACAGCTGTAAGTACTAAAGTTTTATTACATACAAAATTAATTCTTTTTTATTTTGTCTAAATCGCCTCTCCACTATTCTGGCTCTTGCTGACTTCAACCTAAATGCCTCATTATACTGCAGGCAGATCATGTTTTCTGTCCCTCCTTCTTGGTCTAAAAATTGGAAATGTCTGAGACACAAAAGAATCGTGAAATACTGGTTAAAAATTACGTACAGCTTTCTTCTGGAAAGATCATTGCAATTCTTTATCTCACAGCTTAGCTTAAGATATAAAATAAGAAAAGGAAAGAAAAGGAAAGAAAAGAAGAAAAGAAAAGAAAAGAAAAGAAAAGAAAAGAAAAGAAAAGAAAAGAAAAGAAAAGAAAAGAAAAGAAAAGAAAAGAAAAGAAAAGAAAAGAAAAGAAAAGAAAAGAAAAGAAAAGAAAAGAAAAGAAAAGAAAGGAAAGGAAAGGAAAGGAAAGGAAAGGAAAGGAAAGGAAAGGAAAGGAAAGGAAAGGAAAGGAAAGGAAAGAAAAGAAAAGGAAAGAAAAGAAAAGAAAAGAAAAGAAAAGAAAAGAAAAGAAAAGAAAAGAAAAGAAAAGAAAAAAAAGGAAAAATCCCAATTAGTAAATACTAGTTTGGGTTTATTGGTTTTTTTTTCCCTCTTACTCCAGACTGATATTAACTACCTGCAGAGTAATTGGTTAGTGCTGAGGTTACAACTCTTTTGTGTTGGCATGTATGTTGGCTTTTAAAAGCACTTCTGGCAAAAAAATAGCTTTAGATCATAGCAGGACCTTCATTTACAAGAGGTGAAACAGTGGAGCTCCTCTTTGTTCCCACTGCTCCCAGGGTACAATTACATGGAGTGAAATGATTTCATATAGATGGATGTTTGTGTTTCTTCTGCTTATTTATATCAATAGAAGCCTGATGAGCAGAATTTGCTTTATTGCATGCTATAAAGTCAAGCCATTTCATTTTTTCTCTACTCTAACCTTGATTTTTTTTTAAAAAAGAGCCACTGCAGCTTTTCAGTACATCTTGGGATTCATACTAAAGCACTTTAGAAACAAGTATCAGAACTGCATGTAACTTTGATAAAATATACATGAATCCTAGAGAGACCTCTGCAACAGGAAGCTAAAGGGTTTTTATTTGATTGAGAGCACTGCTAGGGCTGGCGGGGGTTCCTTTGTGTGTTCTCCTGCGTGGAAAATAGCTCCAACCCTATAATCTATTGGCAATACAGTGTCACTGTGAACCATCAAGGGCAGATTTAATGCTGAAATCAAACCACCACACTTCGGAGGTCGTTTTGACTGTGCTCGTTTCAGTTGTCTTTGTGTTTCTGCAGAGGTGAGGAAGGTATAAAAAGTACAAAGGGTTTGGGACAGTTGTGTGGAGCAGGGGTATGTCACAAATAGACTTGTCTGTTTAAGGAAGTACCCAGTCATGTGTACTTTCTCTTGCTTTCCTGTTAAGTGCATTCACTATCCACAGGGCGGGAGGACAGTTATTCCTTGTCCCCCAGAATGAAATCCCATTTAGTACTGTTCTGCCCTCTCTTCTAAGGGTTTGGATCTTTTTTTCACTCTTCTGTAATGCTTTAATGCATGATATAATTAAAAAGCAAGGAAGGGACTTGGGACTTGGCTCACCAATGAAGTGCAGAAGTCAGAGCACGTTTGAGAGATTTCTCCCATGGTCCATAAAGCAGCATTCCTGGCAGCAAAGTGCCACAGCCAATATGGTATTGTTTTCTTCTTGCTGCAGCAGGAGCTCCTTGTTGGTCAGAAGCCACAGATTGTGATGCTTCCTTGAACATTTTCTTGCTATCACCTTGACTATTTTGTCATGAATTTTGTCATTTAGATTTCATTATTACTTTGTTCATACACCCCAGCCAGGTCACCTCATCCTGTCAAAGGGTGTCTCACGCATCTGCAAGCACCTTTCTGAGGTACCAGGGTGAATCCCCACCCAGTGCAATGAAGCCAGCACAAGCTCACATGCTGCAGCTTCCCCTCTGGTGAGGTTTGGAAGCTTGGCTGGCAAAAAAAGAAAAAAGGGAACTTCTGCAGCTGAGTCATGCTAACAGTGTAATGATGCTCAGATTGGTTTTGGCCACTCAAGGTATCGCAAAATAAAAGCAGCTATAGTTTCTACTGAGAGGCCTCATGATGCAGCAAGGAAGAATGATTCTAGTTGTCTTTCTGCTCAGACATCCACTCTGCCATACACCAAGTGTCCACTGTGACAGTCAGGACCTGCAGTCTGTACAAAGAGCCCATGCTCAGGTTTAATTTAAAATTCTTTCATTTTCTTAGCTACATTTTCTCATCTTTTCCATCCTTTTTGGCAACACATCTATCTATCATGCTCTTCTGAGAAGTGTATCCCTTACAGATGTGGGGTTATTTCATATTTGTACTCCAGAGGAAGGTGCCTAAAATTGACTTTCTCTATATATTCATGGATGGGGTCATCTCATGCAGACTAAGTGAATGCCAAGGAGAAAAACTTTCAGGAAAAGTCGAATATGTCCCAGATTCATTGCTAGAGCTTCCTGCATAGAGTCTTTGATCTGAGATAGTTGTGTTTCTCTTTCCATAGTCTCTTCTTCCCCTTTCCCAGCTCCTCACCCCTGCCTCTTGCTATGGAGCAAACTCTGTGACATAGAGGGATGAAGGTGCCTCTCCTACTTGCAGTGCTCTCCCTCCTTGAAAGCTGTTGAGCATGTAGCATAGGAGAAAAAAAGCTTTACTGTGCTACCACAGCCCCTGCCTAGCATCCACACCTGATAAGGAGTGAGGCTGGGCTTGTTCTTCAGTGAAGTTTGGCAGCTGATGCTCCCCCTGTGTGCCAGCAATGTGTCAGCTGGGAAAGATCTGGTGAAAACAGTCACCAGAAAGCAACAACACACTGCCCTGCTTTCCCAGCACCGAAGGTGTCTGTGAAGAACAACAGAGGGACATTATCACCTTCTTACCCACCTCCATATTCACAGACATCACAGGAGAAATCTAGATCTCTGTCTTTCAGGAGCATTCATGCCTGTAAAAATGGGATGCCTTTCAGACAAATAGAGAGAACCATAAGGATAAACATAATAGGTCATTTTAAAGTGTCATTTAGTCACAAGTCCTTTCTGATGAGACAGAACCAGCAGCAAAAGCCTTTTGCTTCCCACGATGGACACAGTGAACACCCAAACACTCCATTCCATTTCTTCTGCTTCACTAATGGACCAGCAGCAGTCCAAAGGAGGAGCAAAAGAGGCAGAAACACTGAACCTGGCAGGATTGAGTAGCAAGGCATAGGACTAGAGAAAAAGCCATGCAACATCCAAGAGCCAAACATGGTCACATTCCAGATTTTAACCAGAGGAAGATATTGACACTGCTCTGGAGTATAGAAGGTGTCTCACCTTCTGTTGGCTCAGAGCCTCAATGGCAGAAACACAGTCGGGTTGTTCTTAAGCTGCTTCAGCTGAATTAGCTTTGCTCTCAGAGTAATTGCAACAAGCTGAAAGAATTACTATTTCTCCATTCTTTATGCAGATTTTATTAAGAGAACAAATGAGCTAGGGTAGAATTAAGCAAACATTTCACTAAGATTAACCTGCTCTTGCCTCACAAAATGATTAGAAATGGAACAATGCAGTGATCAAATCATGGTCATAACTAGGACTGAATCAGCAAGTCTAGAGGTTTTAATTACTCACCCACCAAATAAATCCAGCCACAGGCCCCCTAAATCAAAGCACAAGTCTGTGCTACCTTTCACGAGAACAATCTTCTTTGGGTTAATTCTGCACCAAGGATTAAAGAGGAAGTTGCTTTCCCTCCTGGTACGGTCCCAGAAGTGCTCTAACACAGGATGCACCAGAGTCAAGCTGTGGAACCCACATGTAAGGGGCCAACAAGAACAACTTTTCCACGGATACTTCTCTCACTGGAGGTTTGCCACTGCCAAAGGTGCCTTCTGCATCATTTTCCCTGTGGCTGCATAGGGAGGAGGGACTCTGAAGGTTGGAGTGCCTCAGGTCTTTGTCTGGGAAAGACAAGGGAGAATGGGCGCTCAGCAGCACTGCTGCCAACTCCACGCTCTCCTCTTCTCTGCTGCCACTGGAATGCCTGTGCCATTGCCATTCTTACCTCATTAGCATTATTAGCTTCAACAATTAAAAATAAAACATGAAAATGTCAGCAATGGCCATTACTTAGAGGCATTCAATGGCTGTGAACTTATTGAAGCTCCTCGTTTGTCTTCCAAAATCATATAAGGCCTGCATTTTTCAAAGGCTGAACATTATTTTTAATACCACTGAAAAGTTCTTTTAATGTAAAATGTTCTTTTAATTTCCTCACTAACAATTTGGCTCCCTGCTATAAGCTGCTACTGCCTTACTACAAGAAAATTCATTGTGTTTTTGAAAACTTTATTCACTGGATAGACATTTTGTGGAAAACATTGGAATGTAAGCAATCAAGCAGCATCCTCCCAGAGCTTTTTGTCTCTAAGCAATTAAGAAATAAGCCTGCGTTACAGAAATGGGAGTTCTGCACTCACCTTGCAGTTTCTGTTGAGGATAAGAAGACTGCATTGTCATTAGAGGGACAGCTTTGACTGGGAATGAACTCCAGCCAAGAGAAAATCTCCCAATTTAGTCCGTGTCCCACAGTAAAACCTAACCTAGAAGGCTCCCTTGCAGACCCAGAGAGGGTTCAGAAACAGCATTTACCTACTATAACACAATGGCAAGGCAATCAGAGAACAGATATGGCCCTTCTGACTGTTCCCTGTGTACCATAAGGTACAACTTTCGCACCATCTAATGCTAACAGGGATCCAACTTGCACATACACTTTCTTCTTTTCTCCTGGCTTTGCTTCCAGTTAACCTGCAAAGCAAAAGAAATTCCTACTGTGTCAAGCAGATTTTTGCTGCGTATTCCCTGGAATCCAGCTATTGGGGATGTCTGGCACAGAAGTACAGCTCTTTATAACGCTTTAAAATTATTTCACCCCTCCCCCTCCAATAAAAATTTGAGTTCAAGATCCCATTTGAGTTACTGAAAATGTTCAGGAAGACAGTAATACCCTAGACAGGAAATATATTCTGGTGAGCAACACAGTATTATGTGCAGTTATGGCCCAATAAACTTGGTGCCAAACAATAATCCACTCTGGGATCCTAGGCCTGACCTGGGAAGTACAAAGGTGATGACAAAGATTTTCTTTTAAAAGACAGTATTGAAATCATTCTGTGTGAGAGATGTGAAATTTTGGCATGCATATGGGATAGATAGAAAAACTTTTTTTTATCTCTGTTACAGGCAGCCTTCCACCTTTGAGCAGGTTATTTAACCTCTCCATACTTCTGTTTTCCATATTTAAAATGGGAAATAATGACAGGGACAAACTCACAGGCGTGTAGCTTCATAACTTTGAGCTTCTGGGATGAAAGGCACTATTGAAGTGCAGAATAGGCTCAGGTACCACTTTATTTCTGTGCCAAATGTTTTTCACAATCTGCTTAGCGAGACATTACAGAGAAATTATACCTCAGCTTCCATTGCCGCTTTAAAAAATCTCTATAACAAAGAAAAAGAGAAACTAGTAGCAAACATTCAATTATTAATTCTGCTTCTTTGTTTCCCATCCCAAGTTTGTGGTTCCCAGAAATTCCTGACAGTAATTTGCTGTTCATGGACTTCCTTAGCCACAAGAGGTCTTGCTGTGTTTAGCTTCCCACAGCAGTCTTTTCTTCCTGAAAGCGTTCAACTATGTTTGAACCAAGAAAGTTTTCATAAAACAGCCTCCTGAGAAAAGGATATCCGATACCTCAGCTATACACTTTGTTAGTTTTGCACCTACCATTTGTGTAGTGTGTCCTGAGTCTTCCTCTGGAAAACACCAGTGATTCCATCTTCCCCTTTTCCATGCTGTCGCAGGTGGCATCCTTGTCACACTCCTACAGCCACGTGTAAGTAGGGCTGCAGCCTAAACAATCGAGATTTCCATCAAAGTCAGTGGAGGCAGGGATGTAACTCCAAAGAGCCATCTGCCCTGGCTGTGGTAGAAACCTCTCTCACAACAGGGTGAATCACTGGTCTAACTTCTTTGGTTCATGCTAGGAACAGCCTAGGCAGCCTGCAGAGCCAGCACAGCATCAAATAATAGTAGGAATAAATAAAAGCCATTCTTTAAAACAGTTGTTCTCCAAACTGTTAAACAGGTCACTGTGAATGGGAATACAATGAATATGTTACAAATTTGACATTTTGGCTTGTTTTTGTTCAGCTGCACTCTTCAATTTACAGCCTGCAGCTCAATTAGAAGCCTTTTCCATTTACTTGTTTCATTTAGTGTGGTGACTGCTACATGAAATAAGCAAACCAGAGGGAGGAAAATGAGATGCCTTTGGCTGTCAGGATGCTGATAGAAGTGTGGAGGGAGAGAAGCCTTTGAAATCCCATGGCCCTACTTCATGTTTGTCATCCTAAGCAGAGCTGCCTTGGAGAGACACGGTGCCACCAGGAACATTTAGGAAATTCCCTGAGATGACTGTACAACATCAATCTTGTGCACATATCAATAGCAGGTTCCTGTGTTATTATTTCCAGTCATGTCCTGTCTTGGAGGGAGCCCCTCACAGAGCAGAAGGCTGGTGTAGAGCATCTCATTCTCCTCAGCACACAGCACAGGCAATCCTCATCCCTTAAGGTGTGCTTGCTGCTTCCAAGGCACAGGCTGACAATGTCTGAGCTGCAGAGAGTGAGGCTGAAGCACAGGGGGAAAGTTTATGGCAGGAAGATATGACAAGTGAAATCGGCTGCATTTGAGATGCAAATGAACCTGAGCAGTCCAAGGTGTCACAGGGCTTGGCAGACATTACACAGCCTGCTCTGTGATCATTTGGCACAACACTGCAGAGAAAAAACTTAAAAGCTCTGAGGAGGTGCAGTTTGTTTAAATAATAGCAAGTAATTAGTCTGAAGACAAAATCAGTGATGGCATTTTATAATTACAATTAATTTAAAGGTTAATTTCCTTTGGTGCTAAAATCTTATTTAAAACATTTACCAGGAAGGGAAATTAGGATGTTACTATCTAGATGCATAGAATGCTTCTGGGAATCCATGCCTATTATCACTAGAAAATTAGGTTAGACTCAAAGTGGGAATTTCAATTCATTTTAGTGTATAATAGATGGTGGTCAGGGCCTTGAGTCAGAAGGGTTGCTTAGGGTAGACTGTATGATTTGCATTTTCTTTGTTTGTTGGATTAATTGCAAATGTTTCCAACAAAAGGGCTGGGTTTATACATGAACAAGCTTGACATGAAAAGAAAATTGGTTATGGATTGCTGCCTTCGTAACTAATGAAGTTGATGTTCAAGGAATCCCTAGGAGACAGAGTTGTGGTATGAGACAAATATATAAATAAAATCACACAAGGGAAAATGGTGGCACTGCTAGCTTCATCTATGATAATTTCTTTTCTCCCTCACTTGTCTTCCCTGCCACTCCCCTTGCATCCATCACCACCTCCTGTGGGGATTGTCAACCCCAAGTTTAAAAACGTCTAAATAACATAATGTAAAGCTTGAAGGAAGTAACATTTCCATTCTAGCAGCTCATCACAATGCAATACTGCTTAATAAAATCAATGCATTGTAACAGCCAGGGAAATACACTTACCTTACATAATTTTTTTTAGCTATACACCACACAATTTTTTACCTTTAAAAGAATGACATTGCAAAAGTGTTGGAAAAGATGCACACATGTCAAAAGGGAATGAACGAAACATCTGTTTTTTTTAAGAAAGATACATTTCATACCAAAAACTATTGTGAAAATATTACTTGTCATTAATTATTTCATATCATTGTTTCAGGAGAGGAACACAAAGGCATTCAGACCATGAAACAATGACCCATCAAGCCAGTAGCAAAAATGAGGTAGTAACTAGTGATGGTTCTCACAACAAACGCTACAGATCATTTGAAGAGATGCTTAGGTTGTCACTGTAGCTGAATAGGGTGTGGTCTTCCTGGACATGAAAATGTACTGACGTTGAAAAATAGACAAAGCTCATATTCAAAATCAGGGGAAAAACGACAAAATCTGAAACTCTCCACAAGCTGATAATTGCATGAAAGATACTATCAGGCATGATTTGTTCCGGTGCTGGTGAAAGATTCCATTTCATCGTTTCCTGCTGGCTTTGAAAGGAGTCCCTCCAATGGGGAGTGTGTCCTCCATCACCCCTGAGGGAAAGAAGAGGCAGCCTGGATCCCACAGAGGAACAGCCTGCTGGTGTCCATGTGGGGCTGCTGACCCCCTTCCCCACCCTGGTGTCCCACCCTTCTGGGGCAGCTGGCTGCCTTCTTACAGTTTCAGCCAAAATTAGTGGGTGGAGCTCGGCAGGTCCTGACCATCCAAGCTCACTTCAGGCTAGTGGGTAGCAGAGTCTTTGAGAGGAATGGTGATGAGCTGCTGTGGGTGGACCAGACTGATTAATTATTTCCAGTGGCCCTGAGAAGGACACCTGCCCACAGCCTTAGTGTCCTGCCTGCTGAGACAGTCAGTGTGAGCTCCTTGCAGTTTCCCACATGCCATGAACATGGCTTTGTACTAAATTATTTTTATCAGCATGACTCCTGTTAAAGTTTTCCTTATTACTTTTCCTTTCAAATATCTAGACAGGTCTTCATTAGCATTGGATTGTTAACTTTCATAGATTTGGGCCTTAATTCTCCACTTTGTTGCACCTACTAATGACTCTTTTTCTAATTTATTAGTGTGGCAGTCACACTTGGAGGCCACTGCCCCAGGCGTTTTCTTTTTGCTTCTTTTTTTCTTTTTCTTCTCTTTATTGCTTGCCCCTAGCAGTGATCTGGCTAAGAAAAATTTTTCCTAACAACTCATTTGATAACTTCTACAATAATTCAGTCTACCACACATTTAATTCTTAGAATGATTTGTCAGTCAAAAACTATATTGCAGGGCTATATTTTCTTGCTCAGCACTTAGGGATGAAAATTTGAAAGCAAATGGCTATTATCCAGCAATGCTAAGGTCTATGCAGTTTAGAAAAATAATGTATTATTCAGGCTATTACTGTTCTCTTAGCTTGTTATCGTTCTCTTGTTCTCTTAGCTGAGTGGAGGTCTTTTACAGATTCTTTCTTTACTGAGCATCAGACAAGCCCCACTGCAAGCTTGGAGACAAGCCTTGCAAAGTTTTGCAGAGGTCAGGCAGCAGCCCTGTTTCCAGGTGTACCAAATGGCAGGTGCCTTGCTGTATTTGTTGGGTATAAAAGGCAGTGCTGACCATTTCAGTCCAGTATTTATCATTGCTGCAGCTATGCTCCAGCCATTTTCTCCTGGCCTCTGGCTCTTATTCCTGCCTGCCTTATCCCTGGTTCCAGTTTCTGCCTCTTCAGCTACTGAAGACTTAGTCGTGTGTCCCAGCCCTTGCTTGGTTTTTCCTGGCTACTTTCATCCTGGCTCCATTCGGCTCAGCCAGGACCTTGGTTCCCATCCTCTCAACACGGTTCCCACTGCTAGCCAACCCTGCCTTGCAGAGGCCTTGCCCCAGAACATGGTCTTCCTCATGTCACTCCCCAAGGGTCTGCTATCAATCAGACTCCTTCTCCACCTGGGAATCTGAGACAAATATTGACTTGTCTAATTTCTGTACCCACAGCACCATTCATCTTAATATTTTCTGCTGGGTACAACCACGAAGTGGATTCACCTGGAATGCAATATCTGCATGTCTGTTTGGTCTTAATTATAGAAGCAATAGGCAGAGAAACCTGCCTGTATTTCTATGAGGGCAGAAACACCAGGTTGTGTTTATTAGACTTCACAAACCTGAGTACCCCCCACTCCTATATCTTGTCTCAGAAGGGCTGATCAAAGACTCAGCCAGAGGATAAACAGAAACAGAGACAGAAGAAGATGCTGCCTTATAACAACAACAAACACAATAAGAAAAGTGGAGGACAAGCCTCTGTGAAACAAAAAATTACTGAATAATTTTGATTATTATACAAGCAAACAGAATGAAAATAGTGGCAGCGGGGCATAATCTGAGTTGAGAAATTCCATCAAAATTTGTGTAAGGGCTTCCCTTTGCAGCTCCAGTGACCATTGTAGAGCTCAGAAATGCCACGAGGTTACAATTTGAAAACCTGAGGTTTTATTTTCACCTTGCAAATGGGTGAGCTGAGAACACTCACAGGCCCTTCATTACTGGCTGTTTGGCAGAAATGCTGCTCATTGCACCGCAAGAACTGGACCTTGTGTCCAAGTCCTTATGCCATTTCTGAATCCTCCTATGACAGCAGGAAGGGCACAGCCTCATGTGCTGGCAGATGTCTCCTTCCCCATGCTTCCTGGTGTTTAGCTCTGTTGTGGTTTGAGAGCCTAAATCACTGTGTACACAGCACAAAGACCAATAATGTTTGATTATCACTGTAAACAAACTTTATGGAGATCACATTCAAGCAAACCTCCTCCTGTGTGCTATATACTGGAACAGCTACCAGGCCATGCTCGCAGCATAAAAAGGCAGCAGCACTGAATTGTGCGGAAGTGTCTTCACCAAACAGAGAGCTGGGTAGCAGGATGCTGGCAAAGCTGCAAGAGCAAAGGTGTCCCCATATGTTCTTTTATATTTCTGCCCCGTATGTCATTTCCAAAGTCTTTAAAACCCAGCTTAATTTTACTTCCCTCCATTTTTTTTTCTCCGTTTGGCCACTTTTTAGCTACCACTATTTGTGCACAGCTCTCTCTTGCCTCACATACTCACTTCTGCACCAGCAGGGCTTTCAGTGCTGTCATTATCTGTAGTTTGCTTGCCATCTCTCCTTCCTCCCAGCTACACCTGCAGTGAAGTGCCTTGCTGTGGCAGTGAAGCTTAATTGCAGTACTTCCAAAGCCTGAATCCAGGGATCCAAGTCTTTGGCCTCTGAAGAGAGTGAATTTAAGACCTCACAGATCACATGTAGCATATGAACAGCACATGTTGTTTCTCTGCTATACCACACAGGAAGTATGACCAGTCATGACATGCACATGCAAGGACTATCCATGTCCACATGCACATATGCTTCTCTTGCCATTAGCTCCTTTTTTAAAAGATATCATCTTTGCCACGGGTAATTCTAATTTTTTTATATTATTTTAGTGCCTTAGATTCATTAATATACTTAAGCGCTACCATAATGCCAAGCACTGTACAAACGTGAACACCAGCCCTGTTTCTTGGAGCTTGCAATCTGCATATTAGACAGCAGGCAGCTGATGGATACAGGCAGAAGTGAGCCCAAAGAAATTGTGAGCAAATATTTTTCATTGAAGTAGACAGGAATGTAAGGGCATGGGCAACCTAATTATCGTCAACAGAGCAAAGAAGAGTTTCAGAGAAAAGAACGAGAGAACTGTTTGTAAAGACATTCTCACAAAGAGAGACAAATGTTTGGAAATTTGACAAGTATGGAGGTCAAGCTGGTGGCATGGGGGCAGAATTGAGCTTTTAGACCTGGAAAAAGGAGAGATTGCTGTTGAGTCTCTACAAAAGGCTTTAGATGTAAAAAAAATGTCATTTATACTTGATGTAATATAGAAGGTTAAATCAGTAGAAGGACGCAGAGAAGAGTAACCTAGACAAAAAGGTAAATCCTGCAGCTTAACTCCACATTTGGAGTGTTCAAAAATAAAAAAGGAACAATTGTCATGTTTGACACTGAGAGCCCTGAGTAAATGTTACAGCTGTGTCAACAGGTAGAAGAGTCTTCTTCTTCACAATGCAAAAATAATCTCCAGAAATTAAATCCTGCACAGCCTACACCAAAGTTGACATCAAATTTATATCCTCAAGTGATAGATAGACTTGAGGACACAAGTTCATTCTGAGAGACAGCAGAGAAGGTTAGGAGGGAGCAGCTAAGGGTTCTGGTTTTATCCATGAAGAACGGGAACTGATGTTTAATTACTCATGGGTAAATATCACAGGGAGAAGCTGAGATTTAAATTTGTATAGGAGGAGCAGAGTGAACACAAGCCAGGTAATCTGTGACACCTCAGAGAGCTGACAAGAGCAGAATTTGTGTTTGTGAGCTCAATTACCCAGACCAGGAGGGGGAGAAAAATAAAATGCAGAGGTTGCTTCTCATTGGACTCCAAGAGCATGATGGAGAGACAACCACAATGAGAGGAGATGAATGATGACAAGAGGAAGGCGAACACCAGCAGACAAGACAAAGGAGCCAAGCAAGGCAAAAGTTTCAGGACAAAGAGAGCAGCAAATGCAGGAAAGATGGCTGGACGACCACAGAGAGGACTGTATGGGCCTAAATTTGGATAGGAAGAGGTGATCTGACTGAGGTTCCAGCTGCATGAAAGGACAGAACACAAGAGAGAAACAAATCTTCTGAAGAAGCTACTTCTTCTGAAAAGTAGATCCAGAAACTGCTTGAACTCATCAAGGGACATGGAGGGAGAAGACTGGGACAAGGAGGGGTAAGGATGGAGTAAAATTTTTTATAAAAAGAATTTACATGTACTTTTATAGGGAAGGAAATGTGAAAAAAAAAACCACCAAACAAACTAACAAAAAGAACCATCAAAAGTCTGTCACTGGGACAAGCAGAAGTTTTATGGGACAAAATTCTTATGATTGTATTAAGAGAGAAGGAGAAATGAATAGCAAAAGGAGTAAAAAAAGGCTGTCAAGCTGAAGAAATGAGTGCTACTTTATCGGTTTGTTTGCACAAAAAATGAGACAGCTGATGTGCAGAGCAATGACTGAAGATGGGAGCAGAGATGCAGATGAGATGGTGGGGGNCCCTTGTATTCCCACCCCCCTCCTCAGTCTACCAATCCCTCCCCTGTTTTCCACAATAAAAGCACCATGGAGACCTGGAACGAAACAGCTGCCTTTCTAAACCTGCGACGCTTCTACAAGGACCGCGTCTGACCAGTCCCACAGCTCGGGGCCACAGTGAAACCATCCTGCGTGTTCTGGTTCTGGGGCAGCTCTCACCCCTTTGGCGGGAGAGCACTGCCCCAGTTTTTCTCCATTGCAGCACTGGGGGAGGCAAATTACTTCATATGGGAAATTAGGTGGAGAAAAAGAGAGGAATCAGTAGAGATGTCACCCTTAAGACAGAATTACTACCAAAGACATTTTCACTTTTAAAGAAGGAGTCATGGACAGGAAACGGATCTGCTGGTGAAGACAGGGTTGAGCCCTGGCGGTAGATTCACCACAGTGAGAGGCAGGTCCTCATGAACCAAGGTTAGGAATGAGATAATCAGCAAAACAAACAGTAGTAGCAAAGGAACAGACAAGAGGGTTTGAAAGCAGTGAGGGTGTCATGAATACTGCAAGTCCCAGGTTGGCCACGTTGGGTATTTTCCAACCTTTTCCTTTCCTTTTGTTTGCAGGTAAAGCTATTCATCTCCCTCCCCATTCCTAAACTGAATATCTTTTCATATCTAATCTGCATCGATTTTTGCATGCCTACTAAAATGCAAGGAAATTCATAGTGTCAGTCCCATTTCTATAAACATATGCCCTGCGTAATTCTTTGGGTTGGATCCTAAGCTAACGTAAATTAGCAATGCTTCGTAGAAGTCACTGGAGTTGTCAACATATGTATTAGAGGACCTGAATCTTTGTGCTTCTGTATTTATACCTTCCAGAGGAAAATTTATATGACTGGAATAGTGTCTAGTCTTGTGGTTTCTTTTAAGAATCTTTCTTTTTGCTTTCTGAAGTAAGATTTCCCTTTTATTCCGTACTCAATGTTTCTCTTTTTCCATCTGTTGATTTGAACGGCTTTAATTTTTCTCACTGTGAACTTTCTAAAAAGAAATTTCTTCCATATAAAATCCATGCTAATGGGGTCTTTTTTGTGAATCACATTTTAATGGTCCTTCTATACACCACAGACTTCCAGAAATGAAAAATGAGAAACCCATTTATGCCTCTCATCCTTTCCTGATATACCCCAGAAACAGTGGGGACTCTGACCATGAGCAGAGGCTGAAACTTCACATCCCTGTGGGTGCTTATTGATAGAAAATATGTCCCTATTTTGAGCCATATGTCCTGTCTGTGTTACACTTGTAACAGCCATATGTCTAACAAGCATCTTAACACAAGCGAAAGAAAATAATCTGAATTTTTTATAACACATTTTACAGATAAGTCGTACTGCAATTACCCTACTCAAGTCCAGCTAGGAAAATAAAAATTTCAGCACACTATATTTCAAAGGTGTGTTTGCATGGCCAGGTTTTCAGGGAGCTACAGGGGTGTCTTCTGTAAAAAGCTACAAGGAGTTTTGCCTCTGTCTGATAGAGCCAATGCCAGACAGCTCCAAGATGGACGCACTGCTGCCAAAGGCTGAACCCATCAGTGACTGTGGTAGTGCCTCTGGGACAACAGATTTAAGGAAAAAAGTTTACTGTGCAACTGCAGCTATGAGAGAAGAATGACAACAACTGAGAGCAGTAACTCTGCAGACACCAAGGTCAGCAAAGGAGGAGGAAGTGCTTCAGACACCAGAGCAGAGGTTCCCTTGCAGCCCCTGGAGGACCCTGCACCAGAGCAGTGCCCAAAGGAGACTCTTTCCCTGTGGGAAGCCTGTGCTGGAGCAGGATCCTGGCAGGATCTGGGCACCTGTGGAGAGAGGAGCCCATGCTGGAGCAGGTTTGCTGGCAGGACTTGTGACCCCACAGGAGACCCTCACTGGAGCAGGCTGTTCCTGAAGGACTGCACCCCAGGGAAGGGACCCACTGGAGCAGCTCAGGAAGAATTGTAGCCCGTGGGAAGGATTGACATTGGAAAAGTTTGTGGAGGACTGTCTCCCACAAGAGGGACCCCACACTGGAGCAGAGGAAGCATGTGAGGAATCCTCCCCCTGAGGAGGAAGGAACAGCAGAGAGACGTGTGATGAACTGACCACAGCCCCACTGCTCCCTCCCTTATGTCATTGAGGTGGAGGAGGCAGAGAATCAGGAGTTAAGTGAAGCCTGGGAAGAAGGTTTAATATTTTTGGCTCTATTTCTCATTATACTAAGATTATATATATCTCATATTACTCTTTGGTAATAATTCAAGGCTATTTTGCCGGTGATAGTAATTGCTCTCACTGTCTCTATCTTGATCCATGAACCTTTAGCTATATTTTCTCTCTCCTGTTCAGCTGAGGAGGGGAGCAACAGAATGGCTTTTGTGGACAGCTGATGTTCATCCAGGGTCAACCCACCACAAAAGGAATAGGATTCTGTTTGTTTGTATGTTCACATGTGCTTTTACTAAAGTGAAACATGACATGACTCACTTGTGATAATAGTAACATGTAAGATGAATATAAAATAGAATAGCCCAAAAAGTGTTTGATATATGAGGCTAAGGATGGAAACCTCTGTACAGATTCAGCTAATGAGCCTTTTTTAATTCATCTGATGTTATGGCTGTCAGGAATGTATCAGTTGGACAACACTTTTAGTGACCTTTCAGGCACAGCCAGGATAAAATACCTGCAGAAAGGGCAGCCTGCTGCATGCTTTAAGAAACTCACTTGGAGTCCACAGTGAGCTTTTAGCACAGTCTAGACACCACAGGGTTTGCAGTGCTGAGAAACATCCACCATGAAGAAACCTTGCTACAAAGAAATTGATGGAATCTTTTTATATTGGAGTTCACTTTCTATTACCTCTCTTTACCTACCTTGCAGAGTCTGTTGATGCCTGTAAGAAGCCATTGTATGCCTACAGTCAGATCATGGTAGTCCTCTCTGCCCTGCCATCATCTGGTTACACACATGGGAACTTCGATAGTGAGCCAAACACAGAAATGTCTCTATGACCTTGCTTTGTTTGTCACTTGGCAAATTGGCTTGTTAACACTCTGTGCTTGCTCTGTGCAACAGGGCATAGCCACAATGCATGAAGGGATATTCAGCACACATCTTTGCCTCATGCCCACACAAACTCATTTTGCACAAAGAAATCTTTTTCTTAATACGTTGGTTTAGCTTCCTGAAAACAACCCTGAAGACCTTTTGCCACACATTTGAAAAGCAGAGTGTCTGTGCCTGCAGCCTACTAATAATGGTTTACAGGTTGCTTGAAGCGTCTAGTAAAGTACAGAAAAAATGCTAAGCTGGACAAATGTGTATAAGCAATATCTGTAAAGTGACATGGGTTGACAACAGTGAGACACTTGATCCAGCACAGTTATTTTCTGCCTTGTGTTGTCAGGGATCAAGAGTAACAAAAAGAAAAGAAAATCAGGCAAGCAAAAAACAAACCTTACCTGCAGCAAACATATGTCCATTCTTTTTTCTGCAATCTTTGTATTTGAACGGGGAGGAGGGGTGTCCTCCTAGCCTAGCACTTAACTAGACAATATCCTTCATTCTGTGCCTGTAAACTTAGTATTATTACAAAGACATGATTTTGATAAAGATATTCTGATGGTTACAGACAGTGATTAAGTAGAAAGCAACAAATGGCATTTATCTTGATTTTAGCAAGATTTTGACACTATAAAAGTGTTGTAAGAAGGGCAGGGAAGTACTGTCCAGATGCAGCCAGCATAGGTTGAGTGCAGAATTGTTTAAAACTCTAGTTGAAATGTAGTTATAAAGCAGATGGGACAACATTTCAGATGGGATCCTCCCACTGGAACCTCAGCTAGGGAAATAATTCTCTTCATTATTTTTGTTAGCAACAATGAGGATAGAGACGAGAACATTTGTAAAAAATTTATGATTAAACCAGACTGGGAAGGGTACGAGCACTTGTGAAGATAGGATTAGAAGTCAAAATAATCTTGAGAAGTGTCTTGAAATCAAGAAGGTGAAATTCAGTACAGACAAGTGCAAAAGAACTCCTGTGGGGAAGAATCAATCACCTTCAAATAAAATATAGACAACTTGGCTAGGCTACAGTTAGTGTCAAAACATAAAGATCTGATTATTAAGCGTTTGTATGATGCTATTGAAAAAAGAAATTGGAAACCAAACCCAAGTGGCACAATACAAGAACAATAAAAAAGCCAAGAGAAAAAACCACAACCAAGCATACAAAAAACCAAAACCTACTGAGTTATTTCAGTTAATGCACAGAAGACTATATGAAAGTTGCCCCAGTTAGTCCTGATTTGTGCACCCCACTGTAAGAAAAGCATAAGTAAACTCAGGAAGGATCTTCAGGCTTTGAAATGTAGAGTCCTGGAAAACGTGAGCTGTGAGAAAAATTTGAAGCAACTAGATTTGCTTAAATCTGGAAAAAATGGATAGCAGGAGATACTTTTTTAAAGGCTTAAAAGCAGTTATAAGAGAAAAAAAATGGTTCATTTTTCTTCATATCCATAGGGAGAAGAGGCCAAAATGTAGATAAGTAGTTAATTTGCAGGAAATTACATTTAAATTAGACATTAGGAAATTAGGCACAGGGAAAAGCAACTCAGAGACACTATAGAAGCTCCTTCATTAGAGATGTCAGGGACTAATTTAGTAACACATCTTTCTGGGATAGGAGTATACATAATGCTGCCACAGAGCACAGAGTTGCCTAAAATATTTCTGCAGGGGCTATTCTTGCCAGCAAAGAATAATTTGATGATAGATTCAACATGTTTGGGGTTGCAATGGAGACATATTTTACCCAGCCAGTCTAGCGTTTTGGTAGCTCTTTGATTGCAAAGCAAGTGGAGGATGGAGTGGTACAAGAATCTGATTTTTATAACATGTCTGGAATGTGTGTAACTGCCTTGATAAGTGGGATTAAGTGTAAGACTTATTGAGGGGTACCTTAGTATTAAAACAACCTTATAAATGCAAATATTAAGGAGTCCAACCACTGTGGAAGTTCTCAAACCATGTAAATTTACTTTTTTTTTCTTCATGACTACTACTGCATTTTAGATCCACGAGAAGCTGTTGTCTGTCAAATAACCTTTTCCTTTTTTTTTTCTTTTTTGCTGTCTGTCAGTAGCAGCGCCCAGATGTGTGAAAAATGCAGTTCCATACCTGAACTCTTTAGCCCTTTTCTATCAAAGTAAAATCAAATTCACATCTGTGATGTAAGAGACAATATTTCAGGGATGAGAACTGCCTCTAAATAACCCCTATAAATCAATAGTTGAGCCTCCTGGGACAAAGGCAGCAAAGGGCACCCTTTTACCTGTGCAAAGGAAATGTTATAGCAGAGAAATAGGGGTCTTGGGCTCAGATGAGATTGAAAACCCCTGGAAATTGTTTAAAACAAACATGAGAAGACCATCAGGAGCTGGCAATTGTGTAAAATTAATAAAAAAATTCCACCCTACAACCTTCCTGCAGACCTTCAGCATCTTGAGAGAAATGCAGGTTTCCTTACATCTGTGAAGTTTCATCTCTGAAGCTCAGATAAATTGTTCCAACTCTCTGTTCATGCATTTCAACCCAAATGTGAAAGCAGGGAATCAGAGAAACTTCTGTCTCTCACACAGAGTCGGAACAATGTACTACCTCCTTTGCATCCTCTACTGAGCCATAGTATGACAGCAAGCCAGACACAGTAATCACAGTCAGAAGCAATGCATTCATGCCAATAAATAAATGGTTTTCAGCATGTGTAATGTCTGAACAGCATGTTGTTTTGTATTAGTGAAGTGGTCTGCTTGAAAAAGAGGGATGTGTGGCTATTTCTGGTGGACAGATGACTGTTAGAAATGCTTCATTGTTTTTATGCAGTTTTAAAATTTAATTGATTTTAAAAGTAAAGGGAAAAAAATCGGGACTTTGCCTTTTCTTACTTTTTTACCGTTTTACTCTATCTTCCCAATTAGCTGGTCTAATTTTAACAGATTATTAGGGGACCTGTCAAAATAATCTGTGTGCTGGGTGGTTCTTGAATGATAGTGCCTATCAGTTCTGAAAAGATGTTTCTAATGAAAGCAATTTTCCCCATTTCAGTTGATTTCATAGGTGGATTTGACTCTTACGGCTATCAAGGTCCACAGAAGACATCTCATTTACAGCTACAGCCCATGTATATGTAAGTACTTAACTTCTAGGATATTCGGCAGAGTGGCAGCCTGATATTAAAGAATAATTAAGCTGAAAGATGGCATGACTTAAAAATTCAGAATAGGCAGAAGCCTTATTTGATGGCCTGAATTCAAGCTATGCTTAAGCACCAACATTACTCTTATGTTGAATTATAATGATTTATTCGAGCAGGATATCAAGTGTCACAGTTGTTCAAACAGCATCCAGCTCTCAGCTGATTTTTCCCTATTTTCATTCAAGCAGGTTCCACTCAAGACAATGAGATTTCAGAGTAGAAAAAACTAGTCAGATATGACAAATTTTGCTTGCAAAAAAAAAGTGGATTTTTATTAAGTTTTGATAAAAGTTCGGCAACTTGCTAATTTAGTGGATGCATTTAGCATTTTTCTTACCAAAGCATCTGTTCACCAAGGCATCTCTATACCTCATTTCCGGTTTCCACATTTAAAAATGTCGAAACAAATGTAACAACATATGGCTTTTAAAACTAGTTTGAATAGGAGACAGTATTTCACCTGACCAGTGAGTGACAACTCCATCTTAGAGTGCAGTCAGATATATTTGGGAATTAAATGGGTAATCAAATCTCATTTCATACACACAACTGGAGTATATTCACACTAGAGCTGACACACAGGCATTGACCAGTCCAGAAATAATCATCTCCAAATATTTCTTGTACTGATGCCAATTGAAATTCAGAACAGTCCTGACTGCCCAGATAAATCTTTCCTCATTGCTGCAGTTTTTTGGAATATTTTTTATTTGCCATCAATGGCCTACACACTAAAAGCACAGCACCAAACAGCAAATAAAAGGGCATCATTTACATTTTTTCCTTTGTTTCTGTTCTGGACATCTCTTTTGAGGAAAAGAACTAAATTCAAGCAAACAATAGCCATCCCAACACACAATTGCATTCACCTTTGAATGCAATTTCATTTCTTCTGATTAGTGGAAGCAAGCCAGCTGATGGATTAGTGTATTTTTGCATGGAACTTGCATTTACTCCTTTATCAGTGGTACAATCTGTTTTGCAGTAGTGTTTGGAATTGGGCCCTTCAGGAGCTTTGCTAGGAGCTTTTTTATAATCTCAAATTACAATAGCGCATATCTCCAATGCCGTCTTAACTTCAGCTTCCCATCTGTCTGTGCTCAAGTAAAGATTTTTCACCTGCACTTTTGGCACAGTGCTGTGCATTTAGAAAATGTTATTTCCTTTGTAGTATTATATGAGGTGCATAGGTACTTAGAACAATTCTAATCCTATCTCTTTCTCAGTATACCATACCTTGTCATCAACACATGGAGCCCTCTAGCTATTATCCCATTCTCTTTATGCTCTCAATGTTTCTTCCAGAACAGCAGATTGCATTTACTGTGCATCTTCATACTGACTGGAAAGAAAGCTAGACCTGTGAAAAATAAATAAAAAAATAAAAGAAGGCAATATTTTTGATTGTAGCTGAGATGAAGAGATAGATGATTAATCCATGTAAACTGTGTTCCATCTTATTTCAATGCTGCATTCTCACTGGAGTATAGGCGATTTTGCTGTCTTAACTGAGAGACAGAAATCAGAATGTGAGTTGACAATTTGCCCAATCAACCCACAAAAGCATTGCCATGTCCCAGCCGCAGTCAAACAAAGACACTTCATGTTTCCCTCTGACTGCATAGCATTTGACAGGGTTCTCTAGAATTGCTGCAATCTGTCCTTAAGAGGCTTTTACAGCATTTAGTAATACCTTTCTATTATTTACAGCAGAGGCACACCAGGAACACATGCATATGTATTCACCCTGCAGTTGCTCTGTAAATGTAGGCAGTCCATTAGGTAGAGGAGTGACAAATTCGAATGTCAAGTTAATCAAGTCAAGGTTTGATCTGCTTGCAGCACTATTTACAGCAATATTATGTATTAGAAATCAAAACATGCTGATATGATAACAGCAGGCCATACTTTATATTTTAAAGCTTTATTTGTTGCGAGGAAAGGTTTGGTTCCCTATGGATGTTGTTCACCAAAGATCATTAATGTAAGCTTTCCTAATATTCGAGGAAAGAGAAAAACACAACAAATAGGGCTTTATGTTATTCTCTGGCCACTATCACCTCCAGTTTACAATGTTCAACACCTCTAGAGCAAGCGGGAG